>CAUYUJ010007432.1:19640-32140 GCA_963575745.1 Prorocentrum cordatum | reverse complement strand
TGTAAGCTCGTGACGAACGTTGGACCTCTGAAGGCCTGGAAGCATCTGGGGACCTTCAGAGACCTCTGGAGACCTCTGGGGGCTCCCGCGGACGTTGAGATTCGGGATCGAGGTCGGCGGAACTTGAGGACCTCTGGGGACGTATTGCCAGCTCGTGATTCGAGCATCGAGTCTCGAGGCGTCCGAGGATCAAGATTTCTAAGTTTTCTGGGCCCTCGAGAAATCTGTTTCGTCTCGATGGCTGGATTCGCCTCGAAATTCTCGTCAGGACTCCTCCAAGTTCTCGCCGCCGAGGGACGAGGGCGCCACCGCGGCCCGTCCTGAACCCGGCAGCGGTGCACACGCCACGCCCTCCTGGCTGGGCCACGAGGGCGTATGCGCACGGCTCCGGGGCCCAGCATGAGCCTGGCCAGGGAGCAGCGGACATGCACCCAGACGTGCGGCGTCCTGACTTCCTCACTACGGGGTCCCCGGAAGTCCCGACCCTTCTCCCGAGACCGGCTTCTGATCCGAGTCGCTTCCTGACGGCCCCGAGGCCCGGCGAGGGCCCCCCGAGGCCGAAAGCGGCCAAGAACCTCCCGCCCTGATTTTTGCTTTACTGCGCGATCATGTCTGGTTACTCCAGATTTCGTAATAAAGGGAGGGGGGTCTCATTTCGGGGGGGGGGTCTCTTCCAGGCTATCTTGGAGGGCCTGGGGGGGTCTGGGGACGATGTTTTGGAGGGTTCTCCCACGGGGGAGGTCTGCAATGGCTTGTCTTGGAGGGTCCAGACCCCCTCCCTTCTATTACGAGATCTGGAGTATAGGTTTCGCCGCCCGAGACGGGGGCGCAACCGCGGCCCCAGCCTCCCGAGCGCCGCGGGGGGCGATGCCGCGTCGGCCGCCGCGGCGGCGCCTGGGCGCCACCGCTCGCTGCTGCGCGCCGCCGCTCGCCGCCGTCGCCGCCGCCGGGGGCGCCGTCGCTGCCGCCGCCGCCGCCGCCGCCGCCGCGGTCGTCGTGGCTGTCGCCGTCGTCGCCGTCGTCGTCGCCGTGGCCGCCGCCCTCGCCGGTGGTGTCTATCGGTGCCATCGTGGTCGTGGTGGCGGGCGGCGTCGTCTTCGTGGTCGTCGTCGGCGTCGGCGACGCGTCCTCGAGCTGGATTCCCTCCTGGTTGTTCCTTCTCCTCCTCCTCCTCCTCCTCCTCCTCCTCCTCCTCCTCCTCCTAGTCCCCCTCCTCCTCCTCCTATTCCTATTCCTCCTCCTCATCTTGCTACTTCGCCTCTTCATCCTTCTGCTCGTCGACCCCCTCTCCTTATTTGTCGCACTTCTCTTCCTCCTCCTCCCTCTCCTTCTCCTCCCCCGCCGCCTCTGCCGCCTCCGCCTTTGCCTCCTCATTCCCGCTCCCATCCTTCCCCCCTTTTCCCGTACAGAGAAAACAACAAGCCCGCGCTCCCGAGGCGACGATCCCTCCGCCAAAAAATAGGAGCCTGCGCTTCCGCAGGTGTAGTGCCATCTATGCGGCGCAAAACAATGCAAAACAGACGACGACGACGACGACGACGACGACGATGACGACGAGCGGCGGCGGCGGCCGCGGCGGCGGCGGAGGCCGCGGCGGCAGCGGCGGCGGATGCGGCGACCGCCGCACCCGAAGGCGCAGAGGGCCGCCGAGGGCCGCCGAAGGGCAGCGGAGGCGCCGGCGCCTCCCCAGGCGTCCCTGGCGCAGCGCACGCGGCGCGGGCCGCCCAGCGGCGCCGCGGGCCCGGGCGGTCGCAGCGCCCTCCGCGGCGGCTTCGTCGCCGACGGCATCGTCGCGGCCGTCGACGTCGCCGCCGCCGTCGACGTCGCAACCGTCCTCGTCGCCGTCGCCGCCGTCGCCGTCGTCGCCGTCGTCGTCGTCGAGGTTCCAGGGGGGGAGGGTCGAGGCTCGAGGAGAGGGATCCAAATTGTTGGTTGTCTGGGGTCCTCTTCTAGCGCCTCCCGCTCCCGCTCGCGCTCTGCCTCCACGTCGTCGTCGCCGCCGCCGCCGCCGTCGCCGCTCCCGCCGGTTTTCTCAGCGTTTCGCGCGGCTGTCCTCGTCGGTGTGCAGGCCTTGTCGCTGTCGATGGGGAATCCAAAAGGTACCGATACCGCTACTCTCCAGAGCTACCCTGGGATGCATTCTGACCCGAATCTCGAGGCGAATCCAGCGGTGGCGACGAGGGCCTCCCAGGAGGCCCACAGCGGCGACTTCACTGGAAAGGTAGCTGTATGGGTGCATTTTCCTCCTCCGAGTCGAGGTTCGAGCCTCGATGCTTGGGCCTCCCGGGGCACCCTCGTTGCCACGGCCAGCCTGGGTGCCCGTCGAGACAAGTTGCGAGAGCGCCCCCGACGGCAGTTCGCCGCCGTCAGTCGTCGGCCGCCGCTGGTCGTCGTCGCCGCTCGTCGTCCAGAGGTCTCTGGAAGTCTCCGAGGATCCGCAGAGGTCCCCACAAACGGTCGGAAGCGTCCAGAGGCCCAAAGGTCGCCGCCGCAATCGTCGTCGCCGTCGTCGTCGCCGCGCGTCATCCGGAGGTATCTGGAAGTCTCCGAGAGTCTGCAGAGGTCCCCACAAACGGTCGGAGGCGTCCAAAGGCCCAAATCGAAGAACTGTTCAAAGACGAAGGTGAAGTACCTACCAAACCACCCCAACCCAACCCGAAGACCCGAATATCGGGTCGGGGGGGCACGGGCTTCATGTGTGTGTTTTTCAATGTTCCCCGATCCCCCCCCCACTGGAAATGGAGGGCAAATCAGGGACTTCGGGTTGGGTTGGATTTGTTTGGTGGGCGGTGAGAAAGACCCCAGACACCTTGGGACCTCTAGAAGCCTGGGGGCCCTGGAAGACCCCCTAAAAAAAATAATACCGTCCAAAACGACGAAGACTTCATCTTCGCCAGCTGATAGACACAAGTCTCAGCTCGTCGTAAACTGCATCTAGAAATGCATGTCGAAGTAGAATCTTGGATGACTGATTAGCAAGCTGCAGACACCATTCAGACATTGAGCTTGTGTCCGTGGAGTTGGCCATCAGGTGGGAGAGACAAACACGATCGGGCACGCACCCCTGAAAGCGCACAACGTGCCATGCCCAATTAAAAACTGGTGGGACCGCTATCCAGTCCCATCGGAGCAACTTGTCCTTTTGTCTGTCCAGCCGAAGGACAAAGTGCTAGCATCTCCATCAGGTTTCCCGTCAGCCCCTTTCACCGTGAAGCCGCAAGCGGCACGACATCATCTGATGTTCTACCACGCGGATATTATGAAGTTGGCGTTGGGGCACATTGCACGCCCCTGAATTTCTTTCACGGGCCAGAACTACGGCTTCATGTAACAACTGATACAGGTTTACATAACAACTGAATTCGCGTTGGAACCGCGCCAGCTGCAGAAAGGCTGAAAATGTCGATTGAAAGCCTCCGAGGCCTGAGCAGCCCGATGGCCGACGTCCGCCGCGCAATCTTATCTAGTCAGTCGAACGCCTGAGACCTTAAATCCAGCGTCCTTTGGATTTCGTTGTACAAGGGTGCTGGGTGGGGGAGTGTCTGGAGTCAAATTGGCGTCAACATCCAACGGGCTGTACAAAGCGGAATAGGAAGGCAAATTGAACCAGGGATCGCTGTTTCGGTCCATTCGAAGCCCTTCAGGCCCTCAGGGAACCTGGTCCTTTGGAAAAACTTGTGCGACTCGCCCGCCATAATGGTCAACATCGGTGGCCCGTACACAATAGCCCATGCAATAACGATCCACGGCTATCAGAAGTGGTACGCGTTCAACCTGCAACGTCGCCTTCTCAGCCAAAGAATTCACACCAACATGTTCCACATCTGGCCGCTGTCCACAGGGGAGCCCACCTGCCTAGGACAGCCAATGTCAAAAACGGTGCAACCACCCGCCTATCCAACGCAATGCCAAAAAAACTGGGCCTCCAGACCCGGTCGAGCCAGGATCGACTCTGGCGGAATGGCGGAGAGCAGGCTCACCAGGCAAGCGCGGGCAGCCAGAAGCCCCCCGCACCTGCCTCACCGCGGCCGCGGTGATGATACGGGGGACCTTCCTAGAGGAACAAAAAGCTATATTGACACAATACTTCGACGGTCCGCGCGGATTTCTTGGATCGGGCCATCCTTCCATGGCGCGCGGAGCGCGCCAGGGGCGGCGCAGGAGGCGCCGCGGGGGGGGGGCCTAACACGGATCCAAGAAATCTGCGTGGACAGTCGAAAGTTTATGCTTATGCCGTTTTTCTTCTTCGACGAGCCGCCCTCGTTGTGGCTGGTGGTTGGCTAGCCTCAAGCTTTTCCCTATCCTTAAATTTGACAAGCCCAAAACCGGTGCCAACTCAAGGATGCGCCCTCAGAAGCTCCGGGGATCCGTAAGATCGGCATCGAAAGAAGCTGGTGCCGACCATAGCTCTATAGGGGCACGCTTCGAGGAAGAGATCGACTACATAACTTATCTGCCCCAAGAAATGCGTTTCCGTCGAATCAACAGAAAGCACGTAGGATGCTCCGTAGACCTAAGAGAAAATCCTACGCACTGAACAAAAGAACGATTCGGACGACAACAACAACAACAACAACGACAACGACAACGACAACGACAACGACAACAACAACAACAACAACAATCATTTAAGACTGGGGACACTCCGTTCTCACCAGTGCCAGGGTTTTCATAGGAGGCGGGCAATACCCCCACTTTGTGGGGGGGCCGGTTCAAGCTCTACCAAATTTCCAAACGACTCTTCGCCACCACCCACACCCAGCTTCCCGCCCTATGACGTTCGGACACTTCACTTCGTGGCATGCGGACGACCGTGGCTACTATTCAGGGCCCCGCGGCCGACGACGACGGCGTGCGCGCGCGAAGAAAAAACGAATGTGTCCCGCATGGTATTATTTGACAGGGATGATGGCCCTGGCAGGTGCGCAACCGTTGTCGCAGAAGTTCGAAAAAGTTGCTCGCAAAAGCCCGTTTGACAGAAATGTTTAAAAAGTGTTGGGTTTCCTACGAATCCGCAAGAGCGCGCGGGATGAGATTTTGACATTTTTTTGTTGAAAAACCATTGGTTTTTTGATGTTTTTATGTTAAAATCGCTCCGAACACTAAGCTTTTGGAAGGATTTCGTCTTGCGCGCGCGAATGTCCACTTTACCTTATTTTTTGCAAGGGATTCTTGAAATTTGATTATATTAGAACAAGAAATGTCATTTTATAGTGTTTTTTGCAAGGGAAAACGGATTACAACAAAACAACCGGATCTGGATCACATCGTTTTACCTGAGGCTTCCTCACGAAAATGATGAAAATGTAGCTGCGGCCTAGGCGGCGCAGGGGGGGCGCGCACCAGGGGGCCCAACAATAATTATTCTTTAGAATAAATAATGTTCAACAACAACAACAATCATTATAAGACTGTTCGCTCTTACTCGCCCGCGTGTCATTCAAAACGAGTTCCCCACACCCGAGATACCCGCCCTTTTTGTCTTCGACCACACCCCCTTGGGGAGGATTGTTTCTCTTTGCGGGGGGCGGCGGGCTTAGACTGGCGGGCAAACCTGAACAGGCGGACAATCCTTCGTGGGCGTACGTGTGCCCGCCATTGGAATTGGTGTGGGCCCTGCAAAGAGAGGGGGAAAACGAGGGAGAGTGGGAGGAAGGTCACGGGAGGGACGAAGAAAGAGGGAAAACGCTAGGAGAGAAGGAGCGAAGAGGGGGGCGGTTGATTAGAGGCAGAGAGAGAAAGAGGGAAAGACAGATAAGAGAGGTTGAGCAAGAGAGAGGGAGAGGGGAGAGAAAGAGAGAGAGAGAGAGAGAGAAAACAAAAAAAAGAACGAGGGAGGGAGAAGGCAGGAGAGGGGAGGGAGAAGGAAGGAGGGAAAGGAGGGAGAGGGGATAGGGCAGAGAGGCATAGGGATGAGGGAAGAGAGGAGGGAGACAGAAGGGAGGAGAGGAAGGAGGAGGGAGGAAGGAGAGGGAGGAGGAGTAAGAGCGTGAACGTTCGAGGATGTCCTAGGCGAAAGCGCCGTTCCTGAAGGAAGTCTCGGGCGGGAGCCCACGACGCGGGCGATCCCCTGACGGGCGGATCGGGCGGGTGGGACATTCAAGCGGGATGCCTGAGTATGGCGAGATCGCGATTACTAAGTCAATTGTAACGGTCTCCTTGGCGCAGCGTATTTCCTGAGCGTCGAAAGCGCGAGTTATGAATAAATTGCATGGAAGTCACAGGCGAGAGCGCAACTCCTGAATAAAATGTGAAGGGCTCTCTGGCGGGAGCGGGGATCTTGATTAAATTGCGAGGTAGTCTTGATTCAATTGCGAGGAAGTCTCAAGGGGAAGCGCCGTTCCTGAGTAAATTATGAGGAAGTCTCACATGGGAGCCGGGGTCCTAACTAAATTGCGAGGAGGTCACAGGCGGGAGCACCGATCCTGAGTACATTGTGAGAAACTCTCAGGAGCGGGGGTCCTGAGTGAATTTGGAGGAAGTCTCACGCGGGAGCCGTTGTTGTTGTAATCCGGGGTGCCAGGGGCCCAGTTTGAGCACCAAGACTTCCCCTGTTAAAAAACAAGGTGCGAGCGTCGAGGGGCACACTTTGATTGAGAACAAACAGTATGCACCGGTGGGGGGATCAACCATCATTATTCTTCAGAAATGAAAATTCAAGAACAACAACAACAACAACAACAACAACAACGATCATTTTAAGACTGATCGCCCTTATCTGCTCGAGTGTCGAATAACGCAAATTTCCCAAACCCTCGATACCCGCCATTTTCGTCTTCGATCGAACCCCTTTTGGGGGGTATACCTTTCTTTCCTGCAGGCCAGGCCACGGCAAGCGGCGGGGCGGCCGCGGACCGTCGGCCTGGCCAGCGGCAGCGCTGATCGGCGGGGCGGCCGCGGACCGTCGACCCGACCCCAAGAGGGACGGACAGGGGACCGACCACGACGACGACGACGACGACGACGACGACGACGACGTCGACGACGACAGCAACGACGGCGACGGCGACGACGACGACGACGACGAGCGAAAGCGAGAGCGAGAGAACGACAGCAGAGCCACGAAGGACACGAAGTAGGCCACGAAGGGCGACAGCGGGGACACGAAGGGAATGCGTATGGGGCCACGAAGAGCGCGAACGAGCGTGGGCCACGAAGGGCAGATAATGCGGGGCCACAGAAGGCAACGATGGGGCCACTGAGGGTAGCACCTGGGCCACGTAGGACAATGAGGGGGCCACAAACGGCGACAGCGGGGCCACGAAGGGCATGCACATGGGGCCACAACGGGCGCGAACGAGCGGGGGCCACGAAGGGCATACGTATGTTGGGCCGCGGGGGGTACGGACGGGGCCACTGAGGGCTGCAACGGGGACACGAAGGGCAGCGAGGGGGCCACGAAGGACGACAGCGGGGCCACGAAGGGCATGCATATGGGGCCACCACGGGCGCGAACGAGCGGGGGCCACGAAGGGCATACATATATGGGGCCACGAAACAAAACGAGGGGGCCACGAAGGGCTGCAACGGGACCACGAAACAAAGCGAGGGGGCCACGAAGGGCTGCAACGGGCCACGAAGGGCAACAAGGAGGCCACGAGGGGCTGCAACGGGGCCACGAAACAAAGCGAGGGGGGCACGAAGGGCTGCAACGGGGCCACGAAACAAAGCGAGGGGGCCACGAAGGGCTGCAAGGGGGCCACGAAGGGCAGCGAGATCCCGATTCCTAGGTAATCTATGAAGGAGTCCCAAGCGTGAGCGCGACTCCTGGGTGCCTGGGTGCCGGGAGCGCGGCGCTGGAGTAAATTGCAAGAAATTCCAACGCAAGGGCGCCATTTTTCAGTAAATTGCAGGCTAGTCTCCAGCGAGACCGCGACTCCAGAACGCAGGAGGAGCGATTCCTGAATAAATCGAAAAGGAAGTCCCAAGCGAGAGCGCGATTCTTGAATAAAAGCGAGGAAGTCTCGGGCGGGAGCGGGGATCCTGGCTGAATTGTCAGGAAATCTCCAGCGGGAGCCGTCGTTCTTGTAACCCGGGGGCCAGGGGGCCAGTTTGAGCAGGAAGACTTTCCTTGACAAAAAAACAAAGTGCGAGCCCTGGGGGGGCACTTCAATTGAAAAAACAATGTGCACCGGTGGGGGGAGATCAACAATAATTATTCTTCAAGAATGAGAGTTCAACATCAACAACGACAACGACAACGACAACGACAACGACAACAACAACAACAACAACAACAACAACAACAACAACAACAACAACAACAACAACAACAACAACAACAGCACCAACAACAACGACAACGAAAACGACAACGATAACAACAACAACAACAACAACAACAAACAACAAACAACAAACAACAAACAACAAACAACAAAAAACAAACAAACAAACAAACAAACAAACAAACAAACAAACAACAACAACAACAACAACAGCAACAACAGCACCACCAACAACAACAGCAGCAACAACACCAACAGCAACAACAACAACAGCAACAACAGCAGCAGCAACAACAACAACAATAGTGTTAAGACCGTTTGCCCTTATATGCTCGAGTGTCCAATAACGCGTATTCCCCAAACCCTCGATACCCGCCCTCTTCGTTTTCGATCGAACCCCTTTTGGGAGGTATACCTTTCTTCCCTGCAGGCCGGGCCCCGGCAAGCGGCGGGGCGGCCGCGGACCGTCGGCCTGGCCAGCGGCAGCGCTGATCGGCGGGGCGGCCGCGGACCGTCGACCCGACCCCAAGAGGGACGGACAGGGGACCGACCACGACGACGGACGACAACGACGACTAAGACGAGGCGACGACGACGACGACGGCGACGACGAGCGAAAGCGAGAGCGAGAGAGAACGACAGCAGGGCCACGAAGGGCACGAAGTAGGCCACGAAGGGCGACAGCGGGGACACGAAAGGAACGCGTATGGGGCCACGAAGAGCGCGAACGAGCGTGGGCCACGAAGGGCAGATAATGCGGGGCCACAGAAGGCAACGATGGGGCCACCTAGGGTAGCATCTGGGCCACGTGGGACAATGAGGGGGCCACAAAAGGCGACAGCGGGGCCACGAAGGGCATGCACATGGGGCCACAACGGGCGCGAACGAGCGGGGGCCACGAAGGGCATACGTATGTTGGGCCGCGGGGGGTACGGACGGGGCCACTGAGGGCTGCAACGGGGACACGAAGGGCAGCGAGGGGGCCACGAAGGGCGACAGCGGGGCCACGAAGGGCATGCATATGAGGCCACCACGGGCGCGAACGAGCGGGGGCCACGAAGGGCATACATATATGGGGCCACGAAACAAAGCGAGGGGGCCACGAAGGGCTGCAACGGGGCCACGAAACAAAGCGAGGGGGCCACGAAGGAAGTCTCCAGGCGAGAGCGCGACTCCAGAGCGCCGGATTCCTCAATAAATTGTAAAGAAGTCCCAAGCGAGAACGCGATTCCTGAATAAAATGCGAGGAAGTCTCGGGCGGGAGCGGGGATCCTGGCTAAATTGTAAGGAAGTCTCAAGCGGGAGCCGTTTTTTGAACATTATTACTTCTAAAGAATAATTATTGTTGGGCCCCTGGTGCGCGGCCCCCCCGCCGCGCCTAGGCCGCAGCCATGTTTTCATCATTTTCGTGAGGAAGTCTCAGGCAAAACGGGTTGGTCCGGATCCGGTTGTTTTGTTACGGGCGGTTTTCCCTTGCAAAAAATAAAGCAAAATTGGACATTTCTTGTTCTAACATAACCAAACTTCAAGAATCCCTTGCAAAAAATAAGGTAAAGTGGACATTCGCGCGCGCAAGACGAAATTCCTTCCAAAACCTTAGTGTTTCGTAGCGATTTTAACATAAAAACATCAAAAAACCATGGTTTTTTTGCAAAAAAAAAAAAAAAAAAAAAAAAAAAAAAAAAATGTCAAAATTTCATCCCGCGCGCTCTTGCGGATTCGTAGGAAACCCAACACTTTTTAAACATTTCTGTCAAACGGGCTTTTGCGAGCAACTTTTTCGAACTTCTGCAACAACGGTTGCGCACCTGCCAGGGCCATCATCCCTGTCAAATAATACCATGCGGGACACATTCGTTTTTTCTTCGCGCGCGCACGCCGTCGTCGTCGGCCGCGGGGCCCTGAATAGTAGCCACGGTCGTCCGCATGCCACGAAGTGAAGTGTCCGAACGTCATAGGGCGGGAAGCTGGGTGTGGGTGGTGGCGAAGAGTCGTTTGGAAATTTGGTAGAGCTTGAACCGGCCCCCCCACAAAGTGGGGGTATTGCCCGCCTCCTATGAAAACCCTGGCACTGGTGAGAACGGAGTGTCCCCACGTGCTAGTAATTGTTGTTGTTGTTGTTGTTGTTGTAACCCGGGGGCCAGGGGCCTAGTTTGAGCATCAAGACTTCCCCTGTCAAAAAACAGGGTGCGAGCGTCGAGGGGCACACATTGATTGAGAAAAAACAGTATGCAGCGGTGGGGGGGACAACAATAATTATTCTTCAGAAGTGAAATTCAACAACAACAACAACAACAACAACAACAACAACAACAACAACAACAACAACAACAACAACAACAACAACAACAACAACAACAGCAACAGCAACAGCAACAGCAACAGCAACAACAACAACAGCGAAAAACAACAACGACGACGACGACGACAACAACAACAACAGCAGCAGCAACAACAACACTAACCACAACAACCACAACAACAACCACAACAACCACAACAACGACAACAACAACTACAACAACAACAACTACAACAACAACAACAACAAGAGCAACGACAACAATAACAACAACAACAACAACAACAACAACAACAGCAGCAGCAGCAACAACAACAACAGCAACAACAACAACAACAACAACCATCACAACAACAACAATCACAGCAACAATAGCAATACCAACAACAACAACAACTACAACAACAACAACAACAACAGCGGCAGCAGCAACCACAATAACAACAGCAACAGCAACAACAACAGCATAAACCTCAAAATACGAGTTAGACAAAAATCAAAACACGCACTGGGCAAAAAACTTAGTCCGACAAAGGAGAAGAACCTCCGACAAAAACAGTTTCGGGGTGAACAAAAAAAACACGTGGGGACAAAATCAATGATGTGGTCGACCTCCCACTCGAACGTCTCGGGCTGGCTGAGTGGTGCCGCAGCAGGCTTCCCCAACGCCTCACCACGGGCACCCCCTCCGAGGGGGGAACGCAGGACTTCTCTTCCGAACCCGTTGCTTCCTCCACCCGTGTTTTGTTGCGTCCGCGCCGCCGGACTGCGCGCCCCTATCCTCCTCCGCCTCCTCCTCCGCCTCCTCCTCCGCCTCCTCCGCCTCCTCCTCCTCCTCCTCCTCCTCCTCCTCCGCCTCCCCCTCCTCCTCCTCCTCCTCCTCCTCCTCCTCCTCCTCAGAAGCCTTCCACCGCAATCCTCATGCGCCGACGGCCCGGGTGCCCGCGAAGACCCGCCCGCGCACGGGCCCCGCGGCCTCTCCGTCGGCGCAGCGCCCCAGCCTCGCTCGCACCGCGCGGACGAGCGCCCCCCCCCCCCCCAAAAAAAAAGCCGGGCCAGGGCGCGGCTGCAGGCAGGTGCCCTCTGGCCCCTCGCGCGTGCGGCGGGGGAGACGAGGCAGAAGGGAGGAGGGAGGAGGGAGGGGAAAGGAGGGAGGGAAGAGAAAGGAGTGAGGAGGGAGGAGGGAGGAGCGAGAAAAGAAAAGGCAGGAGGGAGGAGGGGGAAGAAAGGAGGGAGGAGGCAGAAGGGAGGAGGAGGAGGAGGAGGAGGAGGAGGAGGAGGAGGAGGAGGAGGAGGAGGAGGAGGAGGAGGAGGAGGAGGAGGAGGAGGAGGGGGGGAGGGAGGGAGGAGGCAGGAGGGAGGAGGAGGAGGATCAGGAGGAGGAGGAAGCTGCGGAGCATCCGTGAGGATCGGGGAGGACTGAGGAGAACCCAGACCCCCGACGCCATGATTGTTTCACGACGTCGACCCCCCAAAGGTCTCGACCCATTCCCCAGGACCGGAACCGCTCCCTGACGGGCCCGAGGCCCAGCAAGAGCCCCCAGAGGCCGAAAGCCGGGAAAACCCCCCCGTCGCGATCCTTCCCAGAAAAGTCTCGACCCATTCCCCGGGGCCGGCTTCTCGCCCCGAGCCGTCTCCTGACGGCCCTGGGACCCGGCAAGAGCCCCCAGAAGGCGGCCCCTGCCCGGCCAGCACCCGCGCACGCACAGGGCGGCGACGACGCCGACGCCGACGCCGACGCCGACGCCGACGCCGACGCCGACGCCGACGCCGACGCCGACGACGACGACGACGCCGCCGCCGCCGCCGACGACGACGACGACGACGACGACGACGACGACGACGACGACGGGCAGAGCCCCCCAGAGGCCGCGCCGGCCCCCCCGAGGGGCTCCTGGCCGCGCCGCCGCGGCCGCGGCGCGCGCGGGGGGCCCGCGGGGCCCTCGCCGCCCAGGCGGCGCCCGCGAGCC
>CAUYUJ010007432.1:0-19540 GCA_963575745.1 Prorocentrum cordatum | reverse complement strand
TGGCCTACGGATGTGCCCACATTGTCCTTACGCCTGGCCGACACCGCAAATGCAAGTCGCAGCCCCCAGGTGGAACGACCCGCCCCGGCACCGCCGCCAGGCGACTAGCACGCCCGGCAGACACCGCCGGGCAATCCGCAGACACACATGCACCATGGGGTTGTGGCGTGGCCTACGCGCGTTGGCAAGGTCACCTCCGGGGGGGCCCGCGGAGCGGAACTTTTGAGCCCACGGACCCCTGGACAGGGCCGTCGGGCGACCAGCACGCCTGGCGCGCACCGCAAGAACACGCCGCAGGCCCCAGGAAGCGAGCCCCGCAGAAAGCGGAATCACGAAACGTCCCAGCATCACGAAGCGTCTCGGAATCATCACACAATTTCTGACAGCAAGCATGCTTCTCCAACCTGGCAGCGGAGGATGGTTTACGCTAGCACAAGACAGCACTCAGTGGAGCAATCTGGAGCAAGTCTTCTGACGCCACACACAGCACCGACCACAAGTTCCACATCTGCGACTGAGGGCCCTGGCCCGCCCGCGCAGGCCTTCCAGGCCCCGCACCCCAGCGGACTCAGGCGCGCTTTGCCTTGCATTGGCCAGCATCACCGCCCGGCGACGAGCACGCCAGGCACACACCGCCGGGCAACCCACCGCCGCGCAACTACCGTGCACGATGGCTTTTTACATGGGACCTCTCACGTGGCACCGATACCGCGCACTCCTGCGCGCAACATGCCGCATGTTTTCTCGAACGGCGCAACTTGTGTCAAGGTGCGCTCAAGAGCCCAGGGCTCAGCCAGAGGTCGACGAGAAGCTCGGCGACGAAGACGCACACGAGCACAAGTCGTTGACGACGGTTGGGAGGCGCACATGCGTACCCCAGCAGTGCCCGCACCTGTGGGTGTTTTGCTCCCGCCCCCGGCTCGTCGTCCCCTAAAGAGCAAAGCGGCATTTTCTGGCAACCGCCTCCTGCACGAGGTGGACCCTCCGCCAGCGCGTCCAGCCGTAGCCCTCCGCCTTGCATGCACCCCAACGCCCCAGCAAGTCTGGCCAACCCGCCAGGAAGGTCGCAACACAAGACACCCAGCTGGCCAACGTGGGTTGCGGACTGTGCTCGGTAGAAGGAAAAACGGCATCACCGCCCAACATTTTCGTGCCTGGCTGCGCCTCGATGCGATCGCCCTCAACCGTCAGAACCTCGAACTCAGCCATCTGCACCCGCGTCATGCTGAACGCATCCGCGTACTCTACCTCGACATTCTTGGTTGCAGAGCTGTCCTCGTTCGCCATGACCAGGAAGAAGCCGCGCTCGTGCGGGAGCTTGTGCCAAAGTCCCCAGCCGTCGCGCAACCCACCTGAAAGGAAGAGGTAGGCATCAGAAGATACATGCACCGGGAGGACCTCCACCTTCTTGTCGCGGCCGCTGGCCTTGGTTCGCGTCCAGCACCATGGGAGGATGAGGATGATGAGGAGGAGGAGGAGGAGGAGGAGGAGGAGGAGGGGGAAGGGTAAGGAGGAGGAGGAGGAGGAGGAGGAGGAGGAGGAGGAGGAGGGGGAAGGGTAAGGAGGAGGAGGAGGAGGAGGAGGAGGAGGAGGAGGAGGAGGTCGTCCACCGTAGGGACCCCCACGTGAGGACGCCCTGCCACCACGCGCACCTCCGCCTGCACTCGGGCACCTCGCCGCTCCTGGCCGCGTGCCCCCGCGCCAGGACCACGGCAGGCGGGAGCCTGGGCGTCTTCCGCCGCGGGGCCCCCCGCGCGCTCGACGGCAGCTCCACTTGGGAGCCCCCAAACCAGGTGGTGAGATATCAGGTGGTGACCTGGAATCCCCAAAAAGTCACCCCCGGGTTTTGAAACACGGGCTCACCGCCGGGTCTTGTGACTCCTGGGCCCACCAGCGTTCGGGACATCCTCGAACAAGCGCATGAGTCCCCAAACCGGGTGGTGACACCAAATCGCCCGAGACTCACCGCTAGGTGTTGTCACCACCACGTTTGGGGATTACCAGTCCACGCACAGCTCTTCGATGCAGGCCCGGAGCCCAGGGGTCCTGGCTCGGCTGCTTTGGGGGCTGGGCCCCGCCGCCCTTCTCCATGAGGCTGGCCAAGACAGTCGTGCAGGATTTCCCCGCGAAGGCCTTCCAGGACGAGTTATGAGGGCCCCCTGGTCGGCGGCGTGCCCATACTTCTGCGGCGGATGGCGACGTGATCTGTGCGATGCAGTCTGCGCTTGGCTCTTGCTTGCAATCCGGCGCGCCATGCAGCTGCGCGCCGAGAGGCATGACCAGAGCACGGATGGGGGACTCGGTGCCGCCGCGAGCTCCTCCAAATCCGCCGATCTGGCGTGTGAGCTACAAGGAGCCCCAGCATGAGCTTCAGCTCTGAGCCTAAGCAAAGAAGAGCGTTAGCTCTGCTTGGGGGGGTCGCCGGGGTGGCTCTGCCTGGGAGGGGGTAGGGGGGAGGGGGGGCATCTGGCGTTTTTCTCCTCTTTTTTCTTCAAAAAAAAAAAAAAAAAATGCTCTGCCTCTGGACCCCCCCGGGGACGGGGGAGTCGGGGGGGGGGGGCGGGCGGTCCCCCATCAGGCGTTTTCTTAATGGTTTGCGCATCCCCAAAATGTTTCGGGGGGTCCCAGGGACCCCCCTTCAGATCTAGCGGCTACCGCCCCCAGGACCCCCCCTTCGGAACCCTCCCCAGACCCCCCCCCCCGGGACCGCTCCAGGCACCCCCCCAGAGGAGAAGAAAAAGGACCAGAAGAATCGAGGAGGGAGGAGGCCACAGAGCCGCGAAGATCACCGAGTCCGGAGCCCCCCAAATCGGCGGCACTGGCCGGAGGCCGTCACAATATACCCCGACGCGCGCGAGCGAGAGCTCCGCGGGCCACGGCACCCCCCACGCGGCGAGGAGCTACGCGCGCGCCTTCCCCCAAAAGCCGTCCTCTTCGGAATGGCACGGCGCCGCCTGCCCTGGCCAGCGCGCTGGAGGGTATCCTCTGGCCGAGCGGACCCTGCGGCCGCTTCTGCCAAGGGCAGAGCCAGCCTCCCGCACGAAGCCCGCGGCAGCCTCGACGGCCCTCGCGCGCCGGGCGTCCTCTGCACGCCTCCTCGGCTCGTCCGTGGGAAGCTCCCGCCTCCGGAGCCTCCGCGGCCACCTGGCATCGGCCGGCGCAGCTCCAGCTATGGGGGGGGGCGCGGCCGAGGCGACGTCCGCCTCGCGACGCTTCGCACGCGTGGGCGTGGCCTGCGCCGCGATCTCCGCGTGGGAGGCCGTGGCGAGGGCCCGCGACCCCCCGGCGGCCCAGCCCGTCGCGACGGCGCAGAGCTTCTCCAGCGAGGCGACCGCGCCCTCCTTGTCCTCGCGTCCCGGGCAAAGACCCTCCACGAGGTCGCCCAAGTCGTCAAAGTCCATGACCAAGCCCACGAAAGCGGCGGCGGTGGTAGCGCCTGCGGCGGTAAGGGGGTCGCGGAGCCGCGCCTGGAGTTGGCGAAGCTCGTGCTCCCACACGACCGCCCTCCAAGCCTACGCACCTACGACAGATACCCCAAAGTCTAAATCAATGCAGCAGGCTTGAGCGACACACGTCACGCCACACAGAGCATTCGACCGATGACGCGTCGTCGCTCTTGGGCGCAGGCGAACGGCGGCACTGGATCCCTGGGTGGAGGTACCTATGGGGCCACGAGCCGTGCGAGTGGTGTGCCGTAATGGGCGGGAGAGGCGCATGCGAACGGCGGCACTGGGGCCCTGGGTCGAGCTCCTCCCTGTGGGACCACGAACCAACCGCGCGAGAGGTGAGCAGACATGGGCATGCGGAGGGCAGAAGCAAGGGCGGGAAGATAGAAGAAGAAACAATTGCACACACAGAAACTTTTGGCGCTCCGCACGGATTTCTTGGATCTGCGCTCTCTCCCTAGCGTGCGGAGCGCGCCAGGGGCGGCGCCGGAGGCGCCGCGGGGGGGGCCCAGCGCGGATCCAAGAAATCCGCGCGGAGCGCCAAGAGTGTATGTTTAGGGAGGGGGGGAGGAGGAGGGAGGGGGGGAGGAAGAAGGAGGAGTGAGTGAGACGCGGGGCGCTGCCTCCTCCAAATGAAGGTCCATACCACCACGGGGATGGCTGGGCAAGAAGCATCGGAGCGCCTCCTCGAGCAAATCCCTTCCGGAGCGCCCTGCGCAGCGCGTGCCTGGCTGGACAAGCTGAACACCTTGAGTGACCATGAGAAGCCACCGGACAAGTGCACAAGCGGCCTGCAGTCTAGGTGCCGCGGGGGCACGGCAGGGTGGCGCCGGGGCGCGGTCAGTGGTGAGACTATGCGACAACAACAAGACTCGATGCATCAACCGACAGGGACGAAATGGATCCGTGGGCACCGAGCGGGACCAACGAGATCGAGGGCGGGGCGAGGAGTAACTAAGGATCAAGGAAGCCCGAAACAGATCTGCTCTACCGGCCGCTCCTCCCGGACTCTATGCACGGGGCAGGCTAGCTCTCAGCCGTGAGCGCATCCGCCGCCCACTGGAAAAGAAGTTCCCCGTCAGGGACGCGGAGCACACCTCCGCCTCCGTGAATTTCTCGGAGCTGCTCGGCGCTCAGCTTGGCCACCTCGCGGTCGTACGTCAGCAGACCGTTCAGCTCGCGCTCCACGTCAGTGGTCTGCGTGTAGATGGCACCTGCGACGCCACTCTTCACCAACTGCGTAAGAACATGAAAAGAATCGTTGTACGATTTCGAAGGCCTAGAAGATAGCACCGCTGCTAACATCGGGTGTCTCTTCCATCGGGGAGAATGATGATCAAGCAACATATTTTGGCCACGGAATTTTCGCGACTGCAATGTTGGTTCTTGCCGCGGAGGCAAAGATTAGGTCGGGCGTGTCCCCCCACAGAAGGATTTTGGACGAAATATAAAGGATAGACAAAAATACCCCCCCACCCACCCCCCAAAAAAATGCTCAAATATGGTTGAAAAATCGTACCCTGACTATTGTTTAACTATTTTTGGATATTCCTCCTGTAGAGGGGCAGGCCCGACTTAAGGCTAAGACAGACGAATCCTTGGCCGCCGAGCCAGCACTGCCGATGTATCGTGGAGGCGAGGCGTTCCGGTTCAGCTCCAGCCACCTGAGGGGCCTCGATATTACCATTAGGTCGGGCATGTCCCCCTGCAGGCGGACCTTGGGCGAAAGATCAGCTATAGTCCAAACATACATTCAGAAATGTTCAAAAACAGTCTAGAAATCGTCCCAGGACTATTTTTTGACTACTTTTGAAACTCCTCCTCCTCCTCCTCCTCCTCCTCCTCCTCCTCCTCCTCCTCCTCCTCCTCCTCCTCCTCCTGTAGAGGGACACGCCCGACCTGACATTACCACCGCAACCGAGAATGGTGATCATCTTCCCTTGGCGGAGACGGCGGCCGATGCTGCTCTTGATGCCAACTTCTAGGCCTCCGACGATCGGAGGAGATCCTGCGGGTCCTCGGCATGGGTGTAGCCAAACGTGTTCGCGTGGGCCCTCTCCCAAGTGTGCCCCTCCACCGGCAGCGCGTGGCCGCCGAACTCCCCCACCACCTTCACGTAGTCGCGGAACCTTGCCACGAAGGAGAGGGGTTCTGCAGAAAACGGGCCTGGGACCCCGGGGCTTCACCTGGACCAGCTCTTCGTCCCCGCTCGCTCTCTGGTGGTCCCTGGGCCGCGGAGGAGCACCTGACAGGCCGAGAACGGTGAACAAACTCTGGCCCCTGTCGCTCATGGACCCCTTTCGTCATGGAGAGGACCGCTCGTCGCCGGTCTCGAACTTCGGGTTCGGGTAGCTGTGCCTGTCCGCGATGTCGCCGACGGGCCAGAAGTTCCCGCCGCTCGCCACGTTGACCAGCCGCGTGGGATCGGCGCGCTCGATCATCTCGCCGACCTCGGTCGTCCTATGCTGGCCCCACGCCTCGTTGAAGGGAACCCACACGACGACGGACGGGTGGTTCTGCAGCGTGCGGATCATCTCGGTGAGCTCCGCGAGGTACTGCTGGTGAGCCTCTTCCGGCCACTGCGCCTCGCGCTGCGCCGTACAGAGAAGAAGAAAAGCTGGACAAAAATAAACTTTCGGAGATCCGCGCGGATTTCTTGGATCGGCGGTGACCCCCCTCCCTGGCGCGAGCGCGCCAGTGGCGGCCTCCGCCAGAAGGGTCCAGAGCCGATCCGATGATCCGCGCCTACCTAGTGCTTATGCCAGGTTCCCTTCTTCCGGTAAAGTCTTTGGCACTCTCAATGGAGCTCGACCAGTGGCCGGGGCTCACCGACCGCGTCTTGGGGCCGCACGGCAGTTTTCCTTCGGGGACATGCTGACCCGGAGCAACGCAAACCTGGACCAGTCGGGGTTTCAGGATCACACACTTTCCTGCGGGATCATGCGCGCGAACCTGGGTCAGTGCAGCCCTGGCTCCGCAGGATCCTGCAAGATCCAGCTGCCCGACCGACCCCCGCCTGCATTGACCCACGTCCTCTTCCGAGGAGAACAGTTATCGTGTTGGGAGGACGGGGTTGGGAGGATGCAGGGCATGAGCAATAGCATCCAGATGCAATGAACGATACCTTCGGCCGCCTACGGGTAAAGATATTTGAAGGAAAACGCGATAAACATAAACTTTTGGCACGCCGCGCGGATTTCTTGGATCTGCACTGGACCCCCCCCTGGCGCGCTACGGCGCCGGAGGCGCCGCCAGGGAGGCCCAGCGCAGATCCAAGAAATCCGCGCGGAGCGCCAAAGTTTGTGTTTATAGCGTTTTTTCTTCTTCGAGATATCCTCATTTCTCCCAACCCCATCCTCCCAACCCGATAGCTGTCTTCCCTGACCTTTGAGCCCAGGGTCCTCCCTCGCAGCCCGGGGCCGCAGGCTGGTCCTGCCACACCATCACGCCCACGCGGTCGCAGTGGGCGTAGAAGCGCCGAGGCTCCACTTTCATGTGCTTGCGGATGACGTTGAAGCCGCTGGCCTTCACGAAGTCTACGTCGAATCGCATCGCAGCGTCCGATCGCTAGAAGAAGAAACATCGGCACGAACATGAATGAACTTTCGTCGGTCCGCGTGGATGTCTTGGATTGGCGCTGGAACCCCCCTTCCTGGCGCGCGGAGCGCGCCAGGGGCGGCGCCGGAAGCGCTGCCAGGGGGGGGCCCCAGCGCCGATCCAAGAAATCCGCGCGGACCGTCAAAAGTCTATGTTTATGCAGTTTTGCTCCTTCGAATGGCGGAGTCAGTCCACCATCGGGCCACCATCCTTGGTCCAGGACGCCGTAGTGGAAGACGAACTCGTCGTTCAGGGTGAACCTGTAATTTCCGCTGGGGTCACGCCTCTTCCCCACCGTTCGGATGCCAGCATAAGACTGCACCGCGTCCACCTGGGTGCCGTCAGCCACAAGCTCCACCGATAGGTCGTAGAGGAAAGGCGACGCTGGACTCCAAAGTTTGGCCGCGGACACAGGCGCTATGCAAGGCTCACCCTGGGCACAGTAGGCCGTGGCCACTGTCTCGGTTCCGTCCAGAACGCTCAATTTAACCTCCACTGGTCGACTGCCGTCGACATCTACCTCCACATGGATGACTGCTGGGCTTGAGTTTGTGGTGATCTTGAGATTCCTTACAAATTAGGTTCCAACTCCTGGAAGTTCCTTGTGGGCGCGATTGAGACCGACTAAGCTGGATTGGCAGGATACTGAGCCAGAGAATATCGAATAACGTTCATCTAGAAAACAGCTGAGCGGGATTAGGCCTGATTAAGGCGGACTGGACGAGATTGGGCCAGATTAACACCAAGGTTATACCAGGGTCCATGCTTCAGGACTTGCAACCTAAGATAAACGTGTCAGGAACAGTCTCCAGCCAGACAGTGCCTCTGATGCCAGACGAGGCACTGTACCAAATCGTCCCACCATGCAGAGATTGCTTGCCCGTGAGCGTGAAAGGGGACATCGTGTCTCTGACACCGACGGTGAATTCGTTTGGCCCGTCATGCAGCAACTCGGTGACATCGAATTCGAAAGGCGAATGGCCACCTTTGTGAGAGCCAGCATGCTCCCCGTTGACCATTATGACGCACTCGTAGTCAACGGACTCGAAGTGCAA
The DNA here is from genome assembly GCA_963575745.1 of Prorocentrum cordatum. Lineage (NCBI taxonomy): Eukaryota > Dinophyceae > Prorocentrales > Prorocentraceae > Prorocentrum > Prorocentrum cordatum. The sequence goes on along the minus strand of CAUYUJ010007432.1, from coordinate 11,442 downwards.
CAAATACCGCTGCCCTGGCTTGAGGGGGACGTCCACCGATCTATTGTAGAACAGGGCTTCGTCTCCTCCCAGCCTGCGGCCGACGCCGCTCAGGCTCGACTCAATACTGAAAGGGACCGAGATGACGCCCTGCTGGCGTATTCGGCTCTGGTCTGCATTGGCCCACTCTGCGGCAAGCTCGTCGAGGGATCCGCACGATCGTGGGACGCGGATGACAGTGTACGGCCATGCTAAAAGAAGAGAAAAGCGCATCAGCATGAACTCGTGGCTCTCCGCGCGGACTCCTCGCATCCGCGCCGGGCCCCCCCCCCCGGCGCGCGGAGCGCGCCAGAGGCGCCGCCGGCGGGGCCCAGCGCGGATCCAAGAGCTCCGCGCGGAGCGCCACGAGCTCACGCTCGTGCCGCTTCTTCTCCTTCGCCATGCGCCGTTCAGGGTGCGCCACGCGTGCGGCTGCCGCACCATCGTTGGGCGCGGGTGCTCCGCCCAGGCGGCGCCGCTCGCCGCGCCCGCGCTCCAGCGGGTCTGCAGGCGGCCTCCGCTCAGGGCGCGGGCGGCGACGGGCGCCTCGGGAGCGCGTGCCAGTCCTGAGGCCGAGAGCGCCGCTGCCGCTGCGGAGGCGAGGACGATGGCGATAGCAATGATCGCCTTCGGGTTCGATGAAGACCCGCACGCGCGCGAAAGGCGCGGACCCTGTGGACCCTGCTCGCTCAGCAGGAGCCCCGCCTCATCGTCGAGCTGCACCATAGTCACGGGTCTGACTCGACAGCCTCGCAGAGCCCCGCATGATGGCGCATCGGCATCCCCTTCCCTCCCGCACCTTGAACCGACATGGCAACAGAAGACGAGGCAGGCCTGTCCAGACCTCCGACGCCGCTTCTTCACGATATGAACTCCAGAGCTCTCGATCCCGTCCCGACGTCCGGCTTCTGGTCGCGGGTCGTTGTCTGATGGCCCCATGGGACGAGGATCGGCCCTTGGAGGACCAGTTCGCGAGGAAACCCGGCGCCGGTGATTTGTACGGTGACCCACCCCTGCAATTGTAGAAAAGGTTGGTCCTGATGTCCCCTCCTGGAGACCACCCTCCTGACCACGACACCATCGGTATGGTCCAGAGGGTGCAGACTGCTTTGTCCAAGGCTGGCGGGGGGAAAAGAAATATAACTCGTGCAGCTAGTGTATCCGCCACCGTGCCCCTCCCTCGGGTTTTCCACTGGTTCCCTCACTCCTGGGTTTACACTGGTTCCCTCCCTCCTACCTCCTCCTCCTCGTCCTCCTCCTCCTCCTCCTCCCTCCTCCTCCTCCTCCTCCTCCTCCTCCTCCTCCTCCTCCTCTTCCTCCTCCTCACCTTCCCCGCATCCTGTGTCCTTCTCCGCCACCGTGCCCCCTTGCACGTTGAGGCGTGGAAGAAGGCCAAGGTCTCTCTGGTAGGGTTCTTCTGAGCTCCGGCCAGGGGCCGCCGCTCCCTCTATGCCAGCAGACTCCTGCGAGAACCGCCCCCTCCTGTCCGAGGCCACCTCCCTCGTGCCCGCTCGAGGATGGTGCATTTCCAGCATGGCCCAATCCCTCATTCCCCCCTTCCCGCTCGAGGATGGTGTTCTTTGCTGGGCCTGTTTTCCACCACCACATCCACCATAAGTTGGAGGGGGGAAGGAGTTGGAGAATTAGGGGGCGGAGGAGGAAGAAGAGGACCCCCTCCCCCACCTACTTTGGTAGTGGCAGTGGAAAACAAGCCCACTATTTTTCCCGCATGGCGCATGGCAGAAAATGCCTTAACCCTCGTTCCCTGCGCGCCCGATCGAGGATTGTGCACCTCCCGCACGGCTGCTGACTCTTAGACCCCTCATCCCACGCGCACCCACTCGAGGATCGTGCACTTGCCGCGTTCCCAGGCACTGTTCCCAAGCACTGTTCCCAAGCGCTCCAGGGCCTCCCAAGCCACGATCCGTAGTTTAAAACGATGGATATGCGTCCCGAACTAGACGGCCCGTGCAAGCGACGAAGGACACCCTGATGGCCCAAGATGCCTCGAAGGCGGCCCAAGATGGCCCCAAGGCGGCCGAACATTGATTCAAGACAGCCCAAGATGCATCCAAGAGAGCCCAACATGGCCACAAGAGGACCTCCAACAGGGTTCGAAGAAGCCAAAGTCCTTGATGTTCCGTGGGTGTTTGAATGAGTTTCGCACTCTCGCCTTTTCGGGCTGCTGTCAGCTCAAGACGGCCAAAGTGGACTCCACGATGTCCCAAGAGGCATCCAAGACGGCCCCAAGACGGCCCAAGAGAGCCTCCCGTGTGAGCCAAGACGGCCTTAAAAGGCCCTTCGACGGCCCAAGACGGCGCCAAGACGAACCCAAGGACGGCCCCCAGACACGGCCCAAGAGAGCGCCAAGCTAGAGTAAGAGGGCTCCAAGACGGCCCATGAGGGCCCCAAGGGACCCCCAAGCCTGCCTCACAGGAAGCCATGACAGCCCCAAGAAGGCCCAAACGAGTTTCATCTTCTTCTTCTTCTTCATCATCATCATCAGCATGGTCATCATCATCATGATCATCACTACCACCATCACCATCACCATCACCATCACCATCACCATCACCATCACCATCACCATCACCATCACCATCATCACCATGATCACCATCATCACCATCATCATGATCAGCATCATCAGCGTCAGCATCATCATCATCATCATCATCATCATCATCATCATCAGCAGCAGCATCATCACCATCAGCATCAGCATCATCAGTATCATCATCAGCATCATCATCAGCATCATCATCATCATGATCAGCATCATCAGCGTCAGCATCCTCATCATCAGCATCATCATCATCAGCAACATCCTCACCACAAGCATTATCATGAACGTCAGTTTCGTTATCATAATCAGCATCATCGTCATCAGCATCATAATGTTCATCATCAGCATCATCAGCATCAGCATCGTAATCATGAGCATCATCATTATCATCATCATCATCATCATCATCAGTATCATCATCACCATCATCATCATCATCATCATCATCATCATCAGCGTCAGCATCATCATCAACATCAGCATCATCAGCACCATCAGCATCACCATCACAATCATCAGCATCAGCATCATCAGTAGCAGCGTCATCGACATCATGATCATGATCATGATCATGATCATGATCATGATCATCAGCATCATCATCATCATCTTCATCATCATTGTCATCATCGTCATCGTCATCATCGTCATCATCCTTACCCTCATCCTCATCATCAAAATCAACGTCATCTGCATCGTCATCGTCATAGTCGTCGTCATCGCCATCGTCATCATCATGATCAGCATCATCTACCAGCATACTCAACCTCATAACAACCATCGCCATCACCATCGCCATCATCATTATCATCATCATTACTATCGTCATCATCATCAGTATCGTCATCATCAGCATCATCAGCATCATCATCACCGCCGTCACCACCCCCATCATCCTCATAATGTTCATCATCCGCATCACGGCTCTCCCAAGCCTGGAGACACAAAGCGTCACACATGACGGCCTCACGTGCCCCCTCGAACAATCGCCACCCAGAATGCTGGGCTGTCACGGTGGCGGGACTTGCCGCAGGCAGCTGGATAGTTGGCACAAGTGATGGGGGTTAGCAACAGCAACGTCGAGCAACGGAGATGATGCTAGGCGGCCACCCTCAGGGGGCGATACTAGAATGGACGACGCTTCGTTCGCACTCTCGGCCTCCTAGGGACCTTCTTGGGGCCCCTTGGGTTCGGGGCCCGCAGGAAAACAGCCGCGACAAGAGAGCAGCACCACGGATGGGTTCGAGAGGCTCTGGGGGATCACGCCGTGAGAAAAAGAAATACACACACAAAAGAAAAAAAGACGTTGAAGGACTGGGTCTGTCGGGCGCGCACACATCAAATCTAAAGTTCCGACGTCTCGACTTTTTCTGACAGGGGCCCCCAGACCAGCGGACCCCACCCCAAGGACCAGATGTTGACCCAGGATCGTTTTGTTGATTGCTTCGGGGCCCGAGACACATGCGCAGAGGCCCAGCACGGTGGAAAAAAAAAACGAAATCTCGATGTTTTGTTACGGCGCTATCGGCATGAGGTCTCCAGAAACCTCTGAGGAAGCCTCCGGTTTGGACGCTGGTTTGGACGCCCGAAAGGGGTACGGAGTAAATGTGTACAATGCCCAACAACAAGTGTTGTCCAAAACAGACAGCGGTCGCTGTTGGGCGGGCGGCTTCTTGTCTTCAGTGAACAACGTCCGCGGCGGCGCGGACAGCGAGTCCTGTTCAAAATGAGCAGGAATTGCTGTTGGACATCGTACCCATCTTTCCGTACCCATTTCGATCGTCCCAGTCGGGATGCCTCCAGAGGCCCCCGGAGACCCGAAAGAAGTCGAAGAGGCCCGAAAAAGTCCTCTGGATCCTCGAACCTCGAACCTCGGACCCGACAGAACGTGCTCTGGGCGCCACCAAGGCTGCTTGGCCACGAGTGCGTGACCAGCGCCGCTGCTGCCACCTGGAGGCCGCCAAAATGGGGGTCGGGCAATCACACGGAGGCAGACGAAAGTGCCACATCGCCGATGCATCGGCTATGCACTGGTGACGCTAGGATGGATAAAATCTGGACCCGAATCGAGCAGCAACGCTCATGCATTGGCAATGATATGTGTATAAATAGATATAGATATACACATACATACATACATACATACATTCATGCATACATACATACATACATACATACATACATACATACATACGTACCTATCTACATACGTACCGTTCCACCTACCTACCTACCTACATACATACATACAGACATGCATGCACGTGTGTACACCGATGGGTGTATACATATGATAGATGTATGTTTGTATGAGTACACACACGCATGTACCCACATGCATATATATGTACATATACATACACGTATTCGCACGCATAAAGCTACACATAGACATGTGGATAAACATAGTACATACATATGACCTGATATGCGCATAGCTATCTGCATGTATACGTATATGCATATATATAAACATATATATATATATATATATACATCTATATATATATGTGTATATATATATATGTATGTGTATATATATGTGATCAAACCTAAAACATGAAAGAACTGTATATCTACATGTAGGTATGTATATAATATACACAAGCATGTACGCAATCATAAACACATCCATACAAATATAAATGAATACACGTATGTCTGTATAAAGAGTACATAAACATATATATATATATATATACATATATACAAACATACATGCCTGCATACATACATATGTATTGATCCACATTCCCAACACGGTGTTTGCACATAAAGTTCCTCAGCTTTTGTTCCAAGAAACTAGGCGTGGGTGTCGGTCTGGCGGTTCCGGGCTCGCCGTCGCCGCCCCGTCGCTGCCTGGTCGCCGCCTCATCGCCGCCCGTCGTCTGGGCCTGGGTGTCGGTCTGACGGCTCCGCGCTGCCGTCGCAGCCCCATCGCAACCTCGTCGCCACCCGTCGTCTGGACCTGGGTGTCAGTTTGGCGGTTCCGTGTTCTCCGTCGGTGCCCCGTCGACGCCTCTTCCCCGCCCTGTCGCCGCCTCGCATCAATTCCCTTTGCAACAAAAAAAATCGGATGCACAGCCCCTCCCCCCACAATTATCGCCCCCTTTTGGGATAACGCAATTTACAAATGACGCCGCCCCATCGTTCATTTTAGATATGAACCCATACCACCCGAGCGAAACCCTTTTTTCATCGCCCCTCTTCAACCTTATCATAAAATTCTATGCGCGCAACCCTGGTTTATCAAAATTCAGATGGTTCCGGCATACATTCGCAAAATAAATACAAGATCGGTGCCGCCGCGCGCGCGCAAGCCGAAATTCCAAAATCCAGGTTCCCAGGAACATCAACATAATCATAATAAGAATACGAACGATATCAACACACGGTGTTGCAAAATCATGATTCAACAATGCCTGCGCGCACGTTTTTTCCCAAATTCTTGCGAAACCATACGTGTTACAACATGTCCCTCACATGGGACCAAGCGGGCCTCTCGCGCGCGCATGTCGGAATCATTCGAACGCCCTTTGCGCGCAAGCTGGTGGGGGCTCAATGCGGGCCATTCGCGCCAATTGGCCGCGCGCGCATGTCGAAATCCTTCCAAAATCTTCACCACCGACACGTTGACGCCATCATCTTCATCGGCGAGACCAACATTGGCGCCGTCGTCATCGTCACCATCGCCACCAACATCGTCACTATCATCATCGCGTCTGCCATTGTCTACGTCGCCATGGTATCGCGTCCGCTCGAGTAACCGACTCGCATTGAAGTGCCCTCGCGCCAGGGCGGTCTGCGAGACGCGGTGGGAACTCCCCAGCGGTCAACGTCACCGCGGCCGCGTCGGTCGCGCAAGACTAGCTGGCCGCTCTGCGCGCGAGCCTGCGCGCGTTAGCGCGGCCGCAGCGATGCGCCAGCCAGCGCCAAGCAGTCATCACAATCGACGCCGCATGGGTTTTACAAATCCCGTTGCGGGTGGGTGGGTGGGATGATTGCGCGATCAGTGGAGCTGACAACTGCAAGTTCGTCAGCACGGATCACACCTCATAGAACGCCCCAGATAGCTTACACAGACTGTATGCAATGACTCAGCGGATAGGGGTCCAAATTCGCAAACTTACACTTTCCCTGAACATGGTATGTTTTTCGCTTCTGCCTCTACTAATTAGATGGATGTGCCGAGAATGTGTTGGGTGTCCGCCCCGTGGACGCCTGTGGCCGCCTAGATTTAGCTTGCACAACATAGCTTACACCACACAGCTCCCAGCAATCAGCTTACACCAAATAGCTTGCACCAGATGGATTGAACCACCTAGCTTGCACCACACAGAGACTCCTTTCTAAAAAGAGAATAGACTCTACCCCCCCCTCCCCGGCGTTATCGGTACCCCTTTCGGGTATGTAAATCACATATGATTATGACCACATGTCCATCCTAAATATGAAATCACAATGTCCCAGGCCAGCCGGTATCCCCCCCCTGAGGTTCCCTTGTAAAAAACACTATGCGGTGACATCTGTGATTCTAAAGTAGCACTTTTTCGCGAATCCCTTTGTAAAGAATAGGGCGAAATGCACACGCGCGCGTTGTCGCGCGCGCATGCCGAAATCCTTCAAAAACCTTCGGTGCCGGAAGGATTTCGCAATCGAGTTTCCAAAAAACATACAAAACCACAGGGTTTCGTAACACTGATTTGATAAAAAAGCTCACGCGCGAGCTCTTGCGAAATCTTAAGAAAACCATTGGTTGTTCAAGATTTCACAACATGCTACCAAACAGGCGTCGCGCGCGCGCATGTCGAAATCTGTCGAACGCCCTTGCGCGAGTGCCGCGCGAGTGCCGCCGCGAGAATCCTTTGCAAAAAATTGGACGAAGTGCAGACGCGCGCGTCGTCGCGCGCGTACGCCGAAATCCTTCAAAACCCATCGGTTTCGGAAGGATTTCAAAATCGCGCGTCCAAAAAACCTACAAAAACACAAGGTTTCGCAACACGAATTTTCAACAAAAGCGTGCGCGCGCGCTCTTGCGGCGTCGTCGTCGTCGTCGCCGTGCTCCATCCTCCCGCGTCGTCGTCGTCGTCGCCTACGTCGTCCTGTGTCTTTCCTCGTGTTCGTCGTCGTCGTCCTCTTTGGCGTCGTGGTCGTTTCCGTCGTCGTTGTCGCCGTGGTCGTCCTTCATCCTCCTCCCTCGTCGTCGTCGTCGTCGTCCGTCGTCGGCGTCTCGTCGTCGTCCCTCCCATTTCGTCGCCGTCGTCGTCGTCGTTGTCGTCGTCGTCGTCTCGTCGTCGTCTTCCCTCCTCCCTCGTCGTTGTCGCCGTCAGCGTCGCCGTCCTTCCTCCTTCTTCATCGTTCGCGTCGTCGCCGTCCTCCCTCCTCCCTCGTTGTCGTCGTTGTCGTCGTTGTCGTCGTCGCCGTCGTCGTCCTCCCTCCTCCCTCGTCGTCGTCTTCGTTGGCGACGCCGTCGTCGCCTTCGTCGTCGTCGGCGTCGGCGTCGTCGTCTTCGTCGTCGTCGACGTCGGCGTCGTCGTCATCGCCGCCATCGTCGTCGTCGTCGTCGGCCGTCTTGCTTCTCCGGCCTTCTTGCGGCGCTCTTGAGACGCCCCCGAGGGCTCCAAGACGACCCCGGAGCGATATCTGTGCTCGGTCCCGCATGGGTTTTGCAAACCAAGTTGCGGGTGAGTGGGTGGGATGATTGCGCGAGCAGTGGAGTTGACAACTTCAAGTTCGGCCAGTGAATTGCACCCCATAGCTTACACGACATAGCTTACAGAGCATAACTTACACCACATAGCTTGCACCAGATAGCTTGCACCACCCAGCTTGCACTACATAGCTTGCTCCACATTGCATATACCACATAGCTTGCACCACGTGGATGGCACCACATAGCTTACACCACACAGCTTGCACTACATAGCTTACACCACATAGCTTGCAACACGTAGCTTACACCACATAGCTTACACCACATAGTCTGCACCGCATAGCTTGCACCACACAGCTTGCACATCCGCGCGCACTAGCTTATTGCGTGGGGCCCACGCTGACTAACGTATTTGCATATACATGCTACACATAGGTACCGCACAATTTCGGAGGTCCGCGCGGATTCCCTGGGTCGGCGCCAGGCAACCCTCCCCGGGCGCGCGGGCCAGGCGCCGCCAAGAGGGGCCAGCACCGCTCCAAGACATCCGCGCAGACCTCCCAAAGTTTATGCTTGTGCTGCTGCCTGCTTCTCGAGCGGTGTGGAGCGATCCTCTGACCCCGTCTTCTCCACCTGCACCACTTGTTCAGACGAGGCCGACTCCAGCCGGAGGCCCACCCGATGGAGCCCCCCTTGACTAGTACTTGCTCCAACTGGATCCAGCGCCGTCCCTGAGGATGCTGAGCCCAGCTGGAGGCCCACACGTTGGAGCCTCCTCGGCTGTGGTGGCGGTGGGGCAGTGGGCATCGGGATGAGGATGGAAAGGGGGACAGGGATCGGTTAAATGGTACTGGATGGAGCCCCCCTCGGCTCCGACTGAGACTGACTGTCGGCGGCGAGCCTGGGGGGGAAGTGAGAAGAGGCGTGCCTTCTCAAAGGCTCAGAAGTCCCCCGGCCTTGTAAGAAATTTTCTGAGCCTTCCTCGAAGACACAGGAAGCCTCTCAGAAGGCCGGAGGGCTTCTGACAAGTCCCGCCGCCTTCTCAGAAGGCCTTCTCCTTCTCACTTCCCCCCCTCGCTCACCACCGAATTCAACGATCCTGAATTGAGACCCCTCGGCCCCGACCGAGACTGGTCTTGGGTCGGACATATCCTCCTACGGGCGGATTTTGGAAGAAACATACAAACGACGGTCACAAAGTCAGCAAACATCGTCATGAAACGAGCACGAAGGATCGCCCCCAGACGCTTTTCTATTCTTGAATACTCCTCCCCAGAGATCCGATGTCGTGATGTTTTCAATACAGCCCCCCCAGAAGCCTCGACCCATTCCCCGGGACCTGTTTTTCATCCTGAGTCGTTGTTTGACGGTCCCGCGGCCTGGCGAGGGCCTCTCGAGGCAGAAAACAGCGAAAAAACACCTCCGTCCTGATTTGTCCAATACGTTGGACCTCTGGGTCCTGTAGAGGGACCTGCCCGCCTCAAGACTGGCCCCCACTGGAGCGCCGCCCGATCTGTGGGCGGCCCCGGCCGGAGGAGGAGGAGGAGGAGGAGGACATTGAGGAATGGAGGAGGACATGGAGAAGGAGGAGGACATGGAGGAGGAGGAGGAGGAGTAGGAGGAGGACGAGGAGGAGGACATGGAGAAGGAGAAGGACATGGAGGAGGAGGAGGAGGAGAAGGAGGAGGAGGAGGACGAGGAGGAGGAGGAGTACATGGAGGAGGAAGAGGAGGCAGGAGGATATGAGGATGAGGAGTGAATGGAGGGAGGACATGGAGAGGAAATGGAGGAGGAACAAGGAGGAGGAGGAAGACAGACGAGATGATGATTGAGGAGTAGGAGGTAGGAATGAGGAGAGGAAGGATGCGGATGATGCTGACGGAGATAAGACTGCCCCCACTTGGAGCGCCACCCGATCTCAGGGCGGCCTGGCCGCCCGCCGCCGGCCGCAAGGCAACGGCCGCGCCGCCCCGCGCGCCGCCGCGCGGCCGTGGCCGCCCGCGGCGCGCCATGGCGCCGAGGGGCGGCGCCGCGCCCCCCCCCAGGGGGCTCTGGCGCCTCGCGCCCCGCGGGCGAGGGGAGGCCCACCCCAGACTGAGGTCGGGCATGCCCTCCCACAGGCGGATTTGGGAGGAAACATAAACAGTACGCAAAACGGTCAAAGATAGTCAGAAACAGCCCCAAAATCGCCCTGAGATTTTTTAACACATATCTATATCTATATATATTTATAAAGAGATAACTCTATCTATATATATATATATACGTACGTACATATACATATACATATACATATACCTATACATATACATATACATATACATATACATATACATATACATATACATATACATATACATATCTATATATAAAAATAAATGCCTGGCTTACCCCCAGACCCCCTCGCGCTGTGAAGAAGCACGGCGGGAGGTTTTCGCTATTTTCGGCCTCCTGGGGCCCTTCCGGGGCCTGGGGACCGCGGAAAAAAAATCAGGATGAAAAACTAGTCCCAGGGAAAGAGTCCAGACCTCTGGGGGGCCCACAGCTGCACGATGGGCCAGTTGTCCGCCACCACTACCACAGGTAGGAGAGGGGGGAGGGGAGGAGGAGGACGAGGAGGAGGAGGAGGAGGAGGAGAAGGAGGAGGAGGAGGAGTAGGAGGAGGAGGAGGAGGAGGAGAAGGAGTAGGAGGAGGAGGAGGAGAAGGAGGAGGAGGACCTTCCCATCCTCCCTTCTCCCCGGTTCTACATATGGTAGTGGTGACGGAAAATTGGGCCATCACTGCAGGCGTGCGTGGCCCTGTGATCCTCAGAGCGCGTGCTCCGGCGGCGAGCAATGGGGGGGGAAGCGAGAAGGCGAAGGCCTCCTCAAAGGCGGCGGGACTTCTCAGAAGCCCCCGCGCCTTCCGACAGGTTCTTCCTTCGTCTTCGGGAGGGCCCAGAAAACTTCTCAGAAGGCGGGGGGATTTGCGAGCCTTCTGAGAAGGCCCGCCCCCCTTCTCACTTCCCCCCGGGCTCGCGCCCGCCTGGAGGAAAGGAGGGGAGGGGGGAGGGGGAGGGGAGTTGGATGGGAAGTAGGAGGGGAGAGGTGGAGAGAGGAGGAGAGAGGAAAGGAGGAGGAGGAGGAGGAGGAGGAGGAGGAGGAGGAGTGCGCCTGTCCACCGAGGCCCTCCCACACGACGCAGGCAGCGCAACGAGGGCCGACA
>CAUYUJ010007431.1:20000-42500 GCA_963575745.1 Prorocentrum cordatum | reverse complement strand
TGCCACTGCCTGCCTTTCCCGCACGCGCTGATCACAGCAGTGTAGCTGACTAGGGCAGACCTGTGGACTCCGTCCACGACATCAGCTCGACGTGGCGAGGGGTGTCTGGGCAAGCGCGGGGGGGTGCGGCTGCAAGGCCGAAAGGCAATCATTGTTCTTGTGTGCCTTCGATATGCCGGTCGCCTCTCGTCCGCTCACCCCCTCCTGGAAGCAATTCTGAGGCCACTTTGGGCTTCGTGGGGGCCGTTTGGGAATCTCTTGGGGCGTTTTTGCCTGCGATATGCCTGTCGCCTCTCGTCCGCTCCCCTGCTCCTGGAGGGAATTCTGAAGCCACTGAAGGCTTCGTAGGGGCCGTTTCGGAGCCTCTTCGGCCTTCTTGTGGGCCTCCCGGGGGGCTCTTAGGGCCCTCTCGGGCCGTCTTGGGTGCCTCTTGGGCCGTCTTGGGGCCGTCTGAGGCCCGCCTTGGCGCCTCTTGGGCTGTCTTGGGCCGTCTTGGGCCGCTCCTGGGGCCGTCTTGGGTGCCTCTTGGGCCGTCTTGGGCGCCTCCTGGGCCGTCCTGGGGCCGTCCTGGGGCGTCTTGGGACCGTCTGGGGGCCCTCCTGGCCCGTCTTGGGGCTCTCTTGGGGTCCTCTTCGGCCGTCTTGGAGCGGTCGGGGGGACTTCTTGGGCCGTCTTGGAGCGTCGGGAAGCCGAAGAGGCGAGGAGGCCGAAAACATCGAAAAACACAATAGAAATCGACGATTTCTGTCGCTCGGGGCCCTCTTGGGAGGCCTCTTGGGAGGCCTCTTCGGGCGTCTTGGACGCCTCTTGGGCCGTCTGGGGCGAATCTCGGGCGTCTTGGGCCCATCTTTAAGCGTGCCGGGGCTCTCCGGGGCCGTCTTGGGGGCTTCTGGGGGCCCTCTCGACATGTCCTGGAGCCTGCCTGGGCGGCCCGGGGCGGCCCGGGGCCAGCCCGGGGCGGTTTCGGTGCATTGGGGCCTGCGCCCTTCTGGCACGCACTGGGCCCTGTAATGTAGTAGAGATGACAGTGGGCTGCAGTTTCGTCTCGACAATCTGGCTGAGCAGCGACAGGGCCCGCTGCCACTGCTGACCTTTCTGGCAAGCGCTGATCCCAGCATTGTAGCTGATGATAGTGGGCTCCAGTTTCCCTTCCCGTATCTCGCTGAGCAGCGACAGGGCCCTCTGCCATTGCCTGCCGTTCCCGCACGCGCTGATCACAGCACTGTAGCTGATGACAGTGGGCTCCAATTTCGTTTTGAAAATCTGGCTAAGCAGCGACAGGGCCGGCTGCCACTGCTGACCTTTCTCGCAAGCGCTGATCGCAGCATTGTAGATAATGGTATCGGGCTCCAGTTTCGTCTCGACCATCTGGCTGAGCAGCGACAGGGCCCACTGCCACTGCCTGCCATTCCCGCACGCGCTGATCACAGCACTGTAGCTGATGACAGTGGGCTCCAATTTCGTTTTGACAATCTGGCTAAGCAGCGACAGGGCCGGCTGCCACTGCTGACCTTTCTCGCAAGCGCTGATCGCAGCACTGTACATAATGGTATCGGGCTCCAGTTTCGTCTCGACCATCTGGCTGAGCAGCGACAGGGCCCGCTGCCACTGCTGACCTTTCTCGCAAGCGCTGATCGCAGCATTGTAGATAATGGTATCGGGCTCCAGTTTCGTCTCGACCATCTGGCTGAGCAGCGACAGGGCCCACTGCCACTGCCTGCCTTTCCCGCACGCGCTGATCACAGCACTGTAGCTGATGACAGTGGGCTCCAGTTTCGTCTCTACCATCTGGCTAAGCAACGACAAGGCCCGCTTCCACTGCCGACCTCTGTCGCAAGCGCTGATCCCAGCGTTGTAGATCATGACGCTGGCCTCAACAGTCGATGCAACCAACTCGCTTAGAAGAGATAGTGCCCATTGCCACTGCTGTCCTTTTCGAAATGCGCTGATAGTGGAAACGTAAAAGCTCTGGCTGTGCTTGACACGTTCGTTAGATGCTTCCCAGAACAAATGCAACGCTTCTCTCCAATGTTCTGTCCTCCCGGACTTCTTTGCGGCCGCTTCGAAATGAGAGCCGTCTGGTCCAGATCCTCGCCAAGCGGCCAACATCCAAAAAATCTAAGACGGCACTCGAGCCAGAAAGTCACGTGCTCGGGCCAAGTTGGCTTGAACCAAAAATACCAAAAATGACCATCCTGCCGAGCAATTAACCAATGATCCTCAATACTGATTCATTAGCAAGGAATTGTTACTAAATATTCCTTCAGAACGGATCCCTCTTCATAAACTCGGAATGCAAGAATCCTTGTTCAAGAGCCCTTACTAGGGAATCATTGATGGAAAAGCCTTGGAAAGGAAGCCTTAATAACGAATGAGGAAGACGAGGAGGAAGAGGAGGCGGACCGTAAGGAACAGTCGGAGATAACGGCACCCAACAAATTGTAAACAGAGCGTTCCTGCACCAATAGAAGTAGCCTGGTCAGGGACCCAACCATATGCAGTTGTGAACACCGCAGTTGTAGGTCTCGTTTTCGGTGGAGCCCCTCATAGGGACACGAAACGCTGTACCAGGCGGTGGAGACGCATGCGGACTGCGCCTCTGGGACCCTCGGCGGATTTTTTTATGGGGCCATGGAACGCTGTACTGGGTGGAGGGGGGGAGACGCATGCGGGCTGCGACACTGGGACCTTCGGTGGAGCTCCCAATGGGGCCACAAAGCGCTGTACTGGGTGGGGGGGAGGCGCATGCGGGCTGTACCGGGTGGGGGAGACGCGTGCGGGCTGCGCCACTGGGACCCTCGGTGGAGCTTGTAATAGGGCCACAACACGCTGTACCGGGTGGGGCAGACGCAATTGAGACCGTCGGTTGAACTGCCTACGGGGCCACGAAGAGCTTTACTGGGTGGGGGAGACGCATGCGGGCTGCGCCTCTGGGACCCTCGGCGGAGCTCCCTATGGGGCCACGAAGCGCTGTACTGGGTGGGGGAGACACATGCGGGCTGCGACACTGGGACCGTCGGTGGAGCTTGTGATAGGGCCACGCAACGTTGTACTGGGTGGGGGAGACGCATGCGGGCTGCGACACTGGGACCTTCGGTAGAGCTCCCTATGGGGCCACGAAGCGCTGTACTGGGTGGGGGGACGCATGCGGGCTGCGCCTCTGGGACCGTCGGCGGAGCTCCCTATGGGGCCGCGAAGCGCTGTACTGGGTGGGGGAGTCGCATGCGGGCTGCGCCGGTGGGACCTTCGTCGAAGCTCATTATAAGGCCACGAGACATAGTGCTAGGTGAGAGAGACGCATGCGGGCTGCGCAATTGGGTTTTTCGGTGGAACTCCCTATAGGGCCACGAAGGGTATGATGCGTGCGCCAACGTGAGGGGGGTGACGGGAGGAGGGAGGAGGTGGAGGAGAGAAGGGGAGAGGAGAGGAGAGGAGAGGAGAGGAGAGGAGAGGAGAGGAGAGGAGAGGAGAGGAGCGGAGAACGCGGAGACAGTCTCGTCAAAACGGAGACCCGGCAACAGGCAGGTTGGGCAACATCTCGAGCACGCATGCCACATTGATCGGTCAACGCCTCCCCCCTCCCGCCCCGCAATGTTCAAAGTTGGGGGTGGGTCTGATGAGGTGCACATCGACCGCAGTCTGCACCCCTCGCGTGCCAACTTCGAGTTTGGGGAGGAAGAGGACTGTCCACCAAATGTTTGCCTCTGCCGTAATACACGAGGGTGGGCACGACCCCGCGACAGCAGGCATGCACATGCCATGCTGGTAGGCCGAGCCCTCGCTTCGCCCTCAGCGCGTCCCTGGCCAGCACTCAAACGGCCCGCACTCGGTTGGAAGAGGAGGAGGAGGAGGAGGAGGAGGAGGAGGAGGAGGAGGAGGAGGAGGGGGAACAGGAGGAAGACGAGGACGAGGATGACGAGGTTGTTGGGGACGGGCCTGAAGCCAAATCACCTCCTCATTCAGCCAAAATCGGACGCCTCCGAGTCGGACTCGAAACCGGAGTTCGAGGCTCGGAGGGAGACGGCACCTAGGTCCTTGACCCAGGGTAAATCCGACTCTGCAAGGCCGAACGAATCCAAAACCTGCTCACGCGGGGCGAAGCCCCCCGCGAAGCCTACGGTGGCGGGACCTGAAACTCCCTGGGGGGCCTGGCCATCCTCCTCCAGCGTCTGAGCCAAGACCCTCCGTTCGGCGAGGCTAAGGCTCACGTGAGCCCCCAGAGTTAAATTCTTCAGGTCCTTCTTTTACGACGGAAACTTGCCCTGCCGAATCCTTCTCAGCTGGTCATTAATTCCGCCCGTCGTCGATTTGGGCCTACACAGGCCTTTAGCTCCAGCGTTGGGAGCCCCAGAGAAAAACGATCCGCACCGACAACAAAACTGGATCCTTCCCCTGGGGTTTCCAGGAGGTTCCAAGACAGGGCAGGCCAAGAAAGCATGACCGTTGGCCCGAAAAACTTGCCGAGAGAAAGGCCGCCACTCCTCCCCCAAGTCCAAAGAACCTCCCACCTCCCTTTGGTCGTCGGCCAGGGCCTGGCCGTGGGCATCATCGTCTTGTGGGTGCTGCCGCTGGCCATCGCTGCCTGTCGACCTGGGCACTAGGCCCGTTGAGTCACGGGGCCCACTGGACATCAGCACCTCGACCGATCCAGCCCACCTGCAGGCCTCGCGGGCAAGGCACCTGAGGCCTCTGTACAGGTTGGCCTCACCGTCGCTGACCCCATGACACTCAGCTCCTAATTTAGCAAACCTATCTGCGAGCCCATTGGCCCGTCTTTCCCAAACACTGCTTCTGCCAGCCTCGACGTCGGCCGCAGTGGCGTGGCCGAGCGTCTTATAACACTCGAAATCGCTGAGAGTGAACGAGCTCCACACGGGGCCCCACAGGTGACCACGGGGGGCTCCAGGGCCCTCCGCGAACCCAGGGCCCCGAGCCAACGAATCCAGAGTGCTCTGGCAATCAATATAGCATTGAAAAGGGGGAAGACCTACTTGCGTAAGCATATATACAGCATAGTCTTCCCCGTCTTTACTAGTTTGCTGCGGGGCCGCACTCAGTGGAACTGGGCCGTAGGCCGCCGAGATCAACTCCCCAAACCTGTCGACCGACACGATACTCCAACCAGCCCGAGTGAGCCCATCGAGGCCCATGTACTTAGCCGACCCGTCAAGGAAGAGCAACCCCGTCAATAACCCCGTCTCGGGCCTCTCGTGCCAGTGAACAATTTGCGTGGGCTCCTCTACGTCGAAGAGCGAGCGAGGGTGAGGAAAGATGCACCTCGCGAACCTCTCCGCCATCAGCGGCCCGAACTGCTTCACTCTCCGCGCACACCTACACAAGTGAACACTCGCAAGGTCTCGCCGCAGGCCTTCATGCGCAGGGCACTCGTACTGACGGTGCCACAAAGTACCTGGGGTCCCCTTGCACACCTGACACGGATCATCATCGTGAAGGTTGTGGGCATGCAGACGAGCTTGGGGCCAGTGAACTCCCGAGACCAAGCCTCTTAAGCATCTCTGATGGTGCTTTCCCCAGTCTACAGACTTCTCCCTGAACAACCTGGAAATACCATCCCAGAAGATAAGGTACACAGGCGGCCCATCCAGGCCGTTCTGCAAGTGCAGGGCATGTCTATCTGACGCTCGCACAGCACCTTGCCTGATCAAAGTCCTGACCTGCATCGGGGAAAGCCTGAACAAGTCATGCACCACATTCAAGTCATCTTTGATGGTGTGCTGGTCTACAAAGTCCCAGCCTATGCCTCGCAACGTTAAAAGCGCGACGTCGCTGGGAGAAGACGCTGACCTCCAAGGCTGAGCTGAATTCTGAAACTTGGCGATCGAGACCCTCATGGTATTGGCCAACACCTGAACGTGAGGGACAGCTTCCCAAACAGCAGTAGCCCACATAAACAGAACGTGCCCCACATAAACCACCAAAGGGTCTACCTTGGCCCCGAGCCCGTACGTGTACATCCTGAGCCCAACCGAAGCACCTTTAGGGAGCCTGCCTAGGGAACTTGCAGCACCAATGCGGAGCCCAGCCATTTTTGTAGGGGCCACCCCAGAGACCGAGGATCCCCAGAGGGCCGATGCCACGGGCCCCATTCTGTGAACCATACCGATGTCAGCTCCAGCTCCTTGCAATATCTTGAGCCTCCTGGCCCTGCGCGAAGCACCTGCAAACCTTGAGTTTTGAATTCCAATCCTGCGGAGGCCTCCCAGGGTAGCGTTGGTCCCTAGATTCCGCGCCGTGTCGGTGCGGCACGAGGTGGGTAGGGACCAGGCCTTGGACAGGTGCGCCTCAACCTCCTTCGAACAGAGGTAGGCACACTTCTTAAACTCCACGGGAAGCTGCAGCTGCTTGAAGCTCTTGAACAGAGACTCTACTGCATCAGCCAATTGGGCCGCAACCTGAAGCTTGGGCCCGCAACTCTGAACAGTGACGTCGTCCACCACATTGCGCACATACAACAAGTTCCTGCTCTCACGGGCCTCCAAGAGCGGTCCTAGAAGCAACATCTTGGCGAAAGTCGTGGCCCCCGAGCACCCAGCTACGATCGCCCCGTTCGACTCGACGACGGCCGACGAAGCTCCCCCGTAAAGAAGCACACGGTAGCCTGCATAGATACTACAATAAGCTTTGACCAGCCTAACTGAAAAGCCAAACCGTTTAGCTGCGATCAGAAGGTCCCCGTGGTTGACATTCTCATAGAACTTAGCCAAGTCCAAGAGTGCCGACGCTGATTCGAAGCCTGCTTTACGACAATGAGCCCCGAGCAAGTTGTGGACCCATCCAGCCCTCTCACACGTAGTGTCTGGCCCAGAGCCCCAGAAAAACTCGTACACGTGGGACTTTTCCCATGAGCGGCAATACGGCTGCCTCAACCGGCTCCAGAGCTTCATGAAAAGGCAGAGCAGTCCGATCGGCCTGACCCCTCCCGTCGGTTTGTCCAAGAAAACCACATTGGTCAGGAACATCAGGAAGGCCCCAGGGTCAACCTCGAAGAGCGTCAAAATCTCCAGAAGACGAAACTGATGGCTTTCGGGCAGCTGCAATACCCACCTCGGGTGGAATCCATCCCAGCCTAGGCCCGCCGCGGGCCCGTACATCCTGCAAACTCGGTGTAAATCGTCCAGTCTGAGCGGGGAAAGGGCAGGCTCGTCGGCAGGAACTTCCCAAGAGCTCGGTGCGGGCCCGCGGCCAGCTCGAAACCACATCGGATGCCACGCATCGATAAGCTCTTGCACTGCGGCCTGACCAGCCACTGGAAGCCGAGGATCATCTGACATACCTCGCGAAAAAACACTCGAGACCTGTTGCTTGGAGAAGGCGTGAGCTGCTTTGCCACCTCCAGAGACGGCACTCTTGGCCCATTCTTTCCACTTAGCCAGCTGCGAGGCCGCGTCCAGCCGCTGGCGACGAGTGCACTCTTTGCAGATGGCCCCATTGACGTCGTCGTTCCAGGATCCTTCCCCCGATGCCGCCATAACCATGGTGTGCAACTGGGCCTTGGTGGGCCCCTCTTCAGTCAGGTGGAGGTCATCCAAAATGTCGAACAGCTTAAGCTTCCAGGATCCCAAAAGAGCTCTCCCCTTGGCGCCTGGGTTCCCAGCACTGATAGCTTTTGCCTTCCTGAACAGGGCCTCGAACGAGATCCAGCAGACAGTCTGCTTCGAGAAACGCCGACGGTGATCTCGCTCAAGCAGCGCAGCTAGAGGAACTTTCCGAGACTGGGGCCCAGCGGAGCGACAAACGTACCCTTTCTGATCACACATCCCATGAATTTCAACCAAGCGAGCTTCGGCTTCCCCGAACCACTCCCGAGCTAGCGAGTCCAAATCTGTGTCTAGAGGGTCGCTCCATTGGACGTCCCTTTCCTGCGGCAGCGGCCCCATGAGCGCGGTGCTGAACGGCTTGAAACGCGTCTGCTGCTGGACCACAGCCGTCTGGCAGAGGTTACCCAACCGAAGCAGCACAGGGCAATGGGGAAAAAGCGGCGCTCCTCGGATAGCCTGGACATCCTTAATGCATGAACTGATGGCCGATGACACGACGAAGTAGTCTAGCTCCCTTCCTCCTCTGTCATGCTCCGTCAGCTCCTCCTCCTCCATATCTTCTCCCGTGGCAGTCCTAGGAGCGCAGGCCGAGCAAGTAGCCTGGCCAGGAGCGGCTAGCACACCGTGCACATGCTGTATCCAACCTGATAGCTGGAGAGCCGCGGGCGTGAAGTTCCAATCACCTTGCACAACCCGCGGCCGCTTACTGCACAGTAGGAGCGCTCCCAACACTTTCAAAATCTCTAGATTCTCGCCCGTCACGCCTATGTCGTTGACAAGATAGACACTGTAGATCTCAAGGCCCTGGTCGAACCCCGCATTGATGACCCGACCTACGATCCTCCCGTCGAACCTGCCTACTCCTGGAAGATCCAAGGGCCTCGAAGCAATCTCCCCAGCAACCAAAATACCGACTCCTCCAGAGCTTTGCAGGGGCCCGTCGCCAGTGCTGAGGGCCTTCCCGAGGGACACCTGGTACCCGTTCCTGTGGGCCCAACTCTGGGCCGAAATTATCTTGTCGGGTGACTTCAATCTAGTCTCCTGGAGCGTGATCACCTGGAACTTGCTTTGGACCAAACCCCAAGAAGCCGCCCCAGGCCCTCCGACGTCTGCTTGATCTCGGACCCAGTTCACCACAGTGTCTGCCGTAGACCAGCTGTTGACATTGGCTCCAAAAACGCACAAGTCAGCAGATCCCCGCGCTACACCAGAGTCACGATCGTCCGCAAGAAGATTACGAGCGGGAGGTTCTTCCGCCCTCCCGTCGGATTTCAACCGACGTATCTTCGAATCCGCATCGGGCTCCACTTGGGGACGAGGGTAGCCACGCACACTGCCAGCCAATCTAACTTCTGCGTCCGAAAGCTGCGCCAGCAAAACATCCTGCCCCCCCTCCCCACGCGCTGAGTCCCCCGCCTCCCGTGGAAAGGGTGCCCTGGGGGTGGGAAGGGCAGGTGGCGACGACTGTTGCGTCCTAGCGCCACGCGAAGAGCAAGCCGTCGCAGCCGAAGAAGCAGACCCCGCTGCCGAAGATGGCGACGCCCTCTGAGCTGACCATGTCCCCAACCCCGAGGAGCGGGCCAGTTGGGGATACTCCGCATGAGCCTGCAATACCGATGACGCCGAAGGGCCGCTGCAGGCACTCGAACTCCCCGTGCATGCGGGCAGGGGGGTTCGACGATCGGGGGCTGAATCCCCTGCCCCCCTGCCCTTCGGGCCGAGGCCCCGTCGTGGCCGAGCCACGTGCAGCCCCAGCGCAGGCCAAGCCTGGAAGTCAAGAGCGCCCCCAGCGCCGGCTTGGGCCAAGCCTCCGCGACGCCAAATCGGCTCAGCCAGAGCCCCCGAAAGGGCCTGCACAGGCCGCGGGAGCAGCGACGGCACCGCGAAGCCGATCTCCTCCGACCAGTCGACGTCCACGACGTTGTGGTCCCAGGAGCGCTCGAGGTCGTCAAAGCCTCCGCACTCTTTTGATCCCCAAGGCTGCAGCAGCCTGGGCATACTTGCGCTTGGCGGCCTCCTGAGCTTCTCCTGGGGAAGTTTGCCTGAGCTCCTCAGCGGCCTTCCTGAGGTCTTCTGTGCGCGACTCGATGTCGATGTCGTCTTGGCCCAGCAGCTCCATGTCGATGTCATCTCCGTCTCCATCAGCTGCAGGGATGCCTTCACCTCCTCGCGCCCCTTCGGCACGGCCAGCTCCAGGAGCTCCTTCGCCGCCAGGAGGAGCGTTGCCGCCTGGACCGCCAGGATGCTGAGCAGGAGCACCTCGAGCGGCCACCGCTTCCTTCTGGCGCTTGTCCAGCACGGCCAAAGCTGCCCTGACCTCGGCGTCTTCGTGCAGCGACTCGTCCAAGGCGGCCTCGGTGATCTTGACCAGGTCCCCAAGGTCTGAGGCAGACACCTTAGCATAGACACCTTCAGCTTGTGACAGCTCGCGGCGAAGCGACTCCACAGAGGCCTTGATGGCTGCCTCTTCCTCATCGAGGGCAGCTCGACGCTCTTGAAGCTTGCGTAGCTGCTGCTCGAACTTCTCGTTCTTCTTCCGCAGGTTCTCGACCCGCCAGCGAGCCGTGACCACGGAAGGCGGGTGCTCGGCGACCTCACGCTGCTGCGCAGCCGTGACAGAGGCCACCAGCTCGCCCTGGATGCCCTTGGCCTGCAGGAAGTTAATGACCTCCTTGAAGGACGGGCCACCGTTGCCGCTGCCGCCGCCACTGCCTGGAGGGGCAGACTGAACTTGCTGCTTGTTGTCCTTCTCCTTGTCCTTGAGCAGGGCGTCCAGCTGCTTCTGCATGGCTTGGATGGTCTTGGCCTGGGCGTCGCCTGGGCCACCTGGCGGGCCATTGGCCCACCGACCCTTCCCTCCAATGGCTGCAGCTGAGCTCCCCTTTCCGCCTCCCTTAGCGCGGTTGGCGGCAGCTTGGGCCGCCACGAGCACGCGTTGGGGGCAGGAATTTCCACATCCTCGGCACTTGACCCTGCTTGCCCAGTTGTCAAATGCCCCGCACTTGCCACATCCCCAGAGGGGGAGATGCGGCCCTGGAAGCACATCGGGCCCCATCCACGACAGCGAAAGCAGTGGACGGGGGAAAGCTGGCTCGCGAACGCGGCGCCTCTCTGAAGTACGCGCCCGCAACTCTCAACACCTGAGAGCAGAAAGGCTACGAGGAGGACGAGGAGGAGGAGGAGGAGGAGGAGGAGGAGGAGGAGGAGGGGGAACAGGAGGAGAAGGAGGAGGAGGAGGAGGAGGAGGAAGAGGAGGAGGAGGAGGAGGCAGGAAGAGAGGTCGGAATGTCTTCTCGGAGAATGCCGCGCCACAGTTGCGACCTGCTGCCGACTTCCTGCTGGTCTCCGGTGCGCTGCCACATTTAAAACAAGAAAAACACCAGCGACGAACAATTCCTCCTG
Organism: Prorocentrum cordatum; assembly: GCA_963575745.1. Lineage (NCBI taxonomy): Eukaryota > Dinophyceae > Prorocentrales > Prorocentraceae > Prorocentrum > Prorocentrum cordatum. The sequence goes on along the minus strand of CAUYUJ010007431.1, from coordinate 31,539 downwards.
CTCCTTCTACCCCCCCTCATCCTAATCCCCATATTCAGCCTCTTGTTCTGAATTGCACCCCTTCCCTCCTTCCCAAGCCTTCCACCTTTCTCGCATCAATCTCCCTCTCCATCACTCCTCCTCCTCCTCCTCCGCCTTCTCTCCACCCCCTCCGCCCCCCTCACGCCTCACACCCTCCAAGTGCTCATCCCTCCCCCCCCCCCATCCGCCCCCCTCTCCCCCTCCAGCCTTCTCCCTCCAACTCCTCCCCACTCCACCTCCTCATCCACCAACCCCTCCTCCTTCCCCCATGGATCGGCGTTTTCCTTGACCACCTTGATAAAGAATTGCACGGGAGCCCGCCAGGGTCTCGCCCAGCGCCTGGATGGTGGCCAGCTTCGGGCGCCTCGTGGGCCTCCCGTGCGCTGGGTGGGTCCGCCAGGGCGCACACCGCATACGACACCACACAGCTTGAAACGCACAGCCTGAAACGCGCAACTGACTCCGCATAGCTTGCACCACATGAGCTGCATGGCATAGACTGCGCCGCAGTGGCTGCACCGCACACTTTATAAGCATCCACTGTGCAGCAACTCCCTGCTTGGGCCCACGATGGCAACCATTAGTACGAGACGACCCAGGCGTGTTATGGTGTCGGTGGGCAGTGTGTGTTCGCAAGCTGACGCCTGTTGGAGCAACGTGCCATCACTGGATGGAAACAGACAAACTCGCCTGCTTCCGCCTCCAGACTCCTCCTGACAGACAGACGGACAGACAGACAGACAGACAGACAGACAGACAGACAGACCGACAAGCCATACACCAGGCGGTGCGTGGGCGTGAGCACAGGTGGAAAAACAGCGCACTCTTCTTCGGACGGCAGGGCGGGCCGACAAAGAAACGCGGGCAAGGCAAGGAACTGGGGCCGAAGGGGAAGCGAGAAACCGGGCCGAAGGAACCGGGGCCGACTCCTCCTGGCGGCCCCGAAGCCCGGCGCGGGGCCCCCGGAAGGCCGACCATGGCCAGACACCTCCCGTCGTGATTCTTGCCCGACAGACGCGACGAGCGCGTCCGGGTCCGGTGCCTGCCCCGTCCCCCTCCCGCCCCTCCTCGGGGGAGTCCGCGAGGGGGGCACCCGAGAGAGGGGCGTGCCGGAGGGGATGCGCGAATCATGGCCCGGGGCACGTGCGCGGACGAGGGCTAGTCCAGGGACCGTCTTGAAAGAAAAACGCAAAACATAATAAAAATAATAATAACAATCATAATAACAATAATGATGATCATACTAATAATATAATGATAAAAAAGAATAATCATAATAATAATAATGATGATACTAACAACAATAATACGAAAAATAATAAGAATAACAATAATAATGATCATACTACTATTAATTAACAACAACAATAATAATAATGATCATACTAATAATAAAGATCATAATAATACTGATAATCATATGGATAATAAGACTGATAATAATAATCATCATCATTAAATAATGAGAATAATAATAAGCATTATTATGATGGAAAAAAGAAGAAGGGGGCCATGACATCGGGGAAGGTATCATGGCCCTCGCCACGATATCCACACAGGCCCCTAGCCATCACCCCCTTTCGGACGCCCCCGAACCCTGCCCTTCCTCCCATCGGGAGCGGCCAAGAGGGGGGTGTCCAAGAGGGCGGGGGTGCATATCATGACCGGCGGCATGTGCGCGGCCCAGCGGGGGGGCCAGGGACGTAATGGAATAAGAAGAGGCGCCATAAAATCTGGGGAGAAATCATGGCCCCCGCCATGATATCCACCCCCGCCTAGCCATCACCTCCCTCTTTTCCGCCCCTCCTCCCACTCCCCATCGGCGCCTCGCCGGAGAAGCCAAGGGCCGCGAGTAACAACCGCGCGGCCTCCGCGAAGAGCGCGGCGCGCAGCAGCGCGATGCGCTCGGCGCCCCCTGCGGCTCCAGGGGGGACACCATACAAAAACGGCGGGCAAAGGAGAGCTTAGATCAATGACTTGGAGCCAGAATCCATTGCTTGACCATGGCTATGATTCTCGATCATGCCCTCGACCGGCCCCGCCCACCCCCCGTACTCCCTGGTCGCGTCACGATTCGCGCGCACCGGCGCCGACGGCGAATTGACCATCCGTAAGTATTCCCAGACGTCGGCAGCGCGAATCGCAACGTGATTGGCCCCCTTCACCCTCCTTATCCCCCCCACGGGTCACGCCCGTTATAGCCAGAAGGTCAAAAGAACGGGCTCTTTGGATCCTAGACAATTGCTGCCCATATTCTTGCTAGTACTTCGACGTTTCAATTCATTGTTTTCCTGTCTTCATTCTCATACCACTCAAACACTCAAATTCAGATCAGTCACGCCCATGACGGGGTCCATCACCAACCCACTCTCCTTTACGGGTTCCATCACAGAATCACCTTTCGAATGCAGGGTCAACTACATCACTTGCTCACTCAGACTCACTCAGACTGAGATTCACTCAGACAGACCCAGAACACTCAGGAAATTTGTTTCAGACGCGCTCTCAGTCTTACATTCAGATGTGATCACTCCGACACACTATTCCTCACGCGGGCTCACTCCGAATTTTCTGGGGGCCCACTGCTTACCACGATATAGAAGGCGTGGCATTTTGGCACTCCGATGGGGGAGCCGCCAGGGGTGAACACACTCCGAACATCGCGCCCAGATTGTGAGGATGTCTCGCGCGGTGTGCCAGGCGGTTCCTTGGTCACTGCGATTAAACTTGCGCCGCCGGGGGCAAACACGCTCCAGGATTCGCGCCCGAATTATTCGGATGTCTGTGGCGGTTTGTTCGCCTCTGCGCCCCTGAATTATTTTTTGGGGGTGGTCCACAAATCACTGGACATGGCACGCGTGGCAATCTGGCACCCCGAGGGGGAACCGTCCGGAAGGAATGGACACTCCAGGATTCGTGCCAAGGTCGCCGGGGTGTCTCACGCGGCTTGCCTGTTGATCCCCCGATTTGTTTGTTTGGGGTTGTTCCCTGCTCGCCACGATATAACACGCGTCGCGCTTGAACACCCCAACGGGGAACCGCCACGGCTGAGCACACTCCACGATTCGCGCCCAAATTGTGGGGACGTCGCATGCGGTTTGCCCGCTTCATCCCCCTAGATTTTTCTTATTTGGTGGTTCGATGCTCATCGCGATAAAACAAGCGTGCCACTTGGGCACGCCAGAAGGGAACCGCCACGGGCACAACCACCCCATGATTCGCGCCCAGATTGTTCGGATGTTTCGGGCTGTTTTCCGGTTGTTGCCCCCCGCAGAAGTCTCTTTGGACTTGTGTGTGCTCACCCACTCACTCACCTCCCTTCCCGTTTCCCCACTCGGACGCACCCATTCGCACTTGGAGTTACTAACCAAAACCTTTTCCTCACTCAAACTCACTCATGGTCGGGCTCGCTCACACGCAGACTCACTCATGCCCATACCACCTCACACTCAGAGGCACTCACGTTCAGACTCGCCCACCTCGCTCATATTCAGGCTAACTCGCACCCGGGCTCACTCAAACTCCAATTGGCACTCATCGCGCTCAAATTCAGACTCGCCCACGTTCAGACGCCCTCACAACCACCCCCACTCGCACCTAGACCCCCTAGTACTCAGAATCGTTCATAGCTCATAACCTAATCAATCGTGAACCGACTGATACGTCGATACCCAGTCACACCCAGGCTCAATCATACCCATATGCGTTCACACTTCGGCTCGCCCACATTCAAATCACGCGCGCACGTATTCATCAACACTACGGCTCACACAAAGAATGGCTACCGCGATATAGCCGGCGTGGCAGCTGGGCACTCCGAGTGCCATCAGGCACCGCGCGTAGCACGCCAGATAGAGGGCGTAGCAACGCCACGCGCGCTGGCCTGGGTTGTCGCGGGAAGCACGGCTAAAGGAGGTCCCCCTCGGTCTTCCAATCGTGTTCCCTCGCCTCTCGACGAAAATGTCCAAATGAGGAGGAGGAGGAAGAGGAGGAGGAGAAGGAGGAGGACGTCAGTGAAGTCATCGCTGTCGTCGTCGTCGTTGCCGCGCCTGTAGTCTACGGGCATTCGATTTCGAACCCATATACTCATGGACAGAGTTCTTCAGCGATGCGCGACAATATTATCACATGTTCCTATGGGGATTCCCGCGTCGAGTGATTCTTTTTCCGGCGAGAGCCTGGGTTATCCGCTGGGGGGGGAGGTGGCGGCCAATAACCTCACCTTTTCGATTTGGGCAGCCCCACCTATGCCCGCGCGCACCACCGCTGGTTATACGCGGACGATAATTGATCACCGTGCCGAGCCTCGAAATCTCAAAGGGCCCCCTGGCGTCGTCGAGTGCCGATTGCGTTTAACGCTGGGGACGTTTTTTTTTTTTCTTTTTTTTTCCTTCTGTTTTGGAGATCGACTTGTCTTTCTGTTTTGGGAGCCGTTTTTTTTTTTTCTGTTTTGGATTTGCGCCTTGCCGTTTTCGGTTCGTTTTGCGATCCGTTTTTTAATCGTTTTCACCTGCCGTTTTCTGTACGTTTTCGTCGCCGTTGTTGCGAACCTCTCAAAGCCCGTGCCGTTTTTTTTTGTTTTTTTCTGTTGTGGTTCTCCGTTTTGTGTGCGTTTTCGCCCGCCGTTTGTGTTACATTTTGGTCCTGGTCACATCGTTTTGGGCACGTTTTGCGTTACCGTGTTTGTTCTGTTTTGGTCGACCGCAACGCCAGAAGTTGAAAACGGAAAAAAAACGCCCCCAGCGTTTTTAAGAACAACTACCCCTTGCGAGCCCAGCGAAGATGCGCGCGCCAACCTTTCGACCTAAATGGGTCGACGAGAGAACTCGACAACAGACTCTGAGGCCGTCGATGAAAACCAGGCGCGGTAAAGTGCATAGTTTTCGCCCTGCAACAAAAACATGCATCGGAGTCACTTCGTTCGGGAGCTCCCGAGCGAAGTGAACCCCACCCTCCCCATCAGAAATCGCAGGGGGTAGGGGTAAGATTCGCAGCTGGCCCCCATAACAGAAACAGCGTTTTCATAACAGAAGCCCGATCTGTGCTGAGACAAGGCACTCTCGGCCAGAAGTGTCCCAAGAGCATGCCGTGCAGAGCACACGCGGTTCTTACAAAATTCTTTGGTGGGCCCATAGCTGGTCGTTTTCTTCTACGGCGGTTCGACATTGGGCGGAAAGGGGGGGGGTCTGGCTCTGGACCTCTGCTTCGTGCGACTACTGTCTGCAGGGGTGCGTCCTCTCGGGGAGGGTCGCCGCCTGCTCGAAACAGGCGCCGAGAACAGCCAAGGTCTGCTCTCCCTCCTCCTCCTCCTTCTCCTTCTCCTCCTCCTTCTCCTCCCTCCTCCCTCCCTCCTCCCTCATCCCTCCCCCCTCCTCCTCCTCCTCCTCCTCCTCCTCCTCCTCCTCCTCCTCCTCCTCCTCTTCCTCCTCCTCCTCCTCCTCCTCCTGGGGTGCGAGGGCCCGCGCCCATCGGCAGAACAGGGCGTCCGAGAAGCGATGCGAGGGCCAGCGGCGGCGCCGCCCCGCCTGGCGCGTCGGGGCCGCCCTCGCCGCACTGCAGGCCTGGGGGGCGGGGCGGGCGGGGCCGCGCCGCGGCGCTCGGGGTGCGGCTCCCCGGGCCCTCTGGTCGCGTCGGGCCCTCGAGCCTCGAGGGGGGCACGAGGAGGAGGAGGAGGAGGAGGAGGAGGAGGAGGAGGAGGAGGAGGAGGAGGAGGAGGGAGGAGGAGGAGGAGGAGGAGGAGGGAGGAGGAGGAGGAGGAGGAGGAGGAGGAGGAGGAGGAGGGGGAGGAGGAGGAGGAGGAGGAGGAGGCACACCCGAAGCGTCAGGCACTGGCACTGCGTGCCCTCCTCCGGGGGCGGGCGCGCGAGCCGACCTCTCTTCCCGTCGGCGGCGGGGCGGCGGCGAGCCGCCCTCGGGGGCGCCGATGGGCAGCGTGTCCGGCGTGCCGTCCAAGGAGGGGAAGCCACAGGGCACCGCTGCCGCTACTCCTCGGACCTCTCCCCGGGCGCGTTCTGGCGGGGATCTCGCGGCGAGAATCTCCAGCGGCGGCGACGAGGGCCTCCGAGGGGGCCCAAAAGGGGAGAAACGGGCGGAGGGCAGAGGTACCCATCGGTCGGAAGAAGCACGTAGAAACATGAAGTAGGAAGGCGTTGAAAGTAGATTGGGTGTCCGCCCACCCTCAAAAGAGGATGGAATAGGTGAAGCCACTCGATCATTGAAGTAGGAAGGCGCTTCAAGCAGATTGGAATCTGGGAACCCAAAAATACCTGCTTTCAACGACCGGTGGGTATGGGTGCCCGATCCTCCTCTGAGAGAGAGAGAGAGAGAGAGAGAGTTGGGCGTGGCTTCATGGGGGGGTCACAAATAGGGGGGTCAGAAACGGTCCCCTTTCGTGCCCCTTTCGGGCCCCTCCGGAGCCCCAGGGGGCTCGTTTAGGCACCGTTTGGGTACCTTTTCGGACCACCCTCGCCACCCCCCCATTTATGACCCCCCTATTACGCAACGCCCAAGAGAGCGAGAGGGAGGGACGTCCGGTCCGAGCATGCAGTGCAGCCGCCCTGTAGGTGTGCTGCCTCCGGAGCTCTGCGGAGCGGTGCGGGTGGCCAGAGGGCGCCCGCCACGGAGCATGCACTGCACGACTGCTCGGCGGGTCCGCGCTGCCCCCCGTGGGGAGCGGCGCGTCGCATACAACGAGTACACCCTGCGAAATGCTTAAGAAATCATGGGTTAAGAAATTCATAGTCTCAGAATTTGAATAAAAACTCAAACTTTCTACCAAATTTGTAGGATTTGCATTGAAACATTAAGAATAAGCGAGACTCTGGCCGAAATTGTTAGTTTTCTTAAGCATCGCCTAAGGTGTAGGTTGGGGTGACTTACAGTCGGGGCCCTGAAGAAGGAACCCTATTCGTCGGGGAGGGGCTCCGCGTTCCCGAAGTGTTTCGCAGCTTGCCTCAGGTTTTCCTCATGTGTTCGATCGGACATCGCAGTTCGACTCATGGAAAAAGGGGGCCTCGTTCCTTATGTTGGGTTCCTTAGGTCAAGCCCCCCAACTGTAGTTGGTACCCAGGGACACAGAAATAAATAGACACGAGTCCCAGGATCCCCTATTTTTCCCAATATATTCTGGATGATCGTCTTCCCCCTCACTTCGACGCACACATAGATTTAGTACGTTAGGGGTAACTGAAGGGGCCCAGGGACACAGAAACCAATGGACACAAATCCCAAGAGATTCCCCAGATGTTCTCATACGCTGTATTCTCTGGGTTCTCGTCTCCCCCCCCCCCGCGCTCCCCACAGGTTCCCCCAAAATCCTTTCCTGGGGAGCGACGACGCACTGTGTCTGTGTGTCTGTGTGTGCTTCTGCTCCCTCCCGCGCGGCGCCGACCGCTCGTCGAACCCCGGGCCTCGGGCCTCGAGCCGCGAGCCTCGACGCTCGGCCCCGGCAACGCGGCTCGCGCCGAGCGGTGCTTCCCCCGTGCTCGCCCTCGCTCCCGCCCTCCCTCGCTCCGCCCCCGCTCCTCCGCCCGCGTGGCGCGGCGACGGGCTCGAACTGGCCATCGCTCGGACGTCCATTCCCTGTGTTTTCTTCGGTTTCGTGCGCGGCTTTTTCGCCAAATGATCAAGGATGCTCCTCGATGATCCTCGCCGAAGGAAAAACGCACACGTCCGAGCGATGCCAGGCGAACCGAAAACGGTCCACGCTCGGGGAGACGTGAGATTCTATTGCTCCTCCGAAAACCCCCTGCAGTAGCACAGAGGGAAGCTGGTCCTGAGGGAAATTGGCTCAGGATGCGTTTCAAGATTGCAGAATATCCAGCGGGCATCGTTTCTGCACCCCCTGTGGGAAATCAGGAAGTCCGGGAAATCCGCAAAATCTTGACACGTACCGCTCATGCCCTCGTGCTCCTCCGAAGATCACTGCATTAGCTTTGGGGGAAGCGGGTACTGAGCTGAGGGAAATGGGTCCCGAATCCTGGTATGTCTTCTCCCAAGACAGTATGTTCAACCTGAGCCGTTTTCTGACAGTCCTGGGGCCCGTGGAGGGCCCCGAGAGCCCGAAAACGTCGCAAAACCTCTGGACCTGTCTCCCATGTCGGGAAGACGTAGGACTCGGGCTCGGGGGACTCGGGTTGGCCTGACTGGGCCATCATGAAAACGACCAGACCCAATCTGGAATTTGACGCGAGATCCGGCTGCAAACATCCCCCGAGAAACTGGACCGACAACAAGCCCAGGATGCACTCGTCAAACAGCGTCGGCAAACCCGAGCTCCGGCCTGCTCGAGTCTGACGTTTCCCCGAGAAGCACGGACCAGTGGCGCGCACAAAGCCTCGATCCTCGAGGAGGCGCTGGGAGGAGGGGGGGATGAGGAGGGGGGCTCGAGCACGCCTCCTCGGACCTCGAGGAGGCGCCCTCGAGCCTCGCGCTTCCCCGACACGAGATCGCCCAGACCTCGCCGGGCTCGCGCCCGCGACCTGAGCCTCGAGGCTCGATCCCCTCGCCCCGAGACGCCGCCGCGGGCCTCCCACCCGCTGCCCATCTCCTCGAGGGCCTCGCCCTCCCCGCGCTCCCGCGGCAGGGACCTCGAGCCCCGAGGCCCGGCCCCTCCTCGCGGGCTCGACCCTCGGAGCCCTGGACCCGTCGAACCTCGAAGAGCCCGACCCTCGCAGCCCCGAGGCTCGACCCTCGAGCCCCCGAGCCCTCGACCCTCGAAAATCTGGCCCTCGAGCCCCGAGGCTCGACCCTCGACCCTCTGGCCCCGGCCCTCGAGTCTCGGCCCTCGGGCCCGCCTCTCTCTCTCCGAGCCGTCCCCGCGGACGCTCCTATCGGGCGCGGCGGGGCCCCCCAGAGGCCAATAAAAGGGCATGCGGGCGCCCTGGGGGCGCACGAGTGAGCAGGTACAGATCACAGGATCCACAATCTTACTCCACGCTCTCTGGAAGAATCTCCGTCGGAATCGACGCTTATGTGAGGGCCCGTGCTCTTTTCCTCCCGAGGGCTGTGAGACTTTTCCCCCCATCCCCCCTGCGTTGGGCTTCTGTTTTGGATCGGAGCACTGCGCGCGCGACCCCCTCCCGCCTCCCGCCTCCCTTCCTCTCCCCCCTCCTGCCCGCCTGCTACCCTGCCGCCTGCAGCCAACCCGGACAGTGAGGATGCGAGAGAAGGATGCAGGGGCCTTGGACGCCCACTTCGAAGCGTTTCGAGCGGGGCGCGGCCAACGAAAGTGTCCAAGGATGGACCCACTACCCTCGTCGAAATGAACCTCAAAAGTTGCTGGCGCGTCATTTCGATTTCGGCGCGCCCCTCAATGTCGACACGCCGCCGCTTCAATGTCGGGGCGAGGGCAAAGATAGTCTGACCGAAGTTGACTCGAAAGTTTGACGTCGACGGACATTGGAGGGGCGGCGCATGCAAGTACCCCGCACTCATCGATACTCGGCCCCAGATCTTCCGACAAGCAGTTCAACCACGTCAGACATCTTTGAGGTTAATTTTGACGAGGGTTGCAGGAGGCAAGGATGCAAGGGTACCCTTGGGAAGGATGCCTATCCTTACTATGCGCGTCGGCTGTGCTTCGTCGTCCTGCCTGGCGGCTCTCTTTTGCCAGAGGTCGCCGGACGGTCCGACGGCGGTCGAGCAGCGCCGGGGCGCGCCGGGGCACAGATGGCACGGGAGAGGAGGCGCGCTGGGGCGCGGGTGAGCCAGCCGGAGGGGAGGGGAGCCGCACTCGGGCCGATCAAACACCCTGCATCGTGACTACGTCCACGACGCGAGGAATGGGTGCAACTCGATGCTCGGTCCTCGTCCTGCCGTGGTCTCGCGGCGCGCGAGGGGGGGCGGCCTTCGTTGGGAAGGCGGGGGGGCCTTCCTAGAAGAGCCTGGAGGCTTCTGGGAAGGCTTCTTAGAAGCCGAGAGGGTAATCAATAATAGGAGGAGGAGGAGAAGGAGGAGGAGGATGAGGGGGAGGCGGAGGGGGAGGAGGAGGAGGAGGAGGAGGAGGAGGAGGAGGAGAGAGGAGGAGGAGGAGGGAGGAGGAGGAGGAGAAGGGGGAGGCGGAGGGGGGGGGGAGGAGGAGGAGGAGGAGAGGAGGAGGAGGAGGAGGAGGAGGAGGAGGAGGAGAGGAGGAGGAGGAGGAGGAGGAGGAGGAGGAGGAGGGGGTGGAGGAGGAGGAGGAGGAGGAGGAGGAGGAGGAGGAGGAGGAAGATCGAGGAGAAGGATCGAGGAGACACCGCCTGCTCTATAGGAAACTCATCCTCCTTCTCCTTAGAAGGCCGCCTCCCCGCGTGCGCGCCGCCAGCTGGTCCTCCTCCTCCCCTCGGGAGTGGGCAGCCACCTTCAGCACCCTTTATGCAGGGGTCCTGGGACACACAAATAAATAGACACAAATCCCAGGATCCCCCACACAGTTCCTAATATCTTCTGGAGTGTCGTATTCCCCCCCCCACTTGCCGCAGTTTCCACATGTTCCTGGGAATCGACGATGAACTGTCGGTGTGTGTTTCCCTCCTGCCTTCGGTGGAAGCGACCCAAGACCAGACCTGGCGGACCAGCAAATCAATGCGGGCCGCAACGACCTCTCGAGCATAATATAAACAAACCACCGCATCGGCTTGGCAAGAAGGGCCCTCTCAAACTCCTGTCCGCGCGACGCTTTGATGCAACAGATGCGGAGTCCCTGACCTCTGGACCAATTCCTGGGAGGAAGAAACAACTACATGAAACATACACCGTAGCTGGTCTGGGCGGATTTCTTGGCTTTGCGCTGTGCCCACCTTGCCGCCCCTGGCGCGCCAGGGAGGGGCCCAGCGCCGATGCAAGAAATCTGGGCGGAGCTTCAACAATTTATGTTTCAGGATCTGTTTTTCTTCGCTGGACCGCTGGGAACTTTCCTGTTGGCGGCGCGCACAAGGGGGTAGGGGGAGGGGAGATTTTTTCTCAGAACGAGGCTGCTTCTTAGCAGAGGGCATCGGCCCTACATCAACCGAGAAGGCCCGCGCCTTCTACAGAGCACGGCTGCTTGCAAGAAGCCTTCCCCCCTCCCCTTCTGCGCGTGGCTGAGATGAGGCCGAAGCAAAGGAAGAGCGCGGGGACTGAACAAACTCATCCCGCCCGAAGCCTGCGCCCGTGGCTCCGCCCACGACGGCGGCGGCGGCGGCGGCGGCGGCCACGACGACCACCACGTCCACGCCCCGGACCTCCTACGCCGCTTTTCTTTCACAGCGTGGACCCCTCGAGGTCTGGACCCGTGTCCCCAGCGGGGAGGAGAGCACGAGGAGGGCGAGCAAAGGAAGCGAAGGACGAGGAGGAGGGAGCACGATGACGGAGAGCGAGGGCGAGGAGGGGAGGGAAGAGGAGGGGAGGGACGAGAAGGGGGAAGGACGAGCCTTGTTGCCCGCCGAGAGCTTTGGGGGGAGGCAGCGTTGAAGATCCTCTGCGGTTACCCCCTTCTGCTTTGGACGCCCGAATGGGTACCGAAAAAATGAGCACAATGCCCAACAACAAATGTTGTCCC
>CAUYUJ010007431.1:0-17500 GCA_963575745.1 Prorocentrum cordatum | reverse complement strand
CTCCCCTCTCCTCCTCCTCCCTCCTCCTCCTCCTCCTCCTCCTCCTCCTCCTCCTCCTCCTCTCCTCCTCCTCCCTCCTCCTCCTCCTCCTCCTCCTCCTCCTCCTCCTCCCCCTCCTCCTCTCTCCTCCTCCTCCTCCTCCTCCTCCTCTCTCCTCCTCCTCCTCCCTCCTCCTCCTCCTCCTCCCTCCTCCCCCTCCTCCTCCTCCCCCGGTTCGAGACGGCGGGGGGGGGGGGCGCCGATTTCGATGGCGCCCGACAGCAGCAGCATGGAGCCGTGCGGGCTCTGCGCGCCCGCTCCGCCCGGGGGCGCCGCCTGCCGAGGTGGGAGCGCGCGGCGGCGAGGAGGCAGGGGAGGAGGAGGAGGAGGAGGAGGAGGAGGAGGAGGAGGAGGAGGGGGAGGAGGAGGGGGACGAGGACGGGGACGAGGAGGAGGTGGAGGAGGGGGAGGAGGAGGAGGAGGAGGGGGAGGGGGAGAAAGAGGAGGGCGAGGAGGCAGGGGAGGAGGAGAGGTGGAGGAGGGGGAGGAGGAGGGGGGACGAGGAGGAGGAGGAGGAGGAGGAGGAGGAGGAGGAGGAGGAGGAGGAGGGAGGAGGGGAGAGGAGGAGGAGGAGGAGGAGGAGGAGGAGGAGGAGGAGGAGGAGGAGGAGGAGGGGGAGTGGGAGGGGGAGAAAGAGGAGTTGGCCTGTTGCCAAAGGGGTTGGCCTGCCGCCAGAGGGGCAGATCCGGGAGGAGGGGGGGCAGAAAGGGAGGGGACGAGGCAGCTAGGTGCGATCGCGTCATATCTGACGTCCTATCCCTCCCTCCCATCATGGCGTAGATGTCATCTCTAGTCGCACCGTTGGCTGCCGAGCAGGGCAATGATCGCGAGAAAGTACGCGATGCATGGTAGAGCACGACATGGCATGGCATAGACGAGCACGGTATAGCGTAGCATGCCATAGCATGGCGTAGCGTTGAGCAGTGAAGCATTGCAGCACAAAGCATTGCAACGCAGAGCATGGCATCGCACAGCGGCGCAGAGGGCTTTGCTGGTAGTCCGGGCAGGGAGAATAAGCCCGTGCTCGGACCGGCGGATCGACCCAGGGCACGCTGGCCAGAGAGGGGAGGGGAGAGGAGGGAGGGCGGGAAGGACAAGCTGAGTGCGCTGGCGGCAGATCTGACATCCGACACCTCCCACGTATCCCTTCACATTGATATGTTCTCTTCCTGCCAACACGGGTCATGGGGGGCCTGGAATTTCAAAACGGACCCCATCGTGTTGTGCGCAAGTGGAAACGGGGAGCTGCATGTATTTGAGAAGGAGAGGGTGGTTGATGAGCAGGAGCTAGATGAGGACGAGGAAAGAGGATCAGGAAGGAGAAGGACGAACAGAAACAGCAGGAGTTGGAGTGGCAGGAGCGGGACAAGCAGGAGGACCAAGGAAAGGTCGAGGAGGGGAAAGGAGGGGGCGGCAACGATGAGCAAGGACTCCGACCCAGAACAGTGGCCAACGCTGGGGCGAGAGCGCCATTGTGAACGACGGGAGCAAAGCGCCGATCCTAAACTGAGGCTCGCGCTGCAGCGGGAGCGACATGGCACTGCTTTGGAAGGACCGAGATAGCTCGGATTGCAAATACACATACGATGAAAGAAAGTGAGCAATCCTGTGTTTAGAAACGCCTCCCAGCGTGGACCACAAGTAGTGAGATACTGCACGGTGGATGTGTAAATCTACAACTAAATTGCACTCGTCGACCCCTTTCCCCTTTCCGGCGAAACTATGTCGCCTCTGGCCCCCTGGAAGTGATGGCCACCCTGGATGCCTCGTGCGGGATCCAACCAAGATCCTGACAGGGTCATAACAAGACCCTAATGAGAGTCCAGTGAGAGTCACAGACAACTGTAGCATGAAACCAGTATGAGCATAATCGGATTCCAATCGGATTCCTCGCCATCGCTCGGACGTCCATTCTCTGTGTTTTTTTTGGTTTTGTGCGTGTTTTTTCGGCAAATGATCAAGAATGCTCCTCGATGGTCCTCGCCGAGGAAAAAACGCACACGTCCGAGCGATGCCAGGATTCAGACAGGGTGCAACAAGGATACCACGAGAATCGGATCTCCGTTGGACTCCACCATGGGACCCGCCCGTAGGAGTCCACCATGGAGGCCCCCATCGGATTCTCCCCATAGGGGCTCTTCCATAGGACTCCCCCCTCCAAAACCAGGCCTCCCTCACAGGGCCGCCCTACACTCCTTAGTTGATTGGAACTCCCCTATAGGACCTCCCCAGCGGGGCGCCCCCCCGTAGGACCCCCCGTCTCTGACTCCCACGCCCCCTCCGCGGAATTGTTGAATGAATTAATTTGTCGGAGTGCTGAACGATATCGTTCATGATCGATAAGTGGGTATTGGGGTACGTAGTGCGACCTAGGAGGTTGCATCAATTAGGAGGAATCCGAAACTGCAAACTCCACACCTCGAACAATCATCCCCCCCTCCCACCCGCAGCTGGTTCGGCAAAACCCCTCCGGCCAAGACTGCGGCTGAAGCTTGTCACCGCCTGTCGCACCTCCGCGGCCGAGCTGGCGCGCGCAAGCTCGCGCGCAGAGCGCCCGGCTGGTTTGGCACAACTGCTGCGGTCGCGATGGCGCTTGGCGACGGAAACTTCCCAGCGCGCCACAGTCGGCTACACGCAGGAGTGACCCTGGGTAAGAAGACCTTTGGTGCGCGGCTTTTTGCGGGCCGCGGGGGGGCCAACCTGGGCGCACAAGCCGCTGCTCCTGCTTCGTTTTCAGCCATGTGGGGACCCATTTGTGCCCGCACCAACGGTCACTCCGGCGAAAGGTCACTCTTACGTCTAGTCGACACAAGGGCCGCGCTGGCGCTCGAGGACTTCAGTGCGGGTCGGCGAGTCGGGCGGGCGTGGCACCAGGAGGACGTCGACATCGGAGGCCACGATGGTGATCGTAGCGGTGGTGTTGGCGGCGATGGATGACGACGGCACGGCCGATGACGGCGCCAATGCTGGCAACGACGATGGCGATGGTGATGATGTCCAAGTGTCGGTGATGAAGGTGATTGACTGATGATGGCGGCAATGGCGGCGATTGACGAGGACGATAACGGCAGTGATGCGATGGCGTCGATGTGGGTGATGGTGAGGAAGCGCGCTCGCTAAAATGCAAGACATTTGGCTCACTTGTTGCTGGAAACACGTGGTTCGTGAGCGTATTCTCATTCGGCGTTTCGACATTGGGCGCGAGGGGAAGGGGAGAGGGGGGGGTCTGGCTCCGGACCTCTGCTTTGTGCGACTGTTTGCACTAGTGCGTCATATGGGAGAGCCTCCGCCTGCTCGAAACAGGCGCCCCAAACTGTCAAGATCTACTCCATGGGGGGGGGGAGGGGGGGGGGTGCGACGGCCCGCGCCGATCGGCAGAACAACGAATAAGAAAACGATCACAAGCACTTGGTTCTTTCAGGAGAGACAAAAGCACCACCCACAACTAAGGGGGTGGCCGCTCCCTCCCCTCGAGCTGGCGGCACCTCCTTCCGGGAACTCTCTGGAGGCATGCCCAGGACGAGATGCCACCAGCTCGTGAGGGTTGGACAGCCACCCCCCTAGCTGGTGGTATTGAGCAGGGACCGACCGTCCCGGCATTTCTACAGTCCTATCACGAAACGTTCTTAATAACAAATCCATGTTCTTAGAACTTAAGCCTTACGTGTTAAAACAAGGTAGTCCCAGCCATACATATGTTCTAAGAACATTTCGTGGAAACCACAGAACGTTCTTAGAACATTGTTTGGTAAGGCTATAAGCGAGCCAAGGCGCTTCGTCACTGCTTGATGGTAGTGGTGCTGTTGTCCCTGGTGAGCTCCTCTCACGTGCCTGAAGAGCTCTCCCTCGAGGGGCGCCAAAGCCCAAACTGGCTCCGAAAGGATGGCGGCCGACAGTCGGGCTGCTGAAATGAGGAACGCTAAATAAGGAACGAAGCCCCTCTGTGCGCGTGCATGCGTGCGCGGCGGCGCGCGCGCGTGGCCCGCGGGGCGCAACACTTCGTGCGGAGTCGTGCGCGGGGCGCCTGCGGGCTCAGCGCGGATGCGCCGCGCGGTGGCGCGGCAGCAATGGGCAGTTGCTCCCACCAGCCCTTTTGGGCGGCAGGTGGTACAGAAGGAGGGCTCGTTCCCTCTTCCACAGCCCCTCTTCCCTTCGGGGAGGGAAGCCCTCCCCCTCCCCTCCCGGTGATTTCTGTTGGAGGGATCGCGAGGCGTCGGAGGCCCCCTTTTCGGCCATCGGGAGGGCCATTGTTTGCCACCCCATCACGAGGATCGTGGCCCCCGAGGGGGGGACCTAAATCGAGTCCCCCCCCTCCTTTTGACCGACCGCCTCCAAGATGGCCCCAAGAGGCCCTCCAGGGCTCCCCAGAGGCCCCCAAGATGGTTCCACTAGCGCCCCAAGAGGCTCCAAGAGGGCTGCAAGAGGCCCCCGAGAGGCCTCCGAGAGGCCGCGAGCGGTCTCAGAGAGTCCAAGATGACCTCCAAGATGGCTCACGATAGCCCAAGCTGGCTCAAGATAGCTCCAAAAATGCCGCAAGCGGCCACAAGACCGTTCCAAGACGGCTCGAGTTGGCCACGAAGCCTTCCAAGCCTCCCTCGCTGCTTGACTATGCGTGTCTCTTCCTCTCTCCCCCCGTCAACTCTCATGGGTATCGCTTCTGGATGGAATGGTGGGGATACTTTTTGTTGGTCGCGGCCACGAGACAAGGGTCAGGCGGCAAAGGCAAAATGGTGGGGATACGCGAATCGTCAAGAATTAGGAGGCAACTACTGGGAGATCTTCGTCGGACGGATTAAGAAGGATTAAGACCCAATGGGGGGCTGTTACGCCGGAGTGGGCCGCGGATTAGGCGGGATGAAGCCGGATTAAGCCAGATTTCGGACCAGAGCAAAATCAGAATTTGAGCTCCCAGGAGTTGCATCCGAAAATTAGTGGACACTCCCCCGCTCCCCCAAACTAAAGTTGGCGCGCGCCGGGAAGGGTGCGGTCGACATGCAGCTCACTCAACCCACCGCCAACATTGATCACTGGGGGGGGAGCAGGGACCGGTGGCGCCCCTGGACACCCTCGGCAGCGGGCCTGCCCGCTGGCCATGGCGTCGCGGAGGGCGGCCTGGCTCTGCTGCAGGACGGACGGGTGGGAGAACCAGGGCGCGTCCTCGGGTCGGGGGGGGGGGCCAGAGGGCAGGGCAGCAAGCGTGGACCCCAAAAACAAGCGACACCACCCCACCTGCGGCCCCCCCACGGGCCGCAGCGTGCACCTGCACCGCTGGCGTGGGCCCTCTGCATGGTATACGCCACGGCCCCCCATGGGCCGTGGCGCAGCATGGAGGTCCGTAGAGGTGGGGTGGTGTCGTTTGTCTGGTGGCCGAAAAAAATGAAAAAGTGGAGAATCAGCGCACGCAGCTGGCTTTCCCGGCGCCGCCCGGCGCCGGGCAGCGCCCGCGCGTCGAGGAGCGGCGCCGGGCGGCGGGGCGGAAACCAGCGGCACGCCGCAGGTTGCGCAGCTCCCCCTGCCCCAGTCCTGCCAGGCCCGTCCGGCCCGATCGGGGGCCGTGAGTAAGACGGGGCCGGGACGAGGACAGATTCGGGTGAGGGTAAATCGAGAATCTCTGAGATTCGGCGGCTCCGGAGGATGTATCGGGCGCCGCGGCCTTCGCAAGCGCTTCAGAAACGCTCTGGGAGCGTTCTGGAACCTCTCTGGAACAGATTGATCCTCGTCCTAACCCCGTCCGACAGAAGCCGTGAGGGGTAACGCTGGGGGAGGGACTGGCAGGGGGACTGGCACGGGGGGGGGGGGGGGGGAAACATCGGCCCAGTCGGCGATGCATCGCCGATAGATCGGCGACAGGCTCCCGGGGGCGAAACCGAGCGTTAGTGGGCGGGGGTGGCCGTCGGGCCTCTTTGGGCGATCCATAAGCGATTGGGGGTCGATGCGCCCCCCCGTGCACCTACAGTCGGGCTGCTGAAAGAAGGAACGATGAACAAGGAACGAAGCTTTTTTGGGGCCCCACAAACGCCTGCGTGCACGAGGAAGGCTGGAGGAAAAAAAACCATAGAAGCACCTAACGAATATCGAGCCCCTCTCTTACCCAAACGGTTCCTTATTTCAGCGACTTGGCTGCATCCCCACCCACATTCGGGGATGGACAGACCCCTCTTTAGCAAAACGTGGTTTAGTGAAAACGACCTGAGGCCCAAACCTGGCGGGCGCAAGCCTGGAAAATGACGGCCACGGCGCCGTCTCGAGAACCGAAAACGGACAATTCACTCATCGACGTGTCACTGTTGGGGGTTCTGCCCAGCCCCCCCACATCGTTGACCCTGGGCGAGAGGCCGGGCAACGCTCGTCGGCGCGCCGAGGGGGCATAGAGGAGACGGGCCAGGCCCTCGCAGAAGGCGGCGGGGCGCCTCGGAAGCTGCGCGCTCAAAGTCAGAGCCATAGTTCAATCATTTTTGTGTGAGTGTGCGGTTGTTGTGCTTGTTGTGTTTTTTAAACGTTCCGTCCGGTATTGTTTTGTGTGCGTGTTTTTGTGTGTTGTGATATGTTGATTTGTGTTATTGTGTGTTTTTATATATATATATATATATATATATATATATATATATATATCTATATATATGCTTTTCGTGGGAGGGATCTGCCGCGGTCGATCGCCCGGGGGGGGTTTGACTGCCGCCCCGGCGCGGGTCGCCCCCGCCAAAGTTCCCTCAGAAGGGGGAGCTTAGGCGGGGGCTTCTCCCGAAGGCGCCCCCGCTCGCATGGGATGGTGCGAGGGGTCCTGGATCGCCCGGGGAGGTTCCAGGACGGGCCGACTCGCCCGGGGGGGGGGTCGGTCCGAGCGGTGGAGTCGCCCGGGGGGGTCTCCGCCGCTCAGTCCCTGCACGAGTCGCCCGGGGTGGGAATAAGAACTGCTTTTGGACTTTGTAGCCGTCCTTTCCGTACCCATATTGGTCGTACCAAACCTCAGACGCCCAACTGGATCCAGTATCTTGGAATACCATGTTTTTACCTGCCCTGGAGCAGGAACGTCCCAGTAGACGGATCTACCCTCCCTCCGACCTTATACAGAGCCGAACACAACTGCTTTGTAGTCTATATACGCATCCACACCGAATGCATCTATGTGCGCCACGACACCCAATGCGACACTGTGTCTCTAGACGCTGGTGGCTAGAACGCGAGGGCGGTATTTGTATAGGCCCCAGACGTGTGACTTCCAGGCGTAGACTTTGCCCTCCAAGTGAGGATGCGAGAAACCCTACTGGCCATCGCTCGGACGTCCACTCCCTGTGTTTTTTCCGGTCTAGTGCGTGGATTTTTTGCCAAATGATCAAGGATGCTCCTCGATGCTCCCCGCCGAAGGAAACATGCACACGTCCGAGCGATGCCAAGCCTAAATGCAAACACTGTTTGGGCAGACGCCTCCCCGAACCCAGCGCCCCGTGCCTCCCTCCTTCCTTTAGAGGCCTCCCAGATTATGTCCGAGTAGATGTGCTCGGAAGATCGCGCCGCATCGCCAATACATCGGCGATGCACCGGCGATGCATCGGCGACGCATCGGCGACGTCGTCGACGCATCGGAGATGCATCGGCGACGTCGGCGTGAAGCAAATCGGGCTCCGCATCGCGCCGCATCGGCGATGCATCGGCGATGTGGCGCGATCCTCCGACCCCATCTGCTCCGACCCCATCTATGGGAGGCCTAGATCCTCGGCTCGACGGAACCCGTGCAAGGCCACCTCAGAAACCCCCGGCCTGCTCCCCGCGTGCCCGCCACAGACGAGCGCGTTCCACTACTCGCAGAATCCCTACTCGCAAATTGCTTGGATCCGCCGCGAGGAACCTACGGTACATGACATCAAACCAGATACAGTCGGGGCGTTGACCTAAGGAACCCTAAATAAGGAACGAGGCCCCTTTTTCCCATAAGCTCAACCTCGATTTCCCATGGGAAACCTCAGGAACACCCGAGGTAAACTTTGAAACAAACAAGGAACACCGAGCCCCTCCCCAACGAAAAGGGTCCCTTCTTCAGCGCCCCGACTGCATGCGCCTTGTCGGACGTTTGCAGGTCGGCGCTCTGCGAGCAGTGGAGCGCGCTCGGTGACGCCCGCCGCCGCGCGCGGGCGGAGCTCCCCGAAGAACACGCCCTGACCGGGCGCGCCGGGCCCCGCGGCGCTGGCGGCGCTCGGCGCGGCCGACGGGGCGGCGCCGGACGGGCGCCGGCCGGCAGGCGCCGCGGCGGCCTCGGCGGTGCGCCCGCGCGGCCCGCGCGGAGTGGGGCCGGAGACCTGGCCATCGCTCGGACGTCCACTCCCTGTGTTTTTGCTAGGTTTTGTGCGTGGTTTTTTCGCCGAATGATCAAGGATGCTCCTCGATGGTCCCCGCCGAGGAAAAATGCACACGTCCGAGCGATGCCAAGAGACTCTTGGGAGGAGGAAGAGGAAGCTGCAGGCGGCGTAAGCGTAATCTCCTCTCGGGGCTCCGTGCGGATGTCTTATGCAGCGGTGCTGGGCCCCCCCCTCCCTGGCGCGCGGAACGCGCCCGAGGCGGCGCCCGAGACACCGCCGGGGGCTTCCAGTGCCGATCCCAAGACCGTCGAAAGTGTATGCTGGAGATTTTCTTCTTCGATGGACGTGTTGGGCAACGATGGAGGGGGACTGGCTCAGGGAGGGAGCATCCACCTAGAATCGGCGATATGTCGACGACACATATATATATATATATATATATATATATATATACATATGTACACATAGATGTACATATATACATATATATCTATACACATATGGGCGACATAGCGAATCCGCACGTTCCTGGGCGGGGTGGGGCTATCAGACCCCCTATCGACAACCAGTGTGGAGGAGCAAAGACCACACAGCCATAAACTTTGAGAGGCCCGCGCGGATCGGGCCGGGCGAGAGGGGGGGATAGCAAAGGGGGGGTTTGAGAATCAGCTCACGTAGCTGATTTTCCCGGCGCCTCCCGGCACCAGAGGCGGCCATGTACCGAGGAATGGGCCCCTCGGTAGGGCCCAAACCAGCTGCATGCAGCAGATTTCGTACCCCCCGCTTTCCCTATCGCCCCCTTTCGTCCAGCCTGAGCGGAGCGCCAACAGTTGAGGTGTATGGCGTGTTTCCTTCTTCGACCACAGGGGGCGCCTGGGGGCCGATGCGTTCCCCCTTAGCCTGCCCATCCCCCTATCGTTGCCCCTGGGGAAGAGGCGGGTCCTGAAGTTAGGGAGAACCAACAAAAAACGATACCGCTACTCCCCGACCTCTCCTGGGGGGCGTTCTGACCAGGATTTCGAGGCGCGTCCAGCGGTGGCGACGAGGACCTCCCAGGAGGCCCCGAAAAGGGGAAAACGAGGGAAGTGTAGAGGTATGGGTACCTTATTCCAGGGCTGAACCGAAACGGTGTTTTTCGTTTTCGTTTTGTTTCGTTTTCCCTCGCTTTTGTCTTGAATCGGCCTTTACGTCAAAACGGAGTCGAAACGAAAACGGCCCACAAAATCGCCCAAAACACCGTTTAGGTCCAGCCCTGCCTTATTCCCTTCTCTGAATAGTTTGTCTCCGCTCTCGGCAGGCCTCATCCCGCCGGCCCTGCCATTCCGCCAGCGCGCTCACCGCCGTCTGCCTGCTGCTCGCATCCTGCCCGCCTCTCCGCCCCCCCCAACATCGGGGAGACGTAAGACTCGGGTGCGGGGGACTCGGGTTGGCCTCACGGGGCCATCATAAAAACGACGAGACCCAATCTGAAATCTGGCGCGAGCTCCCGCTGCAAACGTCCCACGAACACTGGACCGTCAAAATCCAGGACACGCTCGTCAACAAACGTTGGCAAACCCGAGTTCCGGCTTACTCGAGTCTTACGTTTCCCCGAAACAGCACGAGCACCGCTGGGGAGCAGGGTGGTGCCGGCAGATCCTGCATCGCTGCTCCTCCGTGCCACAGCGTGCACCACGGGACTCCCAGCCCAGCCGACGTCGTGAGCTTTCGGCACGGGGTCCCCAGAAGTCCCGACCCAGGGCCTGCTTCTCATCCTGAGTAGTGTTTTTTGACGGCCCCAGGGCCAGGTAAGGGCCCCCCGAGGCCGAACATGGTCGAACTCTTCCCATGGCGATGCTAACACTACTCGACATGCAACCAAGGGCAGCTGTTTTTCGGCTCGCAGCGCGACCACCTTCGCGCTCTCGCGCCGAGCCCCCCCCCCCGCTGGAGCAGAAGAGGAGGACGAGGAGGATGAGGATGAGGCACAACGAATCGCGAGATTCATGTCGCGCCCTCGTGGCGGCCCTCAGCAACCGTCTGGGGCCTCCGCGTGTGTACAGCGGCGCGCGGCAGCGGGAACGGCATACAGCGGCCGCGGAGCGGACCCTAGATAACTATGGTGTGGGCTTAGGTCGGGCATGTCCTCCTGCAGGCGGATCCTGCAAGAAAAATCAAAGCAGTTGAACTGCACCCGGGAATTATGTCTTTAAACCACAGCAAAATGGTCCCCTGATGTTTGCTCGACTGGTCTCGAATATTCCTCCTGTAGTGGCACAGGCCCGACTTCACTCTGGGTTCGGGTCGGGCGAAAGGGGGGGATAGCAAAGGGGGGCTTTGAGAATCAGCTCACGTAGCTCACTTTCCCGGCGCCGGGAGGCGCCCATGTATCGAGGAATGGGCCCGGCGGCGGGGCCGAAACCAGCTGCATGCAGCAGATTTCGTACCCCCCCTTTCCCAAACCCCCTCTTTCGCCCGACTTCACTCTGGGTGCTCCGCGCACGGCGGCGCGGGCGGCGACGGGGGGACCAGATGCGAACCCTACCCCTGCCCCCCACGATTTCTGAGGGGGGGGGGTTCACTTCGCTCGGGAGCTCCCGAAAGAAGTGCCCCCCCCCCCCCCCCTCAGAAATCGTGGGGGGCAGGGGTAGGGTTCGCATCTGGCCCCCTATTCACTCTGGGTGCTCCGCGCACGGCGGCGCGGGCGGCGGCGGCGTCTCGCAGGCAGCCGGCGGCGACGGCGTCTCGCCGGCAGCCGGCGGCGGCGGCGGCGGCCTGCGCCGCGGGGGCCCCCTTGGCGCCGGCGCCGCCCGCGGGGGGGCCGCGCCCGGGGGGCGCCCCGATGGCGGGGCCGCCCTTCCAGCCGCCGGCGGCCTCTCGGCGGGGGGGGCGCCCCGCCCCGCGCGGGGGGGGCTCGCCGCCCCCGACGACGACGAGGAGGACGAGGACGAAGACAGAGGAAAAAAGACGAAGACGACGACGACGACGACGACGGCGACGACGACGGCGACGGCGGCGACGGCGACGGCGACGGCGACGACGGCGACGGCGGAGACGGCGGCGACGGCGACGGCGGCGGCGGCGGCGGCTGCGAAGGCCACGGCAAGAGGCAGCGGCGGCGGCGGCCGATGGCGGCTGCGCCACGGGGGCAACCCCGGAGGGCCGCCCCGCCCTGGGCGAGGGCCGTCGTCGTCGTCGTCGTCGTCGTCGTCGCCGTCGTCGTCGTCGTCGTCGTCGTCGTCGTCGCCGCCGCCGCCACTAGCCCCGACCCCGCTTGCGCCGGCTGTCGACGCAGCCGCCGCGGCTCCCGACGATAGCGCGGCGGCGGTGTCGACAGCCGGGCGTTTCGTTCTTGTTCTGCTTTCGTTGTCCCTCGGTCCGTCTTCGTTACACCCCTGCTGCCATTCAACACTAGAACGAAAGCGGCCCAAGGAGCCGCAGAAACACAGTGGTTGGCTCGCGCCCTGCCTGACGACGACTGCGACGAGAGATCCTGCTGAACGTTATCTTGGGGCACAGTCTTCGTCGATCTTTGATCGACGCCCCTCTAACGTGGACTCCACTAACGGGTCCTTTGGCCAGTGACCCTGCGAACCTAACCCTCCCCGATGTGGGCAACGCTGCAATGCCACAAAGAGGCCCTAAAGTGGCAACTTTCGGCAATTTTCCAAAGTACCCGTTAGTGAGTACCCGTTACGGCGCCGCTGGTTTGAGGGCCCTGAGGTGCCCCGGAGCTTCTGCGGCGGGTCCACGAGGCGACCGGTGGATGCAGCAAAAGCTCCCGCGGGTCACCTGCTGGCGGGCCGATCCCGGTCTCTCACATAGAGCATGCTTTGGCACTGCTCGCCCCCCTCTAAAACGACGCGAAGATCAGGACAAAATCGGATCGGGATAACTCGAAATCTCTGAGAATCGGCGGGTCTGGAGGATGTACTGGGCGCCGCGGGCGCTCAAGAGCGCTCCCGAACGCTCTGGAGCGATTCATCCCGATCCTAGCCCTGTTTGACCCTCCCCCATCCCCCTGGTCGCGTCACGACTCGCGCCTTGCAGGCCGATCTCTCATAGACTGCATGCCTCTCCACAACTCGCCCCCCCACCCTCCCTCCCCCTGGTCGCGTCACGATTCGCGCCGGCGCCGTGTGGGAATGACCAGGTCTCAAGCATTCCCCTGCGGCGCCAGCGCGAATCGTGACGCGGCCGGCCCCTCCCCCCTCCTCTCCCTCCCCCCGACCACGCGCGGCGTCGCCAGGGAATGAAAACGCGGCCTCATATTTGGTGTGTGCCTGCTGTTGGGCGTGCCCTGGCGCCGCGGACGCGCCGACGGCAGCCCTCTCACGCACCCTGTGGGCGCGTCGCGCGTCCATCGTCGAGCGGCTCCGCGCCCTGGGCCCGTCACAGGAGCAAGAGCGGGGCGACCTCTGCCTCCGCCCTTCTCGGCTACGCGCCTGGGGGGGAGCGAGGAGGATCAGGCCTCCTCAGAAGGCGGCGAGGCTTCTGAGAAGCCCCCTGGCCTCCCAATAGAAGGGCGGCTGCGTGGCGAGGGGGCCTGGGACCTGCAGCCAACCCGCACAGTAAGAACGATCGACTTTCCAAGGCTACCCTTGCATCATCCTTGGCCGCTTTCGCTGGCCGGTTGTGGAGCTGCTTTAAAATGTTTAAACATGCCTTTGCATGTTTAGGACATGTTTCATACATGTTCTACACGTCTGGAAATCATTTGACAACGTGCCTCCTCTCCATTGATCGTCTTCCACGCCTTCGTCCCCCCGCGGACGTTCCACAGCGGGGGCGTCGAAAATGTGGAAGCCAAAAAATAACGAAACTGCTACTCTATAAGATTGAACAACGCCATAAACATAAACTGTTGGCGCTGCACGCGGATTTCTTGGATCTGCGCTGGACCCCCCTTCCCTGACGCGAGGAACCCGCCAGGGGCGACGCCGGAGGCGCCGCTGGAGGGGCTCAGCGCGGATCCAAGAATCCGTGCGGAGCGGCAAAAAGTTTATGTTTTTACAAATGTTTCTCCTTCGAGCTGCTCCTCAGGGTGCGTTCTGAACAGGATTTCGAGGCGGATCCAGCGGTGGCGGCGAGGGCCTCCGAGGATGCCCCAGAAAGACGAGGAACGCGGCGAGGGTAGCGGTAGGGGCACCTTTTCCTCCTCTGGCAAAGCGGAGGGGTCGCAAAATTTGGCTGCTCAATCCTAGCGATACCCGGGTCCGCGGCTGGTCAGGTCAGGGCAGGTTGGCGTTATGTCGGGCGTGTCCTCCTACAGGCGGGCTCCAGGCGAAACTTAGGAATAATCAATAATCAATTTTTAAAATATGCCAAAATCGAGACATCGTTTCCAGACTATTTTTCAACATTCCTCCTGTAGAGGAACAGGCACGACTTAACGTTGGGCAAGCGCGGTCCACTACTCGCAAACTCACTACTCGCAAATGGCCTGGATCCGCCGCGAGGGATTTACGATCCATGGCAAGAGAAAGACATGTTCTTGTTTCTGGATGTTTGCGAGCGGGCGCTTTGCGAGTAGTGGAACGCGCTCGGTGAATCATGGCCCGAGGCATGTGCGCGGACCAGGGGGGGGGCAGTAGGCGGCGAGCGAGGGGGGGAAGTGAGAAGGAGACGGCCGTCTCAGAAGGCGGCGGGTCTTCTCAGAAGCCCTCGCGCCTTCTCGATGGCTGTCTGGAAACTCCTCAGAAACTTCGGAAGGCCGGGGGACTGTCGAACCTTCGGAGCAACTTCTCAGAAGGCAGGGGGACTGTCGAACCTTCTGAGAAGGCTTTTGAAAGGGCCCCAGGACACACAAATAAATACACACAAATAAAACGATTCCTTTTATTTTCCCATATTTTCTGGGTTTCTGTCTTCCCCCCCACTTCCCATATTTTCCCATATTTTCTGGGGGATCGACGATTAATTGTGTCTGTGTGTTTTTTTCCCTCCTGAGAGAAGGCTTTCTCCTTCGCACTTCCCCCCCTCGCTCGCAGCCGAGCCAGGGGATGTACAGCCGGACTTGAGTGGACGGAACACCTGAGAGGACAGAAGACTCTGATAAACCAGCCTCGAACGCATCCCTATCCCTAAGATGGGCGAGCAAAAAGCGAGGACAGTCTTAGGGGTAGGCCCTCAGAAACCGAGGGAGTCCTTAAGATCGGCATCGAGGCGAGGTGATGTCAACCATAGGGATAGGGATACGTTTCAAACTGGCAACTGATGGGCCCCAGAACACTCAAGAGCATGCGGGTTGCACAGGTCGGGATAGACAGGACGCCAGGGTACCCTCGATTCGGCACGGCCGACCTGCCAATCGGGGCCGACTGCACGGAAAGAAAAAGAGGGGCCACGGGATCTGGGGAGATACCATGGCTCCCACCACGCAGGAGAGCCCAGGATCGAATCGATGTCGGACCGGCGATCGAAATAGATTAATCGGATCGGCGGAAATCGGCAGCCGAGTCGAGAAAAGTCGAATCGGAAGAGGTCGGCAGGCCAGTACGCCTCCAATAAGAAATCGGCACCGAAATCGGAGTCCCAAGTCGAATCGGATCGGAATCAGAAGCAATCGAAGCCGAGTCGAATCGAATCGGAGACATCGGAACGAGCCCTGACCACGAGATCCCCCCCTGGTCCTCACCCCCTCTTTTGGCGCTCCCGACTCCCACGGGCACTAGGTCTCTGGAGGTCCAAGCGGGGATCTTGCCGTCGCTCGGACGTCCATTTCCCGTGCATTTTTCGATTTCGTGCGTGTTCTTTCTGCTCGATGGTCCAGGATGGTCCTCGATGGTTCTCGCCGAGAAAAAATGCACACGTCCGAGCGATGCCAAGGGATCACCAGAGTTCTCGGCCCCAAACGCCTCCGGAGGCGCCCGGATGCCCGCGAGGGGGCCGAGGCCACGCGTGTAGCGATGCTTTTCGCGGGCGAAGAGCGGCAACAGAAGTAAGCTTTTCCGCCGTCGTGGGCGCCTGTCCCTGGGCGGCTGGAAAGTTTGTACCCCTGCGTGGCACCGCGGGGGTATAAGCTTTGCAGCCGCCTGGGGAGCAGGCGCCCCCGACGGCGGAAACGTTTACGTACCATCGTTCGTCGCCCTCCCAGATGTTTTTTTTGATTTGCGCGCGGGTGATCGTCTGCCGAACACTCCTGCCCGTGGCGCCGAAACGACGAGCGAGGGGCCCGAAGGAGGGCCGAAAGAAGCGAGGGACGGACCAGGACCCGACAGAGCCGAGCGAGGGACCGACCCGAGCAAACAGGGACCACGAAAAATCGAAGGCCCGAAACAAGCGACGCCGAACCCGCGCAGAAAGCACTGGAGGAAAACAAGCAACACGCTCTCCTACAGTTGGGCTGTCCACGGGCCCCACCGACTGGGGCAACCACAAGGTGCCGATACCGCTACTCCCCAGACCTCTCCCCGGGTGCGTTCTGACCAGAATTTCGAAGCGAGTCCAGCGGTGGCGACGAGGGCATCCTAGGAGGCCCAAAGATGGGACAACGAGGAAAAGGTAGAGGTATGCGACCTTTTCCTCCTCTGACCTACAATACCGAAACCTACATCGCCGTAATCTCTACTCAGCGTCTCCACGGAGGGGACAGCAAGACAACACACGCCCACAAGCCCGTGCACTGGAGGGAGAGAGGAAGGAAGGGGAGGCCTCCCCGCCGCCCTCGTCCTCCCGTCCCCTCGCCTGTCTTTTTGGCCCCTCGCAGCCGCATAGCCTTAGGTCGGGCATGTCCTCCTACAGGCCGATTTTAGGGAGGAACATGCAAACTGGTCAGAAACAGGTTCAAAAGTAGCCAAACGTAGTCGAAACATCGTCCCCTGATTGTGTTTGTTGACTGTCTTTGAATCGATTCTCCCCCTGCAGAGGGACATGCCCGACGTAAAGAGTAGCCCTGCCAGTGGTGCCGCCCCCTGCACTCCCGCGAGCGGGCGGGCCTGGTAGGCATAGCCGTAGCCCGCGCCGAAGCCGGGCCACTCCCCGCCGCCGCCGTAGCCAGACCTGCGGCGAGGAGGGTCAACACGCTCGAAGAGGGACAGCTTGGGATACAGTCGGGGCGTTGACCTAAGGAACCCTAAATAAGGAACGAGGCCCTTTTGTCCCATGAATAAAACTTCGATCTCACTTGGAAAACCTTAGGAAACCCGAAGGCAAACTGCAAAACCATCAAGGAACACCGAGCGGCGAGGCTGGCCATCGCTCGGACGTCCATTCCCTGCGTTTTTTTCTGTTTCGTGCGTGTTTTTTTCGCGAAATGGTCGAGGATGTTCCTCGATGGCCCTCGCCGAAGGAAAAATGCACACGTCCGAGCGATGCCAAGGAGGAGGGTCAACACGCTCGACGAGGGACAGCTTCGGATACAGTCGGAGCGTTGACCCAAGGAACCCCAAATAAGGAGCGAGGCCCCTTAGATCCTTAAATTGGACTTCGATTTCCCATCGAAAACCAGAGCAAAACCCAAGGCAACCTGTGAAGCAATCAAGGTACACGGAGCCCCCTCCCCAACGAAAAGGGTTCGTTCTTCAGGGCCCCGACTGTATCCCCCTCCTGCCGATGATCCTCAGGACGTGCGTCAGCGCCAACGTGTGCTCGTCCACCGAAGCCCTTCACTACGACGCAGGCGACGTAACGAAGGCCAGCAGAGGCTGCGTGTTATCGCTGGAGCTCAACGGAGTAACACGCACACACGCACACCCACACACACACACACACACACGCACGCACACACACAGGCACGCACACACACACGCACACACGCACACACGCACACACGCACACACGCACACACGCACACACGCACACCCACACACCCACACACGCACGCACGCACGCACACACGCACACACGCACACACGCACACACGCACACACGCACAACCGCACGCACGCACGCACGCACACACGCACACACGCACACACGCACACACAAGCACGCACGCACGCACGCAAGCACACACGCACACACGCACACACGCACACACGCACACACGCACACACGCACACACGCACACACGCACACACGCACACACGCACACACGCACACACGAACACACGCACACACGCACACACGCACACACGCACACACGCACACACGCACACACGCACACACGCACACACGCACACACGCACACAAGCACACACGCACACACGCACACACGCACACACGCACACACGCACACACGCACACAC
>CAUYUJ010007430.1:45000-46880 GCA_963575745.1 Prorocentrum cordatum | reverse complement strand
TACTACTACTACTACTACTACTACTACTACTACCACTACTACTACTACTACTACTACTACTACTACTACTACTACTACTACTACTACTACTACTACTACTGCTACTACCACTACCACTACCACTACCACTACTACTACTACTACTACTACTACTACTACTACTACTACTACTACTACTACTACTACTACTACTACTACTACTACTACTACTATACCACAGGCTGGGAAAAGCTTTCTCCGAACGCCGCCACATAGTCCAATGCCGCATAACAGGAGGACATGCGTGAGCGATGGTTGCCGAGAACGTCTCAAGCAAAACCAAGCCCAAACCAGGCGAAACCAATGCGAAACCAAGCAAATCGTGAGGACGTCTCAAGCGAATCCGCGCCGAAACCAAGCAAATTGCGAGGACGTCTCATGCGAAACGGGGCAGAAACCAGGCTAAACCAAGGCCAAACCAAGCAAATTGCGAGGACGCCTCAAGCGAAACTTGGGCTCTAACCAGGCCGAGCCAAGGGCCAAACCAAGCAAATTCGCAGGATGTCTCAGGCGGCTTGCGCCGCCCAACCAAGCCAAACCAGGTCAAACCAGGGCCCCAGCCAGGCAGATTCTGAGGACGTCCAAAGCACAACCGCCCAAACCCGGCTCCACCCACTGTCCTTGTTATCAAATTTCGAAGAAGGAAATGGATCACCCCAGCCCCCCCCCAGCGCGAGCCCGTTTAGAATTTTATGGGGTGAGCGCTTAGACCACATGTCCGCTGACGCGGGCTGACCTCTAATTAAAGGGGTGGGTCACCCCAGCCCCCCCCCAGCACGAGCCCGTTCAGAATTGTATGGGGTGAGCGTTTGGACCACATGTCCGCTGACGCGGACGGGTCGCATGCGCCCTGTTTCGCGGGCCCTCCGGGATCCTGAAGGGCTTCGGCCAAGGAGCCGCCAGAGAAGGAGAGGGTCGGCGGCAGCAGGAACAGGAGCAGGATCAAGAGGCAGGAGGACGAGGGGCAGCGGCAGCAGCAGCAGCAGGAGCAGCGGCAGCTGGTGTCGCCCTGCGACAGCTAGCTTGCGCAGCTAATGACGATGCCATCGCCAGGCTCTTCGCTTGTATCACACCTCTGACTGCAATCGGAGTACGACGGGCCCGGAGTAAATAATGATGGCGAGGATGACAAGTAGTGACGATGATGCCTTTCCGATGACGGGAGGCACACTCTTGGAGTGACACCGTAGCAGATCTTGTGCGCGGCCAGATTTGAACTCTTCAGTTGTCGCAAGCTTTGTGCCTGAAAAGGTCGCGCCACTGCTTTCCAACGTAATCACTCCACTGAAGAATGCGCGCCCCGACTAGCAGTCTAAGCGCCCAGGGAGAAGGATAATCATCGCCACGGGCTGGACATACCAGGGCTCAATGACTGCACGGAAATTCGATGAACGAGGCCCTCAACAAACCTACAAACTACACAGAGTGAAACGTCTGCCATAGGGGACGCGGGACGAAATCTGAGAATACGGGGCTCTGACATGGGAGGCAAACGCTGGCGCGTAGTCTGACATTCACGAGCCAGACTGCCATGACGCTTAGTCGACAAGTCGACGCTTCCGTCGCACCGGGCCTCCGACCACGAGTCCAGCTCGAGCTGGCCCTACAAAAGGTAGCGATTGGCCGACCAGTCCAGGATGAGCTGTACAAGGGGCGCAGCAGAACTGGCCTGCCGAAGCTGGTCGTGCCATGCTGGGGGGACGGCCTCTGCTGCCCTCCTGCTCGCCCACAAAGCCTCGCCTGCGGGCGGCCACCCCACTCACTGCAGGGCTTACTTGCTCAAGCTCACCAACACGAGGTCTGGCACTTGCGATGAGTCGGGGGTTGCTGGAGGTGCCCTT
>CAUYUJ010007430.1:0-40000 GCA_963575745.1 Prorocentrum cordatum | reverse complement strand
ACCAATGCTGAAGAGAGTAGGGCGCTAGTCCAGCGTAAAACAAAACGAAGTCTCGAACGGAAACGCTGGTTTTGTTGGGACGGCGGCTTTCAGCGGCGAGGAAGAACACCGCCTTGAGTAAGGAAGGAGGAAGCATCGAGCGGGAGCCGTGGTTTTGTCGGGACGGGGGCTGTCGGCGGCGAGGAACAACACCGCCCCGAGGAAAAATGGAGGATGCCTCGAGCGGGAGCGTTGTTCTTGCTGGGAGTGGCGCCAATTCAAAAGAGAGTACGGCGCCAGTCCAGCGTAAAACGGACGGAAGTCTCGGGCGGAAGCGCTGGTTTTGTCGGGGCGGCGGTTTTCGGCGGCGAGGAGGAACACCGCCTTGAGTAAGAAGGAAGGCAGCATCGAGCGGGAGCCGTGGTTTTGTCGGGACGGGGGTTGCCGGCGGCGAGGAACAGCACCGTCTTCAGGAAAAAGGGAGGATGCCTCGAGCGGGAGCGTTGTTCTTGCTGGGAGCGGCGCCAATTCAAAAGAGTTAGGCGCCAATCCAATGTAAAACGCAATGAAATCTTTGGCGGGAGCGCTGGTTCTGTCCGGGCGGCGGTTTTCGGCGGCGAGGAGGAGCACCGCCTTGAGTAAAAAAGGGACGAAGCATCGAGCGGGAACGTTGTTTTTGCTAGGGGCGGCGCCGATGAGAGAAAGACTACGCGCCAGTCCAAGGTAAAACGGGAGGAAGTCTCGAGCGGGAGCGTTGGTTTTGTTAGAGCGGCGGCTTTCGGCGGCGAGCAAGAACACCAGCCCTGAGTAAAAAAGGAAGATGTCTCGAGCGGGAGCGTTGTTGTTGTTGTTGTTGTTGTTGCTGCTGTTGTTGTTGTTGTTGTTGTTGCTGCTGCTGTTGTTGTTGTTGTTGTTGTTGGTGTTGTTGTTGTTGTTGTTGTTGTTGTTGTTGTTGGTGTTGTTGTTGTTGTTGGTGGTGGTGTTGTTGTTGTTGTTGGTGGTGGTGTTGTTGTTGTTGGTGTTGTTGCTGTTGGTGTTGTTGGGGGGGGCGGTTTTGGCGGTCCCTTAAACCGCTTGAACGTGAGCCTCATTTTCAATGGAAATGTAGCCGGCGCCTCGGCGAGAGCGCCAGGGCGCCTATAAGGGGTCCAACAATAATACTTGTTTAGTAATTAACATTCAACAACAGCGACAACAACAACAACAGCAGCAGCAGCAACAACAACAACAACAACAGCAACAACAACAACAAGAACAATAACAATCAGTCTAATACTGTTCGTTCCTATCTGTTCACGTGCCAATCAATACGTATATCCCAAGCCCTCGGTACCCGCCCTCGTCGTCTTCGATCGTACCCCCTTGGGGTATATCTTCCTTGCCTGCCACGCGCATTTAGTGCAGCCCCTAAAACAAGGGAAGAGAGGATGGGTGGAAGGGGGAGGGAGAAGAATGGAGCATGAGAGAAATTAGCAGGAGGGGGGCAAGAAGCAGAAATCAAGTGGTAGAACCAGACGGGCAGATCGGGTGGGCAGACAGATAGCGAGCAGGTCGGGAAGGCGGGCCCAGGCGACCGGGTCGAGCAGGTGGGTTGCTGAAGCGTGGGTCGTGCATGAATCGCGAGGAAGTCTCGAGCGATAGCGCGATTCCCAAGTAAATCGTGAAAAACACAACGCGAGAGCGTGATTCTTGAGCGCCGAGGGCACATCGTCTGAATGAATTATGATTAAGTCCCACGCGAGAGCGCGATGCGTACATGAATTGTGAGAAAGTCCCGCGCGAGAGCGCGATTTGGTAATACAGTGTGAGGAAGTATGAGGCGGGAGCCGCTGTTATTGTAAACCGGGGGCCAGGGGCCCAGTTTGAGCCCCGTGACTTTCGCTAATCAAAAACACGGTGCGAGCCCCGGGGGAAGCACTTCAATTGAAATTATCCTGGCGAAGGACCCAACCATATGAATGGTGAGTAACGCGTTGTGGGTGACGCTTTCTGTGGAATTCCCTATGGGGCCACGAAGCGCGTGAGGGACGTGCCGAAATGGCTGGGGGAGACGCATGCGGACGGTGCCACTGGGGCCTTCGGTGGGGCTCCCCATGGGCCACGAAACGCTGTACTTGGTGTGGCTGACGCATGCGGGCGGTGCCCCTCGCTGGAGCTCCCGATGAGGCCACGAAACGCTGTACAGGTCGGGGGAGACGCATGCGGGCGGTGCCGCTGGGGTCTTTCTGTGGAGCTCCCTACGGGGCCACGAAACGCTGTACCAGGTGGGGGGCGCATGCGGGCGGTGCCAGCGGGTCCCTTCGGTGGAGCTCCCTGTGGGGCCACGGGAGGGAGGGACGCATGCGAGCGGTGCCACTCGGGCTTTCGGTGAAGCTCCCTATGGGCCCACGAAACGCTGTGCTGTGTGTGGCTGACGCACGCGGGCGGACTACTGAAGCTCCCTACGAGACCACGAAACGCTGTGCTGGGTGGTGGCTGACGCATGCGGGCGGTGCCACTGGTGCCCTCGGTGGAGCTCCCTACGGGGCCACAAAACGCTGTACTGGGTGGTGGCTGACGAACGCGGGCGGTGCCACTAGGGCTGTCGGTGGAGCTCCGTATGGGTCCACGAAACGCTGTACTGGGTGGTGGCTGACGTATGCGGGCGGTGCCACTGGAAGATTCGGTGGAGCTCTCTACGGGGGCACGAAACGCTGTACCGGGTGGGGGGGACGCATGCGGGCGGTGCCACTGGGACCTTCGGTGGAGCTCCCAAACAATGGGGCCGCGAAATGCAATAGTGGGTGGTGGACGACGCATGCGGGCGGTGCCATTGGGGTCTTTCAGTGGGGTAGCTGACGCATGCGGGCGGTCCCACTGTGACCTTCGGTGGAGCCCCAGTGTGGGGCCACGAAACGCTGTAAGGGGTGGTGGCTGACGCATGCGGGCGGTCCCACTGGGACCTTCCGTGGAGCCACGTATGGGGCCACGAAACGCTGTGCTAGGTGGTGGCTGACGAATGCGGGCGGTCCATCTGGGGCCTTCGGTGGAGCTCCCTGTGGGGCCACGAAACGCTGTACTGGGTGGTGGCTGACGCATTTGGGCGGTGCCACTGGGGCCTTCGGTGGAGCTCCCTTTGGGGCCACGAAACGCTGTACTGGGTGGTGGCTGACGCATGCGGGCGGTGCCACTGGGGCCTTCGGTGGAGCCCCATATGGGGCCACGAAACGCTGTACTCGGTGGGTGAAACGCAGGGAGGAGGGAGGAGGGGGAGGAGGGGGAGGAGGAGGAGAGGAGGAGGAGGGACGCGGGGCGCTGTCTCTTCAAAACGCTGACCCAACACCACACGATGGCCAGGAAAAACGCAGAATGGTCACCGGCGGGGGGGGTCAACAATAATAATTCTTCAGCAATGGGAATTCAATCCGTCAAAGAATGTTTGCTCTTCGCTGATCGCGTGTCTGTCGTTCACCATGCATACCCACAATGTGGACACTCGCCCTCCTCGTCTATGAGCATGCCCCCTTTGCGGAAGCACCTCTGTTGTCCTGACGACTGGGTACACCCCGTCGGGGTAAGAGAGGCAGGTATCGGGCGGGCGAACCCGATGGGGCGGGGCGGGCGGGCGGACCCCAGCGGGCGGGGCGGGCCTTAACAAGCGGACAGGGCGGGCGGGACATTAAATCGGGCGGCTGGACTTCCCCGCAAACGTACGGGCAGGCCCTCCCGGGCGGGTCGAGCGGGCGGGACATTCAAGCGACCGGACCGAGCAGGCGGAACCTGCCAGGCTGGTCGAGCGAGTAAACATGGCGGGCTGCCCTCCACGCAGGCAATCCAGCGGAACTCGCGAGCGGGTCGGGAGGGCGGGCCCTGAAGGGCGGGTCGCGCGGGCAGACACTGGCGGGCGGGTCGGGCGGGCGGACCCCAGCGGGCAGGACGGGCGGGCGGGACATTCATGTGCGAATGTTGAACTGATCGTGAGGACATCCCAGGCGAGACCGCGGATCCTAGATTCGCGTGGGAGTGTAATTGCGTGTGCAACACTCGGCTGACCCCCTGCCATTTCCCCCATCTCCCTCCTCCAGGGTCCAAAATCCCATCAAAGTGGGGGGGAAGGCACACGCTCGTCAACGCACCGCATGGCCCTCGCAGCCTCCTCGCAGCCTCTATATCCACCCTCCGCGCCCGCCAAAATGCCCCAAATGCCTTCCACCATGACTCCAAGAGGACCCTAACACGCCAGAGAAGCGTCAAGCACACCCAAGATGGCCTCAAGACGGCCCAAGACACCTCTAAAGAGCATCAATACGGTCATCAAAAGGGCCTACAGGGCAAGAAAGGCAGTGAGTGCAATAAGTGTTTTGGGTGGTTAACGCGTTTTCGCATTTCTGGCCTCTGAAAACCCCAGACCAGCCCAAGACGGCACAAGAGGCCCCCAAGAGGGCCTGGAAACAGCCCGACAGGCCCCAAAGACGGCCAAACGGAACCTCAAGAGGGGCCGAAGAAGGGGAATCGCAAGGACCGCGGTAACCCTCCGCAACAAGATAGCATGCCCCGAAGAGCCCCCAAAGAAACCCAGAGAGGGATCTCCCCCTCGTAACCGAGGGCGCCTGGGCCCATAAGTTTGGTGGGCCCGCGCGCGCGCCCTCGCTGCGTGGCCCAAAACCCAAACCAGGGGGCGGGCGAAGAAGTCCACCTGACGGAAGGCCCCGTGGCGGAGCGATTGCGACGGACGACGTGGCGCCCCAAAACGGCGCTACGGTCGCCAATGCGGAGGCAACCCGCGGGCGCAGAGCAACTGGGCCCCGCGGCGCGCCCGTCTGCCATGCTCGTGGTAAAGAAGGCGGCTCCAACCCTGGACGGGGCGGGAAGTCAGCGTGCGAGCGCGAGGCGGCCTTTGGACTGCTCCACGGCGGGGAGCCGAGCTTGCGAGCCACGGCGGCAGCTGGGCAAGCGGTACAAAGCTCTCTCTGCGGGGCCGCAGCAGCATCGCTGGAGCGCCGCACGCCAACCATCTCAATTCCGCTTGGGGCCGTACCGTCCGCCGCCTCATCGGGCGTGGGAGGCACCGCGCGTCGCAGGTCGTCCACGGCCTCCGATCGAGCAGAGCCCCCGCCCTGCCCGACTTCGACGGCCGGCGAAAGGCCATGACGAGGGGGCGACCCCCTCGGCGAGGCCTGGCGGCAAGAGGAGGCGCCCGCCCTGGACCCCCACCACGGGCCGCAAGGAGGGGCCCGGGAAACTGTAGGGGGCCGAGGCCTCTCGAGGCGAGCGGCCGCTGGAGGGCGCACGTCCCGCACCTCGAAAGCCAGAGGCGGAAGCGCGCCTGGCGGTGCCCCCACGAGGGCTACGTTGCCCAGCGAAGCAGTTGAGCCAAGACGAGGCCGCGATCGAGGCGGAGACAACAAGGGCCCACCAACTCCTGCTCCTCCATCCCGAGCGAAGCTTTCTTCGCACCTCTGGCCGCGCTGCCCACTACCAGGCGGGCACCAGCGAGAGTGACCCCGCGAGAGTCAGCGGCAGTCGACGGCTGATGCGCGAGTGGCGTCTCTTCCTCGAACGGCTGGGCCCGAGGGTCGGACGGGAGCAGCACTGCGCTACAGTGCTTTGCGTAGCGCGGGCGTGGGAGTTCCCCGTCCTCGTCCTCCACCTCTCCCACGAAGGCTGTTCCGCCGCCCAGAGGGCCAAGAGGGCAAGGCTGGGAGAGGGAGGAGGTAAGTTGGAGACAAGGCTCCCAGAGCCAAGCTCCCAGATGACCGCCGCCGCGACTGCGGTAGCGATCAACTGCAGCAGTGGGCAAGGCCCACTGCTCAAGACGACCGTCCGCCTACGGCGGACAGTCGATCCCAACGCAGGTTCAAGACGAACGGGGCGAAAGAGCCGCCCCGTCCGAACCTGAACCCACGCGGGCTGCAAAAATGAAGGCGGTGACCGCGTAGATGTCCAGAATGGCCTGCGCGACGCCCGCTGGATGGCCGCCCCCTGGCGCGCGACGCGGCGGCCGCGAGCGGACGCGGAGCCTCGCGCCGGGGCGCTGGGGCCGAGAAGCTGCAGAGACCGCTGGAGCGCAGCGAGGACGAGAATATGAGGGCCATTTTCCAGAAATGAGAACTCGAGCACAACATTGCCACTGGACCTCCTGGCCCGTACACCAGGCCGCACGTGCCGTGGATGTTCCAAAAGGACGCCCACGGACTTGTCGGCCCGCTCCTCAACAATCCCGCAACAAGCCTGCTGAGTTAAAGTTCCTGGTCCTGTGCCTACCACATATTTGTCGCAGACCTGGCGAGCGCGCTGGTCGGTCGAGCGGCTCGAAGGCGCTGAGCGGCGAAGTAAGCCCAGCAACCAATGAGCCTACACACGTCCATCTGGCAACAGGGCCCCTGTAGCGTGAACAATTGTCGTTTTCTGTGAGGCTTCTGTCCAGGAATCTTGAGGAGTACTACGGAGTCCGGGAAAAAATCCGGAGGATCCTAAAAACCCCTGAAGATCCCTGAGGACCCTCCGAGGTCCTGAGGACAAATCCTGCAGAAGATTAAATTCGGCGAACAAGAGAGCGAGCTACGGAAGCCTGCATGATCCGACAGAATCATGAAGAGTCCTGGAAAGCCCAGAGGCATCTGCTGAATACTGACGGACCCTACAATCTCCTCAGGAATCCTGCGGAACGCTGGGAAATCCTGACGAGCCGAAAGGAATCCTAAGGAACTCTCTTGAAATCTGAAGAATCTCGAAAAAGCCTCTGACGGATCCTGGGGCCCCCAGGAGGCTTCGAACAGAAATCCTGAGGCCTCCTCAGCGGTCCTGGGGAATCCTTCAATCCTCAAGAATCCTCAGGAATCCCCCGGAATCCTCACAAGGTCCCGTGCCCATCAATAGCAACAAAAAACATTACCCTGGCGAAGGACCCAACCATATGCAGTTGTGAGTACGGTAACTGGGAGTAACGTCTTCTGTGAAGCTCCCAATGGGGCAACGAAACATACGAGAAGAGGGGGTGCAACTGCATGCAAGCCCTGCAACTGGGGCCTTCGGTGGAGCTCCCTATGGGGCCACGAACCGTGTGAGATGTACGCAGAAATGGGGGGTGGAACTGCATGCGAAGTTTCCCACTGGGGCCTTTGTTGGAGCTCCCCATGGGGCCACGAACCGTGTGAGGGGTGCGCCGAAATGGGGGGTGGAACTGCACGCAAACTTTCCCACTGGAGCCTTCGGTGGAGCTCCCTATGGGGCCACGAACCGTATGAGAGGTACGCCGAAAGGGGGAGGTGAAACTGCATTCGAACTTTCCCACTAGAGCCTGCGGTGGGGCTCCCGATGGGGCCACGAACCGTGGGAGGGGAAGGATGGGAGGAGGGAGGAGCGGGAGGAGGAGTGAGACCGCGGGGCGCTGTCTCTTCAAAACGAGAACCCAACACCACAGGATGGTTGGGAAAAATCAGCCCAACAGGCCGCCCGAACCAGCTGTAGCCGAACTAGTCAGCCACATCGGGCCTCGGAGAGCTATGGCACCCCGTCGGCCCGGTGGAAGACTTGGGGCGGGGCACGAATCGATAGCACATTGAGGAAGCGATGGCACGCGACGCTGCCGCATGTCTTCCAGCAGCAGTGGGTGGGAAAGGGGCGTGTAACCACGCCACCTGGTCCCAACGTCGGCTGCCTGCACGTGCTTGGCAGACCTGGGTCGCAGCGGCCGGGGGCCCGGGCGCCAGCTAGGCGTCCTGCTAGGCGAGGCTGGGGTGCATGCTCCAAAGAGGCTCAGAGGCCCCAGAGGTCCAAGACGGTGGGAGAGTCGACCTCAAGACCCCAGATCGCCAACGTCTTACAAAAACAACATACACATGTTAGTTCGCCGTTTTCGACCTCTTGGGGCACTTTGTGGGCTCCAGGACTGTCGAAAGACGACTCGGGATGGAAAGCCCGCCCTGGGCTCAGGGTCGGGACTTCTGGGGGGCCCCGCCTTGAAGCAAGTAAAGACATCGGGTGTCTGGCTATTGAAACGCTTTGTCGTTCGTCCTGGAAGTATTATCATGGATTCCTGCGCTCCTGGGGGCCTGGGGGTCCTCTGGAGGCGGTTGCCCTTCGCCCCTGCAGGTTTCGGGCCCTCTGGGTCTACTGCCCCGTGCGGATCGCACGGGGGGGCGGCCCCGAGGCATAGCCGACTTCAGGGGGCTCCCCAGGGATCCCCTCGAGGGAGCCCCCGCCGAGCCGCCCCGTGCGGTCTCGCGGCCCCTGGTCCCGCGGGGCACCAGGATTGGGCGGTCGGATGACCCCGTCGCCGTCTGCGTCCATCTCCGCGAAGACCACCTTGTCGCTCTCCGACAGCGCCGGCTGCCTCGCGTCGTCTTCTTTTCTGGCCTTCCTGATCAGGCCTGCCTCCCTCAACACGAGGCTCGTCAGGCAACAAATGACCAGCAGGAGGAAGATTAGAAGGATCGCGAGGAGAGGCACCAACAGAGCTCGAGCGTTCTCCCATGAGGTGCTGGTCGAGGACGCAAATGATGCTATGATGATTGCACCGACGTGCCCGAACAACTCGTATGGCGAGGAATGCCTATGGTGATCAGGGTCAACGCTTGAGTCCCCCATGCTGCCGTCTTCGATCCCGCTGAGGTCGACGCCGCGCCCTTCCAAGACATGCAAGTCCCACGGCTCAGAGGTATCGTAGAAACATTCCTTTGGCTTCACATCCGTCCGCAGCCAGCACGGGCCCTCGGGTGGCTGGCCTGGCTCCGAATGTCTGCGGATCGTAATCACTCCCGAACACGAGGCCTCGTCCTCGCACTTCTTCTGGCACTCCTCTCGGGAACCGCAGGCTCCTGGCCCGTCTAGATCCAGCCTGGATGCTCCGGGGGGCCTCCGGCGGCCTCCAGGAACTCGAGGCCTCCAGGGACCTCCGCCGCGGAGACCCCGGGAGGCATCCTGGGCAAACAATGCAAAGCGCAAGTTCCACTTGGCCCAGCCGTTTCCCCGTCACGCCTCGCCCCCCCCCAAAAATTAGAGAGGTTGCCCCCCCACCTCGCGGGCCCACGGTCCTGCAGCGTGATCGGCTCCTCGAACGGATTGACGAGGTCGCTCACCCGATAGCCGCCGTTGTGGTTGAAGCAGTTGTGGTGCCTGATGAGGTGCCACTTGTGCGCCGCCGCGCGTCCCGCCGACTGGACGAGGGCGCCGGCGAGCAGCAGCTCGCCTGCACGCCTGCGCTGCATGGCGCCGCGGGCGCGCTCCCGTGCGGCGCTTCCTGGAACGGCTCAATTATAAAGGAAACAATGACGATGAGGATGACTATGACGATGACGATGACGACGACGACGACGACGATGACGACGACGACGACGACGACGACGACGACGATGACGATGACGATGACGATGACGATCACAATGGCATCATCAGCAGCAACAGCATCATCATCATCATCATCATCACCACCATCATCATCACCATCACCATCACCAGCATCTACATCTTCATCTTCAACCTCAACACCATTGGCATCCTCATCATCGCCATCATCATTATCAACATCGTCATCATCATAATCATCATCAGCGTCGTCATCATCAGCATCATCAGCATCATCATCATCATCATCATCATCATCATCATCATCATCATCATCATCATCCACATCCTGATCCTCATCACCACCATCATCAGCAGCATCGTCATCTTTAGAGGGCTGTCGGTCGAAGGCGGATGTGCCGACGACTGACGCTGATGTATGGTAGCCCCCCACACATGATCATACATGTTCTGTTATTCATCCTCCTGCAATTCCTTTTGTTTGTCATATCATTCGTCGTCTCTCTCTCTCTCTCTCATTCTACCTTTCGGTGCAAGGAAAAGCCGTGTATTGCTGGTTTGTTTGGCTTTCCTGGCTTGGGAAGCTCAAGTGCTCCCCCAGGGATCCTCCCCAGCACCTCCTCCTTCTCCACCTGCCCCATATCTCC
This sequence comes from Prorocentrum cordatum, assembly GCA_963575745.1. Lineage (NCBI taxonomy): Eukaryota > Dinophyceae > Prorocentrales > Prorocentraceae > Prorocentrum > Prorocentrum cordatum. The sequence continues at coordinate 30,089 of CAUYUJ010007430.1, read as the reverse complement.
ATCCCTCTCTTCTCCGTTCCTGGTCCATGTTGCAAATCAAGAACACCAAGAACACAAAGTGGTTGACGCCTTCGGTGCCACGAAACGCTGTTGTATGTTTGGTGTGGGGGGGGTAGTTTTGGCTTGGGAAGCAACGAAACACTGTGTATGTTGGACTGTCTGATTTGTTTGTTTTGCATTGGAAGCTCAGAGGCTCCCCGCGGCCTCCCCCCCAACACCTCAACCTCCTTCGTCCCTAGCCTCCACAACCCCTTCAGAAAGACCCACACCGAAAAAACAAAACAACCAACAATCAACAAAAAAAACGTTTCGTGACACCGAGGACACCAAACACGTTGTATGACTGGCGTTCATTGTTGGCAACAAGGAGGACGAAAGGACACAGGGAGGAGGGGAAAAGGGGAAGGGGGAGAAGGAGCAGGTGCTGGGGGGAGGCCGCGGGGAGCACTTGAGCTTTCAAATCCCCCCCCAAAAAAAACAAGTCGAAAATACACAGTAATTCGTTGCTTCCCAAACCCCCCCCCAAACAAAAAAAGATCCGTGGCACCGAACGCGCCAAGCAGTCTGGTTTCTTGGTGTTCTTGCTTTGCAGCAAGGAGGAGGAAAGGAAAGGAAAAGGAGGGGGAAAGGGGCACGGGGAGAAAGAGGAGGCGCTGGGGGGGGGCGCGGAGAGCACTTGGGCTTCCACAGCCAAACTTGGTTCTTCGCTTCGGAAACTCAAGCGCCCCCGGCGGCCTTCCCCCCCAAACACCATATCGTTCTTCTCTTCTGGGGCCTCCAAAACCAAAACAAAGTGTGCCGTTGCTTCCCGAGCCGACAATATCCACAAACCAGTAAACGCTTCGTGGTACCAAGGGGGCCAAATACGTTGCACGGTGAGGAAAGACAGGAAAAAGGGGGAAAGGGGAAGGGGAAGAAGGAGGAGGTGCTGAGGGGGAGGCCGCGGGGCACACTTGAGCTTCCACCCCACCCCCAAAAAAAAGTCGTCCATTGCTCCCCAAACCAAAAAATACAAACAAACAGACAAGCAGAACAAAAACAACAAACAAACAAAATGTCGTCTGTTTGGTGCTTTTGATTTGCAGCAAGCAGGAGGAAAGCAAAGGGAAGGGAAGGAAAGAGAAAGATGATGACCATGAGAAGGCCCAGGAGGCCTCCGAGATGACCCCAAGAGGACCCCAGGTGAAAAAGGCGTGTGACACGATTGGCTGTCAGCCCTACCAAGTCCACACTCCCCTGGAGCCAAAAAATCCCGTCAGATGGGAGGGGAGACGAGCTCGTCGAAGTCCCTCCAGGGCCCTCGGAACCCCAGCCTCAAAATCAACCCTCCTGATGGCAAGTGACAGGCTCTAACGCGTCGGAGGCCTCAGGAGCCCAAAATAGCTTCAAAACGGACCACGACGCCGAAACAGGTGGACTCAAGAGGACCCCGAAGAAGACTTCAACAGACAAACGTAATTACTTGATCATCAGAATTGCTTCCAATGGTTCTCGCGTTCTCGCCTTTGCGGGCGTCTGCAAGCCCAAAACACGCGAAAATCCCCCCAACCTGGCCGAAGACAGCCCAAGTGCCCCCCAAGACCGCCCAGAGACGGCCCAAGAGGGCCCCAAGATGGCCAAAGAAGCCCCAAGAGGGCAGAAAAAAGAGCCCGATCAGGAGAACCCGCAGGGACCCCGGGAGACCCCCCCACACTCACACAAAATTGCACCCAAAGCCCCCCAGAACGCCCCCAAGAGGCCCCCAGGAAAGCCCGCAAAGGGCCCCCCAAAAGCCCCCAGTGGCACTGAAGAAGCTCGAAGGGGCTGCCCCCTATGGAAGCCTCCGAGAGGCCCCCAAGAGGCCCCGCAGCAGACGCGGATGAAGAGGAAAACGAATCAGCAACAAATACGGTGGGGGCACATTTGATCGCCGTTGGTCTGCGGACGCAGGGTTACTTGCACAAAAGAACTCGGCTGGCCCAGCCCCACAGCTGACACGCCAGCGAGGCGACAGGGCACGGCTTCGCCTCAGCGAGAGCCGCTTTGGGGCAGGGGCTTCGCCAATTCCTTTCGGAGCGCCCGGCATGGCCCCCGCCCCTCACGGATCGACCTTCGGTTGGGCCGTGAGGCCTCCGCAATGCACGGTGGAAGCATTGGATAAGGAACCCTAGGATGGGGAATCTTGGGGGTCTGGAAGCCAGTGGAGCACCAATTGGGGCTTGGCCACGGATATCACCGCCACCGCCGCCCTCATCAGTCAAGGAGTCCTCCAGGGTCTGAAGCCTCCTGAGCACGACTGGCACTGACAAACAAAGCGTCTTGGTCGCAGCGGCGCGGATCCACGCCGTGGTCGGAAGCACGCTGACGAACAACACACACAGAATCGGAAGCCGCACAAATCCTCGTCTGGGGGTCGGCGGAAGAGCGCCAGTGTCTCTAATCTTCCACTAGCCTCTCGTTGCCCGAGGCTTGACTGGTGCCGGCCAGAATTGGCCAGCCACAAACCACATGTTTCAGCGCAGTGCAAGGCCCGAGCCACTCGATGCCAGCCACTCCTGAAGAACCACGGCGTTGTCCTCACCCGGTAGGAATGCGCCTCCGACCGCCGGGCAGCAAGCACCCCAGCTCTGCAGAGGCCCCGAAAAATCCCCGAGAGACCCCAGCAGGAGCCCCAAACGTGCCCACAAAGCCCAAGCACGGCCCGCCCCACCCAAAGGCGCGCACGGCGTCGCGCGCGCGCCCCGCCTTGCACGCACGGAGCCTCTGGGCACGCTGCTGATGACACAACGTCAATAGTTTCGGTTGGCGACAAACTCAACCATTTGCAAACAATTGGCGGTTATGGACAGGATCGCCATGCGCCATGCGCGGGCCCAGCCACTTGGGCCTTCGGCGGGGTTCCCTAAGGGGCCACGAAACACGACATGAGGCGGCTGCACGCGACCGTACCCAAAAGTACCTTCGGTGGAGCTCACTATGGGGCCACGAAGCGCGAGGGATGTGCCGAAATGAGGCGGGGCCGCATACGACCGCAGACATTGGGTCCTTCAATAAAACTCCATATGGGCCACGAAACGTGCGTCGGGCGCGCCGAAATGGGGCGGGGCCGCTTGCGACCGCGGCCACTAAGGCGTTCGGTGGAGTTCCTAGTGGGGCCACGAAACGTCTGAGGGGTGTGCCCTATGGGGCCACGAACCGTGCGAGGGGCATGCCAAACCTGGCGCGGCACGCAGGATGGCGATGAGTTGAAGACAGATGCAAGGCAGAAGGAGGGTGGGAGGAGGGAGGAAGGGGAGGAGGAAGGAAAGAAGTGAACGCGGGGCGTTGTCTCTTCAAAACGACGACCCAGCAACCAACACAGCATGGCTGCGGCTTGGAAAAATGCGGCCTGGAAGCCAAAGAGCGAGACCAACGAATGCGCAAGGGTAAACATACCGCGCGCGGCCGACAAGAGGCAGCACCGCGGTGACTGGCAAATGCCGGTTCAATGCGGACGCGGAGACGAAGAAACGAACCCGCAACCGAAACCGGTACTCGCCGGGTGACAAGAATACCCTAAGACCCAAGGGTACACAAAATAAACACATCATCTCAAGCGCGGCACGAGCGTCTGCGACCTGCAGAGCCCCATTGCGGCCATCGATCAGCCCCTTTTCCGCGGCCCATCTCAGGCTGTCTTGGCGCTTCGTTCGGGCATCGCGGGATCGCCTGGGGGTCCGCCCCCAGGGCGCTATCCGAAGGAGAGAAACATGAGAAATATGAGGCACCGGATTGAGCAGCGCGCTGGCTGTCGGACCGCCAATCCAATGAACGAGCGCGGCTGGCGTTTCGTCACAAGCGTTGGCCGAGGCACCACTAAACCCAGGAGACACAGCTCCACGGTGTCCTGGAGGCCGCTGGGAGCGGTTCGGCACGCTCTCACGATGCGAGGGAGTGCCCCAGCTGCTCCTTCAATGGCCTCAACCAAATTGCGGGCGCCTCGAGGCAGTTTCTTGGGCCCTCTTGAACAGTCGCGGCGCGTCTTAACTCTCACTGCGCAAACAGTGAAGCATGCGTTGGCCGCACCTCGCCGTGGCGGGGCCGTCCTGGAGCCTCTTGGACATACGACGGAGGGGGCGCATGAGGGGTCTCTTGGGGCCGTCTCTAGGCGTCTCGGGGGCCCATTGAAACAACTGTTGCTTCCGTCTCTCGGGCCTCTTGGTCCGCCTAGGCGCCCTCTTCGGCCATCTTGGGCGCCCTCGGTCATCTCGGGCGTCTCTCGGGACAATCTCGAAGCCGTCTTGGATCCATCTCGGGGCCTTGGATGTCTCCAGGGGCGACCGCGACGCAATCTTTGGCCGTCTCGGCACGCCCAGGCCATCTCGGCGGTCTCTCGGCGCCGCATGGACGGCGAGAATACGTCTCGGGCGCCTCCTGAAGCCGAAGCGCCCCCGCAATGCTCTGGGGGGGAGCGCCGACGCCACCAGGGTCATCTGGAAGCTGCGCGCGGTGATCGCCAGCTTCGCCTGCGCAGAGCTGGCCTTGCCCATGGTCGCGGGGCGCTTCCGCGCCGGCACGCCCGCCCAGGGCCGCGCCGACGCTCGCGGGAAGCCAGCCGCCCGAAATCTCGGGCCCCGGGCCGGAGCGGTCGCGGGCGCGGGGAGGGGGGGGGCGCGGAACATTCGGGGGGGGGGCGCGGAACATTCGACAGCCCAAATCTCGCATCGGATTGCGCGGGTCGGCATGCATCCCCGAGAACGCACGCGCGGCCGAAGCGACGGCACGGCTTGTAAGATACGACACTGGCCATATACGCATCTCGAGGCACCCCGCCTCTAGGCCGAGACACGAAGCAAACGATGCGACCTTGCTTCAATGGAAGAACAGGACGAGGAACAAGGGGTGGAGGAGGAGCGAGCTGGGGACTGGGCGCTGAATGGGAGACGTTCAAGAGAGACCATGAGAAATTGAGAGGTGCCCCAGATGACGCGAGAAGGAAGTGCGTCGTCAGCGTTCACCGCCCCAGCGCCCCCTGTCGCGGACGCGTCGGGGCTGGTGGACAGCTAAAGAATAACGGCCGACGACGACTCGCTAGCGCCCTCGTCCTTCTCGCAGTGGACCTGATCTGCCCGGGACCGGCCCCCCCCCAACGGGGGCCCTCAGCGTCCGCGGCGTCCTCGGCCAGGCTGGGACTCAACATTGCTTGGAGTTCCGTTCGCGCGGAGCGCTGCGCGCAGCTGCCAGCGCGCGGGGAAGACGCCCGAGGCCGGCTCGCTCGAATGATCACTTCAATTGCGCCCCGCCCCCCGCTGCCAATTAGCCGCGGCCAAACTGACGCGGCGAACCCAGCGATGCACAACAAAATATCCATATCCTCGCCAACCCAACATTAACCCAAGCGAACTGCTCCGCAGCAGGGATGCGTCCGACAGCCCGCGCCCGCTCTGTCGAATTAGTCCTCCACCTGCTGTCGCAGGAATGGCACTAGCTTGTCTGGCACGCGCTGCCAGCAGCTCCCCCGTCGCACAGGGACCTCGCGCTGGCGGCGTCTCGATGAAGCATTTCAGTAAGCCGCTGCCGCCCTGACCGCTCTTGATTCGCAAGTCCCGCGGGTCCCTCATCAAAAGTGCCCACAAGCTCAGGCGGCCAGAGCGTCGCGGAGGTCCAGCTGATCTCGCGGGCTCTTTGGAGCCCCCCAATGAGACGCGCGCAACAAAAATAACACAACGTTCCGCGCGAGACACTGCCCTCGGCGAGCAATTCTCTTGCCAACAACAACAGCTAGCGCAGATGCCAGGACCAACGGCGCCCCGTGATCGCGCGCTCTCACGCGTCTCATTGGCGGGGCAGAATCCCCCGGCAGGACGCAGGACTCGCCGCTGGCATCTCTGCCCTGCCCGTGCCCATACAAGCTGCGCCCGCCCTTGATCGCCCCTCGGGGACTCAGGAACCTGCCGGTCCAGTCCGACCCCAAGGACCTCCGCGAGTGGCACGAAGAAATGAGGCGCACGCGACGGGAGCGCACCCTGATAAGGCGCCGACATTGGGGGGGCATTCGGATGTGAAGCTGCACGCTATAATTGCTGCTGTCCTGGACGACCTTTTCAACTTCGCGCCGCGCGCGCCAGTAGACCCCCGCGAGGTGCCCCTCACCAATCGCAAGCAACATGGAGGAGCGCATGCGTATCACCCTAATGACCAGGACTCCGAGTGCAGTCGCATCCACGCACAACGACGCCCGTCGCACGTTTGCATGCCCCTGCACGAAGTCCCAGATGCTCGCAAGATTCGCACCAACTGGTACGGGCGCCGCGCCGCCTTCGGTCAGCGGAGCATCGTCGCGTTCCTGCCGCAAGGACAGGAACCCTGGGAGGCAGAGGCCGTCAGTTCTGCTGCGATAGTAAGGGCGCCGACTGGCGCCGCAAGTCCACCCCCGGCCGTGCCCATGGCACTGTCTAAGCCTGTTCGCGGGCACACCGCCACGCGAGAACCTGTTTGCCTTCCACCGCCGCGCCCGCGCATTGGCGGGGCATACTTGACCGCGGCGCGGGTGACTGCGTCGGCGCGCCATCTCATCATGCGCGAGACACAGGACACAGAAGGCGCAGCGCATTGCATGTCGCCAAGGCCGAATTCAAAGACATGCTGCCCTTCTAAGCAAGTCAGATCGGTTACGGACTAGTCCCCCGACAAGGGGCTCGCCGTCGCATCGGCCACGCGGTTAGGGGCGTTCCTCCGACAGGAGGGGGGCAGCATCAGAAGGAAATGCAAGCCCGTCGTCTCGGAGGCCATGTTCAGCCCGGGAGAGCGGGTTGTTTCAGCCTCCTCGCCTTCCTCGCCACCCCCAATGCCGCCCCACGAATGGCGGGCGACTGTGGCCGCGCAACCACCGACGGGAGCTAGCGCGCGCGCGGAAGCGCTGGCCCTTGAGCCCTGACCCCACGGGCGGGGGGCACCCCAAGGAGACGGCTTGAGCCCGAGGGGCCACGGGGCACACACACACACACACACACACACGCGCGCGCGCACGCGCGCGCACACACGCGCACGCACACGCGCACGCACGCAGGCACGCACATACACACACACACATACTCCCTCTGCCTCCTGCCCTGCCTCGTCTTCCCCCCAGTCGCCGTTGTCGTCGTCGTCGTCGTCGTCGTCGTCGTCGTCTGCGTCGTCGTCGTCGTCGTCGCCGTCGCGGTCGTCGCCGCCGTCGTCGCCTTGGCGCGGGGCGCCCCACTTTCAGATGTGATGACATGGCCGTGGCCGGCGGCTTGGACCTCTGCGCGGCCCCCTCCTCTCTCTTTGCACACGCGCACACGCGCGGCTCACACCCGCCTGCGCCCCCACATGCCACCGTGATCCGCGCGCGGCGTCGCGCGGCGCAGGCGCGCCACTTCACGCCGCCCGGGCCCGACTGACAACCACCCTCGCCGAAACATCGCGCTCACTGCGAGCTGCATGCGGCGCTGGGCTTACAGCGCCTCGGTCGCCTTGCGTCGCATGCGCACGCGCAAAGACTGGGCCCAGCAACGCGTGGACGGGGCCGGCCCTGGCGGTCGGGCGCTTTAGAGGGCAGAGCGCGGGGCGCGTATATTGGCGTTGGGCGGCTGCACTGCGGGCCGCGCCTCACCCGCACACCCCCCCTCGCCCACCGCCGCCTGCCCCGCCCACCATGGCGCGCGGCCCGGGCTGAGAACGGGCGGAGACACGGCGCCCCGTGTTCGGCGGGGACATAGACGAACACGCACACACACACACACAACACACACACAAAACACATCACGCACGCGACACACAGCACAACACACACACACACAACACACAGCACAACACACCACCACACCACACAACACAACAACACCACAACACAACAAAACAACAACACAACAACACCACAACACAACACAACACAACACAGCACAACACAGCACAACACAACACAACACAACACAACACGCGACAAACAACACACAAGACCAAACACACAACACACAACACATGAACAACACATAACACACAACACACAACACATAATACACACAACACACCCAACACACACACACACACACACAACACTACACACAACACCACACAACACACACCACACAACACAACAGAACAGAAACATTAAAACAACAAAAAACAAAAGAAGAAGAATAAGAAGGAAAACAAAAAAAAACTAAAAAAGGCAACACAACACGCAACAGCACACAACACACACACACACACAACACACAGCACGCAACACACAACACGCAACACACAACACACAACAAACAACACACATCCCAAACACACAAACCACAACAGACAACACGCAACGGACAACACAACACACGACACGCAACACATAACACACCACACACCCCACAGCACACACCACGCGAAACACAGCACACATCACACAACGAACACCACACTACGCACAACATACTACACAACACAACGACACACAAGAAACAAGACGCAACATCCTAAACACACAACACAGACACGACACGCAACACACACCACACCACACACAACACACAAAACACGACACACAACACACACACACAAGACACCGAAAAAGCACATACACAAAACGCACAACACACAACACAGAACACACACACACACACACACACGCACACACACACACAAACGCAACACACGCACGCAACACCCAGACACAACACGCAACGCAACACACACACACATAATCAGAACACTCAACAACAAACCAGCACACAGCTCATCACGCAACACGCAACGCGCAACACGCAACACGCAACACGCAACACGGAACACACAACAGACAACATACAACAAACAGCATGCAAGCCGCAACACGCAACCTACAACACACAACACACAACACACAACACACAACAAACTCAACACAACAAACAGAACACGCCCCACAACACACACGACACAACACACAACACACAACACACAACACACAACTCACAACACTTAACACACGAGACCCAACAAACGACACACGACATACGAAACACGACACACGACACACAACACACAATACAACACATAACACGCTAAAACACAACGCCCAGCACACACACACACACACGCACGCACACACACACACACACACACACACACACACACACGCACACAACACACACACACACACAACATACAACACACAACGCAAAACGCACAACGCGGAAACCAGATCAAATCACACAACACACAACTCACAACACAAGCACAATCACAAGCACCAACACAAAACACACAAATACACACACACAACCGAAAAACAACAAATTAACACAAACACAGACACAAAAAAAACACCCAAACACAAACGCAAACACAAACACCAACAAGCAGAAACACAAACACCAGCACGAAAACGAACAAAAACACCAGCACAAAAACGACCACAAACATGATACACAATATACAAACACAAACACAAACACAAACACAAACACAACACACATATACACACACAAAACAAAACAAACAAATATCCTGGCGAACGACCCAACGAAGCAATTGTTCGTCACGCGTTGTGGGTGCCGCTTTCGGTGGGGCTCTCTAGGGGGCCACGAAACGCTGCCTTGGGTGGGGGAACCGCATGCGAACTGCGCCACTGGGGCGGGCCTTCGGTGGAGCTCCCTATGGAGCCACGAAAAGTTGCCCTGGGCGGAGGGATCGCATGCGAGAGCAGCCACTGGGGCCTTCAGTGGAGCTCCCTATGGGGCCACGAAACGCTGCCATGGGTGGGAGAACCGCATGGGCCACGAAACGCTGCCCTGGGTGGGGGGACCACATGCGAGAGCAGACACTGGGGCCTCCGGTGGAGCTCCCCATGGGGCCACGAAACGCTACCCTGGGCGGGGGAACCGCATGCGAGAGCAGCCACTGGGGCCTACGGTGAAGCTCCCTATGGGGCACGAAACGCTGCCCTGGGCGGGGGAACCGCCTGCACGAGCAGCAACTGGGGCCTTCGGCGGAGCGGCTACCCGCACAGCTGGCCAGCCCGCTCGCCAGTCCGGGAAGCGTTGCCGCAGGTGGCGCCGGGCGGGGCTGCGGCCTGGCCCAGGAGCGCCCGCGCGGTGCTGCAGCAGTCCGCGTCGTCGAGCCGCTGCGCGTCCGCGCCCGGCGAGGCAGTCTGCCAGGCGCTCGAGTGCGGCCCGCCGCAGGAGCGTAGGAGGGCCCCCCCCTCTGGCCCCAAGGCCTGCCGCAAGGAGTTGTGGTTTTTGTTGTCGATCCTTGCTGTCGGGGCCTTTTGGAGCTTTCGGCGAAGCGCCTGCGCTAGTTCCTGCCAGGTGGGCAGGTCGGCCGCGTCCGCGCCAGGGCGAGGTGGCGGCGGAGGCAGTTGGGCAAGTCCGGCGAGAGCGCCGCGGCAAGCTCCAGCCAGGAGCAGGGCGCAGGTGTCTGAGTCGCCCAGGCCAGCCAGCCCAGCGCGCCCCCTTACCCCGTGCAAGTTCTGCGCCCAGGAGCCGGCCCAGGCCGCTGGCGCCAGCTGCCGCTGGCTGCGTAGGCCGCGTCCGCCTAGCCGCAGCGGCAGCTGGCAGTGCGCCCGCTGCGTTTCCGTCAGCGGGTCGAAGCGGGCTTGCGCCGCGTAAGCCGCGAGCAGGGCGTCGTCGTAGGCCCTGGCGGCCGCCTCGGAAGCTGCTGGGGTGTTCGTGCGCAGCAGGTGCGTGAGCTTGCTGCCGCCGCAGTGTCGGAGCAGTAGCCCCGTCGTCTGCGCGGCTGGCAGGTGCGGCGAGGCCGTTGCTGGGAGGGCCGCGAGCTTGGCCAGTAGCTCCGCCGCTCGCCCTGCCGTCTCCGCGCAGCGCGCCGCCGCGTAGCCAGCCGTGCCGAGGTCGACCCGGCGCGCGTCGCTCTCGTCCGGCAGCCCTCCAGGAGGCAGCGGCCCGCCCAGGGGCAGCTCCTCCTCCTCCTCCTCCTCCTCCTCCTCCTCCTCCTCCTCCTCCTCCTCCTCGTCACGTTTCTCTTCCCTCCTCGTCCTCCTCCCTCCCTCCCTCCCTCCCTCCCTCCCTCCCTCCCTCCATCCCTCCCTCCCTCCTCCCTTCCTCCCTCCCTTCCTCCCTCCCTCCCTCCCTCCCAGGTCTCACTGGACTGGGCTGGGCTGGGCTGGGAGGGTCTGGGTTGGGCTGGGCTGGGCTGGTCTGGGTTGGGCTGGGCTGGGTTGGTCGCTCTTTCCCCCCTCTCTTCCTCTCCTCCTCCCTCCCAGTCCTTGCTAGAGGACTGACCTTTCTGCAGGACTGCGGTGGGTTTGGGAAAAATGGATTGAGCTGGGGTGGGCTCTTCCCCTCATCCCTCCCCCCTCCCTCCCTCCCTCTCTCCCTCCCTCCCTCCCTCCCCCCAGTCCTGCGGGATCGGGTTGCGCTGGGTAAGTGAGGCCTGGGCATCTTTTTTTTTTTTCCTCTCCCAGTCCCAGTCCCAGTCCCTGGCCGAGTCCGCAGCGAAAGGGGCCGCTGCACCTGGCTCCCTCCGGCTGGCCCCCTGGCTGGGCTGCCGACGCCCGCGGTCGCCTTAGGCGGCCCGGCGGGCCCGCCGGCCACCGCGCGGTCTTCGCGCCGCCAGCCGCCGCCGCTTGCCGCCCGCCCGGCCGAGCCGCCCTGTGTGCCTCGGCCTCGAGGCCGCGGGAGCGCTCGAGGCCCTGGCCCGGCCGGCTCCGCTCCGTGCCCGGGCAAGGCCGCCCGCAAAGGCCGCCAGAGCTGCCCCAGCCCGGCGGCCCGCGGCCGCAGCGCCCGCCGGCCCTGCCCGCCTGCCGTAACCCACGACGTCGGGTCCCAGCTTCGCGTCCAGCATCGCGCTGAGCAGCACGAATGCCTGTTGCCACTGCCCCCTCTTCTCGCCCGCGCTGATCCCAGCATTGTAGCTGATGACACTTGGCGCCACCTTCGCCTCCCACATCTCGCTGGGCAGCGAGAGAGCCCGCTGCCACTGCTCGCCGTTCGTGCACGCGCTGATCCCAGAGCTGTAGCTGATGACACTTGGCTCCACCTTCGCCTCCCGCATCTCGCTGAGCAGTGGGAGAGCCTGCTGCCACTGCTCGCCGTTCGTACACGCTCTGATCCCAGGGCTGATCCCAGAGTTGTAGCTGATGGCATCTGGCTCCGACCTCACTTCCCACATCTCGCAGAACAGCGATAGAGCCCGCTGCCACTGCTCGCCTTTCGTGCACGCGCTGATCCCAGAGCTGTAGCTGATGACATTCGGCTCCGATCTCACTTCCCACATCCCGCTGAGCAGTGATAGAGCCCGCTGCCACTGCTCGTCGTTCGCGCACGCGCTGATCCCAGAGCTATAGCTGATGGCATCTGGCTCCACCTTCGCCTCCCACATCTCGCTGAGCAGCGAGAGAGCCCGCTGCCACTGCTCGCCGTTCGTCCACGCGCTGATCCCAGAGCTGTAGCTGATGACGCTTGGCTCCACCTTCGCCTCCCGCATCTCGCTGAGCAGTGGGAGAGCCTGCTGCCACTGCTCGCCGTTCGTACACGCTCTGATCCCAGGGCTGATCCCAGGGTTGTAGCTGATGGCATCTGGCTCCGATCTCACTTCCCACGTCTCGCAGAGCAGCGATAGAGCCCGCTGCCACTGCTCGCCTTTCGTGCACGCGCTCATCCCAGAGCTGTAGCTGATGACATTCGGCTCCGATCTCACTTCCCACATCCCGCTGAGCAGTGATAGAGCCCGCTGCCACTGCTCGTCTTTCGCGCACGCGCTGATCCCAGAGCTATAGCTGATGGCATCTGGCTCCACCTTCGCCACCCACATCTCGCTGGGCAGTGAGAGAGCCCGCTGCCACTGCTCGCCTCTCGCGCATGCGCTGATCCCAGAGCTGTAGCTGATGACACTTGGCTCCACCTTCGGCTCCCACATCTCGCTGAGCAGTGGGAGAGCCTGCTGCCACTGCTCGCTGTTCGCGCACGCGCTGATCCCAGAGTTGTAGCTGATGGCATCTGGCTTTAACCTCACTTCCCCAATCTTGCAGAGCAGCGATAGAGCCCGCTGCCACTGCTCGCCTTTCGTGCATGCGCTGATCCCAGAGCTGTAGCTGATGACGCTTGGCTCCACCTTCGCCTCCCGCATCTCGCTGAGCAGCGGGAGAGCCTGCTGCCACTGCTCGCCGTTCGTACACGCTCTGATCCCAGGGCTGATCCCAGAGTTGTAGCTGATGGCATCTGGCTCCGACCTCACTTCCCACATCTCGCAGAACAGCGATAGAGCCCGCTGCCACTGCTCGCCTTTCGCGCACGCGCTGATCCCAGAGCTGTAGCTGATGACATTCGGCTCCGATCTCACTTCCCGCATCCCGCTGAGCAGTGATAGAGCCCGCTGCCGCTGCTCTTCTTTCGCGCACGCGCTGATCCCAGAGCTATAGCTGATGGCATCTGGCTCCACCTTCGCCTCCCCCATCTCGCTGGGCAGTGAGAGAGCCCGCTGCCACTGCTCGCCTCTCGCGCATGCGCTGATCCCAGAACTGTAGCTGATGACACTTGGCTCCACCTTCGCCTCCCACATCTCGCTGAGCAGTGGGAGAGCCTGCTGCCACTGCTCGCCGTTCGCGCACGCGCTGATCCCAGAGTTGTAGCTGATGGCATCTGGCTCTAACCTCACTTCCCAAATCTCGTAGAGCAGCGATAGAGCCCGCTGCCACTGCTCGCCTGTCGTGCACGCGCTGATCCCAGAGCTGTAGCTGATGACGCTTGGCTCCACTTTCGCCTCCCAAATCTCGCAGAGCAGCGATTGTGCCCGCTGCCACTGCTCGCCGTTCGTACACGCGCTGATCCCAGGGCTGATCCCAGAGTTGTAGCTGATGGCATCTGGCTCCAACCTCACTTCCCACGTCTCGCAGAGCAGCGATAGAGCCCGCTGCCACTGCTCGCCTTTCGCGCACGCGCTGATCCCAGAGCTGTAGCTGATGACGCTTGGCTCCACCTTCGCGTCCCACATCTCGCTGAGCAGTGGGAGAGCCTGCTGCCACTGCTCGCCGTTCGCATACGCGCTGATCCCAGGGCTGTATCTGATGCCATTCGGCTCCAACCTCACTTCCCACATCCCGCTGAGCAGTAGTAGGGCCCGCTGCCGCTGCTCGTCTTTCGCGCAGGTGCTGATCCCAAAGCTATAGCTGATGTCACTTGGCTCCACCTTCGCCTCCCACATCTCGCTGGGCAGTGAGAGAGCCCGCTGCCACTGCTCGCCTCTCGCGCGTGCGCTGATCCCAGAGCTGTAGCTGATGACGCTTGGCTCCGCCATCACCTCCCGTCTTCCTCCTCCTCCTCCACGTCCTGACTCCCTGGCTCGCTGCCACTGCCTGCTGACGTCGAGCGCGGTTATCTTCGCCTCCTCCTCCTCCTCGACCTGGTCCTGCTCGTCCGCTGCCTTCTCCTCCTCTTCTATTTCCTCCTCTGCCGCCTCACTCTCCTTCCTGGCTCGCTGCCACTGCCGCTGCCCATTTTTCGCACGTGCGCTGGCCCCAGCGATGCAACTGATGACGTTGGGCCCCAGTTTGGGAATCAGCAGCGCCACAACCTGCTGCCACTGCTCCCTTGTCTCGCAGGCGCGGCTGGGTCTGGACTCCAGGCGGGGGTGGGGCGGGCGGGGGACGGAGGACGAGGGGGCGAGGGGCACGAGCCGGGCCCGAACGGCGAGGGGCGAACGACGCGGGGGAAGGGGGCGAACGAGACGGGACCGAGACGAGGGGACAGAGGCCGAGGAAAGGCGAGGGGAAGGGGCGGTGGGCGTCGTCGGTGCGCGCCGTCGTGCAGGTGCGCGTCGTTGCTGCTGGTCGTTGCAGGTGGTGCCCGTCGTTGCTGGGGGTCGTGTTGCCGGTCGGAATTGGTGCTGGTCGCAGTCGTGGTGGTGCTGCTGCTGGTCGTGGTCGTGTTGGTGGTGCTGCTGCTGGTTGCGGTCATGATAGTGCTGCTGCTGGTCGCGGTCGTGGTGCTGCGAGTCGTAGTCGTGGCGGCGTTGGTGGTCGCAGTCGTGGTGGTGCTGGTTGTGCTGGTGGTGCTGGTCTTGGTGGTGGTGCTGCTGCTGCTGGTCGCAGTCGTGGTGGTGCTGCTGCTGGTCGCAGTCGTGGTGTTGCTGGTCGCAGTCGTGGTGTTGCTGGTCGCAGTTTTGGTGCTGCTGGTCGCAGTCGTGGTGGTGCTGCGGGTTGCAGTCGTGGTGGTGGTGCTGGTAGTGGTTCTGCGGCTGGTCGCAGTCGTGGCGCTGCAGGTCGCAGTCGTGGGGCTGCTGGTCGCAGTCGTGTTGGTGCTGCTGGTCGCGGTTGTGGTGGTGCTGCTTGTCGTGGTGGTGCTAGTCGTAGTAGTGGTGGTGCTGGTTGTGCTGGTGGTGCTGGTGCTGGTGTTGGCCGTGGTGGTGGAGCTGCTGGTGGCAGTCGTGGTCGTGCTGCTGCTGGTCGTGGTCGTGGTGTTGCTGGTGGCAGTCGTAGTGCTGCTGGTAGTAGTCGTGGTGGTGCTGCTGGTCGCGGTCGAGGTGGTGTTGCTGCTGGTCGTTGTGGTGCGGCTGCTGGTCGCGGTCGTGGTGGTGCTGGTTGTAGTCGTGGTGGTGCTGCTGGTCGCGGTCGTGGTATTGCTGGTTGTGCTGGTGGTGCTCGTCGTGGTGGTGCTGCTGGTCGCTGTCTCGGTGCTGCTGCTCCTGGTTGCGGTCGTGGCGCTGCTGGTCGCAGTCGTGGTGCTGCTGGTCGTGGTCGTGGTGGTGCTGCGGGTCGCGGTCGTAGTGGTGGTACTGCTGGTCGTTGTCGTGGTGGTGCTGCTGCTGGTCGCAGTCGTGGTGCTGCTGGTCGCAGTCGTGGCGCTGTTGGTCACAGTCGTGGGGCTGCTGGTCGCCGTCGTGTTGGTGCTGGTGGTGCTGCTGGTCGTGGTGGTGCTGCTGGTCTCTGTGGTGCTGCTGCTGGTCGCAGTCGTGGTGGTGCTGGTCGTAGTGGCGGTGGTGCTGCTGGTCGCAGTCGTGGTAGTAGTAGTGCTGGTTGTGTTGGTGATGCTGGTCGTGGCGGTGCTGCTGGTCGCCGTCTCGGTACTGCTGCTCCCGCTTGCAGTCGTGGTGCTGCTGGTCGCAGCCGTGGTGCTGCTGGTCGTGGTCGTGGTCGTGGTGGTGCTGCGGGTCGCAGTCGTGGTGGTGGTGCTGCTTGTCGCAGTCGTGGTGGTGCTGCTGCTGGTCGCAGTCGTGGTGCTGCTGGTCGCAGTCGTGGCGCTGTTGGTCGCGGTCGTGGGGCTGCTGGTCGCCGTCGTGGTGGTGCTGGTGGTGCTGCTGGTCGTGGTGGTGGTGCTGCTGGTCGTTGTGGCGCTGCTGCTGGTTGCAGTCGTAGTGGTGCTGGTCGTAGTCGTGGTGGTGCTGCTGGTCGCAGTCGTGGTGGTGCTGCTTGTGCTAGTGGTGCTGGTGGTGCTGCTGGTCGTGGTGGTGGTGGTGCTGCTGGTCGTAGTCGCGGTGATGCTGCTGGTCGCAGGCGTCGTGCTGCTGGTGGCAGCCGTGGTGCTCCTGGTCGTGGTCGTGGTGGTGCTGCGGGTCGCTGTCGTGGTGGTGGTGCTGCTGGTCGCAGTCGTGGCGCTGCTGGTCGCGGTCGTGGGGCTGCAAGTCGCCGTCGTGGTGGTGCTGGTGGTGCTACTGGTCGTGGTGGTGCTGCTGCTGGTTGCAGTCGTGGCGGTGCTGGTCGTAGTCGTGGTGGTGCTGCTGGTCGCAGTCGTGGTGGTGCTGCTTGTGCTAGTGGTGCTGGTGGTGCTGCTGGTCGTGGTGGTCGTGGTGCTGCTGGTCGTGGTCGTGGTGGTGCTGCGGGTCGCTGTCGTGGTGGTGGTGCTGCTGGTCGCAGTCGTGGTGGTGCTGCTTCTGGTCGCAGTCGTGGTGCTGCTGGTCGCAGTCGTGGTGCTGCTGGTCGCAGTCGTAGGGCTGCTGGTCGCCGCCGTAGTGGTGCTGGTGGTGCTGCTGGTCGTGGTGGTGGTGCTGCTGGTCGTTGTGGTGCTGCTGCTGGTTGCAGTCGTGGCGGTGCTGGTCGTAGTCGTGGTTGTGCTGCTGGTCGCAGTCGTGGTGGTGCTGCTTGTGCTGGGTGTGCTGGTGGTGCTGCTGGTCGTGGTGGTGGTGGTGCTGCTACTGGTCGTAGTCGTGGTGGTGCTGCTGTTTGTCGCAGTCGTCGTGCTGCTGGTAGCAGTCGTGGTGCTGGTCGTTGTCGTGGCGGTGCTGGTCGTAGTGGTGGTGGTGCTGCTGGTCGCAGTCGTGGTAGTGCTGGTTGTGCTGGTGGTGCTGGTCGTGGGGGTGCTGCTGGTCGCTGTCTCGGTGCTGCTGCTCCCGGTTGCAGTCGTGGTGTTGCTGGTCGCTGTCGTGGTGCTGCTGGTCGTGGTCGTGGTCGTGGTGGTGCTGCGGGTCGCTGTCGTAGTGGTGGTGCTGCTGGTCGCAGTCGTGGTGGTGCTGCTGCTGGTCGCAGTCGTGGTGCTGCTGGTCGCAGTCGTGGCGCTGCTGGTCGCAGTCGTGGGGCTGCTGGTCGCCGTCGTGGTGGTGCTGGTGGTTCTACTGGTAATGGTGGTGGTGCTGCTGGTCGTTGTGGTGCTGCTGCTGGTTGCAGTCGTGGTGGTGCTGGTCGTAGTCGTGGTGGTGCTGCTGGTCGCAGTCGTGGTGGTGCTGCTTGTGCTGGTGGTGCTGGTGGTGCTGCTGGTCGTGGTGGTGGTGGTGCTGCTGCTGGTCGTAGTCGTGGTGGTGCTGCTGCTGGTCGCAGTCGTGGTGCTGCTGGTCGCAGTCGTGGTGCTCCTGGTCGTGGTCGTGGTGGTGCTGCGGGTCGCTCTCGTGGTGGTGGTGTTGGTGGTGGTTCTGCTGCGGGTCGCAGTCGAAGCGATGGTGCTGCTGGTCGCCGTTGTGGTGGTGGTGGTGGTACTGCTGACCTCCTCGTGGTGCCCGCTGCCGTGTCGGGGGTGCTCCCGGCGCTCGTCGGAGCCCCCCGGGGCGGCCGTGCTGGCCGCGGCGCCAAGCATCATGGGCGCGCTGGCAGGCGGCTAGCGGGTGGGCCGGCGGAGTCTGCGAGCAGCACTTCGGCCAGGTCTGGGTCGTCCTCCCCGGCGGCTCCCCCCAGGGCTAGGTAGCCGTCGCCCGTCAGGGTGGCCATGAGCGAGTCCTGGGCCGCGACGCTCAGGAACCCCCACCAGCGGTTGGTGTACGCGAGGTCCGCGGAGCGGCGGAGGAGGGCCGGCGCGGCCCGCGCCTTCTGCTTGGCAAGCAGGCGTACCAGCTGGAGGGAATCGCGGCCCCACCTGCCTCCGACCTCGCAGGAGAGGACCATGAGGCGGCCTGAATGGCCGGTCGTGAGTTCGTGGTACCTGCGTCGTTTGCGCCTTTCGGCCCCAAGTAGCGCGGCGCCGTCGGTGTCGAAGGTGCGCGGCCGGTGCCAGCCGTCCCTGCGGAGGGGGGACACCATGGTGCTGTCGCAGCACAGCGGGACGCCGTTCGGCGAGATGCCGTAGACGACTAGGTCTAATTGTCTGCGGTCCAGCGGGTTGTGGACAACGGCGTTAGTGTCCCGCAGCAGCTGTTGGGGGACAACTCTCCCTCCTGCTTCTCTGGCGACCCTCGCCCAAGCTCGTTCGAGCGGTTTCGCGCGTCTGGCGAGAAGCCCCGTGCGTGGGCACGCGGCTAGGTGGTCTCCCAGCGTGTCCAGCCGGGCCCGGCAGCCTGGGTGGCCGGCTGCCCCGCAGGTGTGCGGGAGGAGCGGCAGCGGGAGCCTGAGGCGCCGGCGCAGGGCTGCCAGGAACCGCGCGGGCTTGAACACGTGCCCCTCGGTGGTGGGTAAGGTGTGAAGCCAGTAGGCGGCCCTCGGTCCTGAGCCTGACCTTAGCATGGCCTGGTTGGCCCTGGTGAGGCTGGGCATGAACACGTTGTCCCTGTAGTGTGTGTTGCGTGCGGAACAAGCGTGGAACTGCCAGCCGTGCTGCCATTCCCCCGGTTCGGCGGCCTCCGAGCGCGGCGGCGCTTCTGGGCGCAGCCCCTGGAGCAGGTCGGTCCAGGAAGGTCTCCGGAAGCCTTCGGTTTCGAGCAGCTGTGCGGCCGCGGCGGCTGCGGCAAGGTTGCCCCTACGGCCGGGCCTGGTGCCGTCGAGGAGGTCCCTGATCGCTGCAGCTTCAACGGGGCGCCGTTGGTGGAGCATGTGTAGGGCGTCTGCCCAAGCGCCCCAGTAGGCCGCTGGGGACGTGCGCGCGGCGCTTTGGAGCCCGAGTCCTCCGTGTCGTCCAGGCATTGCTGCCAGTGCGCGCGCCCGTCGCTCTTCGTCTTGCGACATCGCGGGGTCCCCGAGGAGGCGGCGCAGGGTGGCCCACATGTCGCCGTCGTGGCCTCTCGCGTATTCTGCGATTTCCTCTGGCGGCAGGGTTCGCAGCAGGTGGTTGGCCCGCGGGGAAGCGCAAAGGAGGAGGAGGACCAAGCGCACTGTAGGTCGGGCAGGTGCGCCAGTTCGTCCAGGAGTCTCCTCTCTTCCTGTAGTCTGCTCTCCAGGTGTGCCGCGACGAATTCTGGGGTGCCTAGGGGGGTGCCAAGGATCTTGATTCCTCGGTCGGGTGGTGCTCTGTCACCCCTCCAGACGTCTTGCCCCAGCTCGCCAATTCCGGGCGGCGCTGCGCCTCCGCCCCTGCTGTAGGCCCGGCACTTGCCAAGGTGGCAATCCACGTTTGCGTGGAGGTGAATTGCTCCGGTGGTGGTGTCGAAAGCGGCTCTGGCCCTGGCCCGGGTGGTCTTGATGTACACGTCGTCCAAGAAAGCGACTAGGAAGTCCCCTTGCTCTAGGGTCCTGGATGCGCCCGCCAGCGCTCCGTGCAGGGCAAGAGCGAAGAGGGCTGGGGCCAGCGCGTCCCCCTGCTCCACTCCCTCTCCCTGGTGCACGTCGTGCACAGTCCCCATTTCGTCTTGCCAGAGGTCGGTGGAGTCTTGCCCGTACCACATCTTCACGAAGGGGATTAAGCCGGCCAGCTCTGGGCGAGCAAGGAGCTCCTGGAAGAAGGCCGACCTCGACACATGGTCGAAAGCCCCGACTCCATCGATGCTGACAATCACTGCGTCGTCGTCGTGGTCCAGCACTGACCTCAGCAGCATGGCGGCGCAGTCGGTTCCTGCCCGCGTCGTCAGGGCGAACTGGAAGGGCGCAGTTGCGGCCGCGAACTGCTCGGCGAACTGTTGAGCGAGCGCCCTGGTGACCAGTCGGCGGAAAACGTCGCCGGCGGCGATGCCCCGTACTCCGTTGTCTGGTTTCTGGAGCGCCGTCATCTTGCAGAGGGCTAGAGCGCGGGCAATCGGGGAGGGCACCCGCCTCCGCGAGGGCAGCGGCGGCGAATCCAAGCAGGTCCATGGACTCTTCGTGCTCCAGCAGCGGCTTGAGGTGCTCAACGCGGACCCCCGACGGTCCTGCTGCCGTGCCCTTTTTGGCGGACCGGAGGCAAGCGAGGAATTTGGTCTTGTCGAGTCTCGCTCTGTCGGTTGCGCGGTCGAGGTTGGCGGGTAGTCGGCGGCTCAGGGTAGGCGGTCGGCGGGCCGGGTCCCGCAGCCTGTTTAGTGTCTCCCCGTTGCCGGGCGCAATCGCCGCCGCGGTCAAGACCTGTCTCCCCCGTGACGGGTTGCCGTTTCGGACGTGCGCGCAAGCCTGTTCTCTGCGTCTCTCCTGCTGTTGCTCCTCTGTGGCTGGCCTCGGCGCTGCGCGCGCGCCGGCCGTGGTGTTGGCCTCGTGTAGCAGGGCCAGCCAGTCGCCCTGGCGGAACCGTTGGGCGCGTTCCAGGAGCTCTTGTCGGCCCTCGGCGTCGGTACCCTTGGGCTTGCTTAGCAGGAGCCTCGAGGCGAGGAGGAACAGTGTCCATCCTTGGTGGGTTGTTGCTTGGTTGCCCTGGTCGTGTCCTCGCGTGATCCTCTTCAGGGCCGTGGTGAACGCCATCCGGGTCTCCGCGCGCAGGAAACGTGGCACGTTCTGTAGTGTCGGCACGAATCTCCGGAGCTCTTGTTGGAGGTCGATGCCCCCGAGAGCTGCCCAGGACTCTTCGGTGGGTCCGTTGCTCGGGGCTGGGGCCTGCGCTGGTTCGGCCTCGTGGTCGGTCTCCTCAGTGCTGGAGTTGCTGCCGCCGTCGTTGGCGTCTCCCTCCTCCGCGCCCGTGTTTCCGCCGTCGCTGCCGCTGCTCGGGCCTCCTCCTCCCCCTTCTCCGCCGCCTCGGCCTCTTCTGGCGCCTCTTCCTCGTCTGCTTTCTCTGGCGCCTCTTCCGCTTCTGTCTCCGGGGGCGCCTCTGCCCACCACGGCGGCAGGGCCGTTCGCGTGCTGGTCTCCAGGCAGCTCCGGCTCCTGGGGCGCCTCTGGCGGTGGGAGCGGCGGCGGAGGCGCCGCGTCTGCCCAGAAGCTTGGGTTGCGCAGCTCGTTTGTGCGTGCGTCAACTCCTCGTGCAAGCACGCCGCCGCCGAAGGCTTCGAGGAGGAGGTCTTGCACCAGCGGCTGTATGTAGCCGGTGCTGCTGTGCGCCACTGCCTGGACGACTGGCGCAAAGGATACGTGCCCTGGGCGCTCTCCTCCGTCTGCAGCAAGCACCGCTGGTACTTCCCCGGGCCGAGCGTCGGTGTACGCAAGCATTTGGACAAAGGGCCCTGTTAGTACAGGTCCTGCAAGCCGCAACGTCTCTACCGTCGGCTGCCACCAGGCATGTGTGAGGCGGTGCTCACTCCACTGCGCCCTTTCGCTTGGGTCTAAAAGCCCGGCGGCTGCGAGCAGCAGGGGCACGTACACTGCGGAGTTGGTGCGTGCCTGGAGGGGCGCTTGCGGTGGGGCCCAGCCGGCGAAAGGGCTGTGTTGTGGCGGCCTCGCGGCGGCTCGCTCTGGCCCTGGCGGGGGGGCTGGTGGCGATGGCTCTGGACCTGGCGGGGCTGGTGGTGGGGCAGAAGGCACTTCTCTGGTCCATGCGTCTGGTTCGCACAGAGCGCACCTCCATTCGCCTTCGGCCGTGCTGGCTTCCGCGGTCCACGTGCCCTGCTCTAGGCACCTCGCGCACATCTGTTGGCCGCTCTGTGGCGCGATCGTGTCGACGGCGCAGCGCGCCCCGCAGCGTGGGCAAAGCCATGACTCAAGCCACTGCGTGATCATCCCGTTGGTGTCGCGTGCAGCAATCTCCGGGGACCATTCCATGCGGCGGTCTGGCACTTCGGAGAATTCGGGCGGTGGGCCGAGGCGTCGGCAGCAGAGCGCTCGGAGCAGCGGTGGCTCCCGTGGTGGTGGTTCTTCGCCTCGCGCGTAGCTTCGAAACCCATTGTAATCTGGGACGGCCTGGGCGCTGGTGTCGTGGGCCGGGGGCGGCGGTCGGTCTATGTCCACGCCCTGCGCGGCGCACCATGCCCGTAACTCGGCGGTGGTCGGGAGTCTGGCTCGGCACTGCGGGCAAGTGGTGGCTTCGCCAAGGTGGCGGGCCAAGTCGGCGCGGCAGCCCAAGTGGAAGTGGGCGCCACAGCATGCCTCCTGTGTTGGTGTGTCCCTGCCCGCCCCATGGTGCGGGATCACTTCCTGGCAGACGATGCAGATGTTGGCGTCTTCTGCCGGCGCTGGTGATCGGTCTGGCTCCTCCCGCGCTGTTGCTGCCGCTTCTGCTGCCTCGCCCTGCCTGTCGCCGTGCGGGGCGAATAAGCCCGCAAAATTCCATCCGCCTTCTGGCGCCCTCCCGAAGACGGCGCCAAAGTGGTCCGGCACGGCTGGCGCGCCAAGCTGAAACCCTGCGGCTTGTACCCGGAGCAGAACACGTGGTGGGGTCTCTTCCTGCGACGGGATTGGCGCCGCGCCGCCGGGTGCGTGCTCTGGCGACTCTGGTGGTGACGTCGTGTGTCTCGGGCGCGGTGTTCGGGGGCGTTCCCCGGGTGCGTCTGGAGGTCCTGGGTGGCTGGCCTCGCCCACTCGAACGCCTCGGTAACCCCATCGCGCGTCGCGGCGGCTTTTGGAGGGGTTGCGCTGGTGCTGCTGCTCGTGGTGGTGCACGTCGTGGTGGTCTTGGTCGCTGCGTTGTGCTGTGCGCTGGTGTTCTTGCGCGTGGTGCTGGTCGCAGTCGTGGACGTTGTTGCCGCTGCGGTGCTCCTCGTCGCGCTGGTGTTGCTGCGCGTGGTGTTGGTGGTCGCGGTGGTCGCTCTGCTGGTGCAAGATGCTTTCTGCTGCTTCTCCTGCTGCGGCCGCCTGTTTGCGCGCGGCTCTGGTGGGAGGGCTTGCCCTCGTCGCCTTTGCGCGCCAGGTAGAAGCGGTGGCTCCCGTTTCTGGGAGCTGCGGGGCTGCCGGTGTGAGCCAGGGTGGCAGGAGGGCATTGGCGGTAGCTGCAGTTCTGCGTTGCCCTTGTCGGCCCGGCGCGGGCAGGACGTGGTGGTAGCATCGTGGGCTGCCACTGGACGGAAGTGGCATCCTCGTGTTGGCAACGCTCTGCGGTCCCCTTGCTGGCGTTGGCTCGGCAGCGTTCCTCTTCCGCTGGCGGGCGCGTTTTTTTTTTTTTTGGCCTCCGCTGCGGCGGCCACAGGCCGGACGCCCGCCGCGCGCCCCCGCCGCGCGCGCCCGGTCCGCGGACCCCCGCGGCGCCCCGGCTCACCCCCCCCCAGAGAGAAGTGGGCGAGGCGGAGCGCAGGGTGCCTCCGTCTAGGGTCGGGTCTTTCACCGCCCTTCGTAAGGCTCCCCTTGAGAAAGAAGAGAGCTCGCAGCCCACGCCGACCCACCCGCCCTAAGGCGCCCCTCGGCGACGGCGCCTGCCCTCGAATAGGAGGGCGGCCCCCCCAGCCAAATGGAGACGCTAGGGCGACGGCCCCGCGTGCGCGGCCAGCAGATAGAGAACAGGGCAAGAGAAGCAACAAGTGCAAGCAAAACCACAGGCACCACATGATGCAAACAGATGGATACAATGAGAGGACAACAAGCATGCAACATCGCACCGCTGCTCCCCTTCTCCGAGTGCATACCACGCAAGAGCGGCGACGAGACGAGGGACAACACAAAAAGCCAACGAGACGACGGAGACGGACGACGACGACGACGACGACGACGACGACGACGACGACGACGACGACGACGACGACGACGACGACGCGACGACAGAGACAACAGCCCCCTCGCAGGTCAGCCGAAGTCTGCCTGACAGAGGCGGGCACTGGACGACAGCCCCCCCCCCAGAGGTCAGACGGGAAGCGTGCTCCTCCAAACGATAAAGTCAGACCCAACGATCGCAAAGGGACGTCGCGGCATAGTTGCACTGCACACACACACACACAAGCCGAGAAGCACACCCACACACACATGCCGAGAAGCATACAACAAGAGAGAATGTGCGAGAGACGATACCGTCAAATCAAACGAGGTCATTGGGACCACAAAGGGCCGCATCACCACTGTGAGGCAGGAAAAGGACGCAACACGGGCCGCAGGGGCCGCAACACAACAGTGAGGCAGACACATGCACGCAGTACGGGCCGCAGGGGCCGCATCACGACAGTGAAGCAGGAACAACGCATGGACTTTTGCACGCAGCTGCACACCCTCACACACCTGCTGGGAAGCATACAACAAGATAGAATGTGCGATGGGGCCCAACAGTAAGGCAGGATTTTGCACGCAGACCGGGCCGCAGGGTCCGCATCACCACTGTGAGGCAGAGAAAGCGCAGAGGAGAAGCAGGACAGGCAAGCAGGCACGGTGGGAAGCGCGCGCACGCGGCGCGGGTAGCAGAGGATCCAAGCCGCATTTTGCCACCGCGCGCACGCGGACCACAGTCGACCTGCGCGCTCGCCCCCCCTGGGCGCAGGCCACGACGGTGCCGATCCACGCCTGGCACCCCCCTGCCCAAGCACCGGTCAGGGGCTCACGCCGGGCGCCCCGCAAACAGGCCGGGCCTAATGATGCATGGCACCAGTCATGGCCAAGAGCACGGCCGTGGCAACAAAATGGACATGCTCACGGCGCTCCGCTGGCGGGCGGCACTGGTGGAAGAGAAACTGAGAAACCTGGGCAGGACAGGAGGGAGGAGGCAAGGGGAGGCGAGACCACAGAGCGGACCTAAGTTCAGCCGAGGCTGAGCAGGAAAAGAGGGCATGCCACACATCTACGTCACGCGCGCCACAAGCCCCACAACAGGGCAGCGTAGAAACGCAGAGCGGGGCCCCCAGCACTTGGAGAGGCCAGCATCCAGACATTCGCACCACAGACCAGAGGCGGAACTGGAGCCAGGAGCCAGGGCCAAGTGCCAAATCTAAAAGGTTCCAGTGCGTTCCCGGCGGGCCGGACAGCCACGCCGAGAACGGGAGACGAAAGACAGGCAGGGCATCTGCAGTAGCCCGCTGGAACGAGAGAAGATCCAGCTTAAGGAGTGCAGGGCGGACGATATAAAACTTGTAGCTACGGAGGAGCAGACGGCGCGCTGCAGGATCAGCGCGCGCCTTGGCGCACGCCGGAGGTCCGGCGAAAGGCCACTCTACCACGTCAGGAAGGGGAGGGTCCAGAGAGCACATCCACGCCCGGACCGCGCTCGCCCACGTGGAGCAGCTCGTGCCCGAGGCCACTGTCAGCATACTGGCACCCGGGTGCTCGGCGGGCAGGAGGAGCAGCCTTGCGCGAGCGAGGACCGTACGCTCAAGCATCTTAGTGCCCAAGCGCAGCTGCCACCCACACTGCGCTACGACAACCGCGCCGGGCAATTCTGGGCCGATAGCGCATCCGAGCAAACGCCGTGCCCAGGACGCTTGCAAATGATCGAGTGAAAAACGCGCCCGCTCGGCCAGGAAGAGGAACGGGGAGGGGTAGAGCAAGGCAGACTCCACGCGCGACGGCACTTGGGCACACAGGACTGGGAGACCAAAGCCCCCAGACCCGCCGGCGAAAAACAGCGCCTCGAACAGCTCATGACCTTTGGCCAGCGTAGCCCGAAGCAGGGGGCGGAAAGAGAGCCGGGAGTCAAAGAGCACCCCCAGCAGGGCCTTAGTATCCACCACTGGGCAGCCGATGTCCCCCGGTGGGGGGCTGTCAAGGATCACCATGGCCGCGGTTTTCCCCGTCTTGTAATTAAACATGGACCGGGTGCGGCTTGCGTACCGCGAGCAGGCTGACCATGGCTCCCGCGACACGATGGCTCGGAGAGCCCCCGGTGAGGATGTGGCAACCGTGAGGTCATCAACAAACTGCAGTGGGGGCAAAAGGCCCGTGCCCAGGCGGTCCATCAAGTAGGCCCTGTCGGCCTCAGAAGCTAGCCGGAGGGCACCGCGCAGCAACGCGCGCTCGGCACTCGGGAAGGGCGCCTGCTCCGCGGCAGCTGCCGACGCCACCTCGACAGCCAAGGCTTCGGGGTCGCCCCCAACCGCTGGCGGCGCTGGCCCACACGCGGCAGGGGAATCAGGCACAGGAAGCGCTAGGCACAAACGCCGCAGGTGGGGCTCAACCCAAGCAGCACAGCTCCCAGGCAGCACGCGATACACCTCCTCCGCCAGCCACTTGAGCTGCGCGTTGAAAACACCCACGCTGAACCTACGGCCCTGCGCCGTGCCGCCGCCAAGCGAAAACAAAGAAGAGATGTGGCCGCGAAGCGCAATGTACTGGTTGTCGGACGACATAAAATCGTCAAGGAGAAGCCAATCATGGCCACGGACACCTGCTTCGTAGGCATTCAGGAGCATGGCGGGGTGGGAGGCAACATCAAACGCCCACTGAAGATCCGTGACCGCCCAATATGTGGGCAGGCCCTGGGCACAGCGGAGTTGGGCATGAAGGAGAAGAGCCAGGAGGAGAGAGAGGGGGTCACCCACTCCGCCCTGTTGGGCCACTCCGCAGTATGCCTGTAACAGCGGGGCGTTGCGCAACGTCCACAAGCCATCCACGACAGACGTCATGACCGCCGAAATAGAAATCGGGCGCAAGCACAAAGTGGAGCGGACGACGCGGGGGCCCGACTTGTGCAGGGGAGTCACCTGCCGGCTCGACCACAGGGTGCTCGTAATGGCGCACTGCCGGGAAAGGTTCGCGAGGGCTAGGGTAACCCTGCGGCCCTCTGGCACCGCCGACCGGACAGAAGCGAAACACCCGCGGAGCGCGGAGGAGGTGGTCTTCAAGCTGTCTAAGACGGCATCCACCTCAGTGGTCGAGTAAAGGGCGAGGCCCGGAGAGGCAGGGCCAGCGCCAACCGACCGGATCGCCGAAACCGCGCAGGCCTGCGCGCGCTGCTCCTCCGGGTTACAAGGGAAATCATTGCGCACGCGGTCCATCATGTCAGTCTGCAATGCCTCGAGCATCTCCTCCACACTGAGGGGGTGCCCATCGACCGGGTCGGCCAACGCAATTTCAAAGGGGTTACGCGACCGAAAAAATTCCGAAAGAAACCGCTCGGCCAAACCAGGGGAGACCGTGCGGAGGTCGGAGAAGCGCTTAAACGCCAGGTGACGCTCGGCCCACGCGGCTTGCGCAACAGCCCTTTTAAAAGCAGCTTGCGATTCGTACGCGTCGGGGTCTAGCGGAGGCCTACTCGGGCGCACGGGGGCTGCCGCGGACGCCTTAGTCGCCCCCGCCGCGAACCCAGCCAGCACGTAAATCACGTCGCGCGCCCAAGCGGCCGCGTCCAATAAAGCGCGGCGCTGCTTCTTAGTGGCGCCCCCCCCGCTCCACGGAGGGCGCAGCCACTCACAGGCAATGAGGGAATCGACGGCGTCAGCCAGGTACGCCAGGACAGGCGCCACGGCGAGCAGCACATCGTCCCACTGGGCATCTGTGCGCCACGCCACGCGACACAGCCCTGACAGCTGTGGGGGGCGGAAGGCGCACGGGAACGAACACGAGACCAACCGATGGTCCGAATCTACACCACTCGCATGGGCGACAGTAACAGGAATGAGACAGTGGCGCTCGGCGAGGATCAGGTCGATGCACGTGCCCGAGTCATGTGTGGCAACTGGCGGGTTGCACGCCACAAAGCCGGCGGCGGTGATCATAGCCTCGATGGTGCGGTCTTGCGCCGACTGGCGGCAGTGAAGGCAAGCACAGCCAGGAGGATGCTGCAAGACGTAGGACAGGTGGACGTTACCATCGCCACAGATCAGGACGCGCGCATCCGGGTGGCGCGCGCGTACCACAGTGACGGAGGAAACAATAGCCGACCACGTCGCCACATCGCCGCCCGGGGCGGGGTAGCACGCGCAGAAAACAAAGCACGGGCCAGGAGTCGGCGAGCCGGGAGCAGCATCACCCCAGAACTCAAACCACTGAGCGCGGTCAGAGGACAAGTCAGGGAGAGGGCGGAGGAGCGAGACAATCTCGGTGCGCACAAAAATACCGACCGCGCCCCAAGAGACCGATCGTGGGCCCAGCCACGAGAACGGGAAGCCCGCCGGCAGAACCGCCCCAGGAGGCAGGCGCGCACCCGGAAGCACGCAAATGTCGGCGCCACTCCCGGATAAAACGTGGGCGACAGCGTGGAGGCGCCACTCCAAGAACACATCAGTGCCCAGGGCCAGGAAGCCCAGGCGGCCGGGGTTCAGCACCTCCAGGCGGACGGAGCTACAGGGCTCGGGCCCCTCGGCGGGGCGCGACGGGACGGCATCCCCCAGCCGGATTCCCCCAGCGTACGGGGAGACAACTTGCCGGGGCTGCTGGCACAAGCCCGCGCGCGCTAGCGAGGGCGCGACCTCCCGGCGCAGCAGCGACGAAAGTGCGGACACCAGGGTCGCAAGCGGAGCGGCAGCCCCGTTGCAGCAGAGCATGAGAGGGGGCGGGAGGGAGGGGCAGGCAGCTAGCAGTGCATCGCAGTCTTTGGCGAGCGCACACATTTCTAGGCCGCGGCTCTGCGTGCCAAGCCAGCGCAAGATCAAGTCACGCAGAGGTTTTGCGGGGCATTCAGGCCCACAGGAGTCCATGGCTGGACACTTCCCGCCCTGCGCGGCGAGCGCCCCCGCGGGCGGCACGGCGGGTTCGCCGCGTGGCTGCTGCACGGCTGAGGGCGGAGCGAGACGGGCAGGACGTGGCGGGGCGCAGAGAGGATGACAGCATGCATGGTAAACCTTGCGCGCACGTACACGGGGCAAGGACGGCCTCAATCAGCGAGCCGGTGCGTGTCAAGGACTGCGAAGCACAACTCAAGAGCAACCGCAACACTGATCAACCAACTCGGTCATGCGCGTACGGACTCCCTGATTGCAAAGCTGCCGAGACACTGCATGGAGGACCACACTCGCGCGCACGCTCACAAGGAGCACGTCAGCATGCAACGCGGGCTGCAGGGCGCACGCGCCAGACAAGGGCACACACGCACGTGGCGGCACTGTGTTGGACACGCATGTTTTACCGCTACGCTGCAAACAATACGGTTCATAAGGCTTCCAGTGGCTGTGAAAAAACAGAGGACATGTAGCGGGGTGTCCCGCCGAAAATTCACACGGCGCCAATGCAAGCCGAGCGGGAGGCAGTAGCAGGCCGCCCTTACTGGAAGGCCCGCGGGCCTCCACCCTGGTCGGCGGCTTCCGCTTCGCTCAAGGCCGCGCCGACCTCTTGGGGGCCGGCGCCAGAGCAGGGACGCGGATGAGGCCCGAGGGACGGGCGACTGTAAATCGGTCACGGGCCCTAGGAAGAGGATCAATTCTTCAATCCACGTGTCCAAAACCGGCACTGTGTTGGACACGCATGTTTTACCGCTACGCTGCAAACAATACGGTTCATAAGGCTTCCAGTGGCTGTGAAAAAACAGAGGACATGTAGCGGGGTGTCCCGCCGAAAATTCACACGGCGCCAATGCAAGCCGAGCGGGAGGCAGTTAGCAGCCCGCCCTTACTGGAAGGCCCGCGGGCCTCCACCCTGGTCGGCGGCTTCCGCTTCGCTCAAGGTCTGCCGCGCCGACCTCTTGGGGGCCGGCGCACAGAGCAGGGACGCGGATGAGGCCGGAGGGACGGGCGACTGTAAATCGGTCACGGGCCCTAGGAAGAGGATCAATTCTTCAATCCACGTGTCCAAAACCGCCCGGCCACCGCGAACGATCACGGTCCCAAGCCGGCGGTTCAGCAGCTGGATTTGCAAAGACTGCTGGGGATTCAACGCCGTCGTGACGTCGAGATTCGGCTGCGCTGGGCAGCCGTTGGCCACCGCGAAAGGGGGCGGGCCAGCGTAAGCATTGGCACCACGGCGCGGCCCCTGGACGATCTGTATGCCCATGGCTTGCGCAACGTTGTGCAAA
>CAUYUJ010007429.1:0-46888 GCA_963575745.1 Prorocentrum cordatum | reverse complement strand
GTAGTAGTAGTAGTATTTGTAGTAGTAGTAGTAGTAGTAGTAGTAGTAGCAGTGGTAGTAGTGGTAGTCGTAGTCGTAGTAGTAGTAGTAGTAGTAGTCGTAGTACTAGGAAGTACGAGTAGCAGTAGTAGTAGTAGTCGTAAGAATAGTAGTCGTAGTTTTCGATGTTGTTGTAATAGTCGTCGTCGTAGCCGCAGTTGCCGTACATGCCGTATTTGTAGTTGTATTATTAGTAGCCGTAGCAATAGTTGTCTTAGGAGTAGTAGTAGTGGCCGTACTTGACGTATTAGTAGGAGTAGTAGCGGTGGTAGTAGTCGTAGTAGGAGTAGTCGTAGTAGTAGTAGTAGTAGTAGTAGTAGTAGTTGTCGTAATGGAAGAAGTAGTCACATTGGTAGTAGTAGGTCTGTTATTCGTAATAGTAGAAATAATAGTAGTAGTATTACTACTACTACCAAAAGTAGTAGTAGTCGTAGTAGTAGTAGTAATACTAGTAGTCGTAGTAGTAGTTGTAGTGGTGGTGGTAGTAGAAGTCGTAGTCGTTGCAGTAGTAGCAGTAGTCGTAGCAGTAGTAGTCGTATTAGTAATAGTAGTAGAAACACTGGAAGTAGCAGTAGTAGTAGTAGTAGTAGTAGTAGTAGTAGTAGTACTAGTACTAGTACTAGTACTAGTACCAGTAGTAAATAACACATTAGTAGTATGATGTTCCGTAGTAGTAGTAGTGGTAGTAGTAGTAGTAGTAGTAGTAGCATCAGTCGTAGGAGTAGTTGTTGTTATAGTAGTAGTAGTAGTAGTAGTAGTAGTAGTAGTAGCCGTAGTCGTAGTAGTCGTAGTGGTAGTCGTGATATGAGTAGCAGTAGTAGTAGTAGTAGTAATAATAGTAATAGTAGTAGTCGCAGTAATACTAGTAGTCGTCGTAGTAGGAGTCGTAGTAGTAGTTGTAGTAGCAGTAGTGGTAGTAGTAGTAGTAGTAGTAGTAGTAGCAGTAGCAGTAGCAGAATCAGTAGCTGTAGCGGTAGCAATATTTGTAGTAGTAGTAGTAAGTATAAGTAGGTAGTAGTAGGAAGTAGTAGTAAGTAGTAGTAGTAGTGGTAGTAGTAGTAGTATAGTAGTAGTAGTGGTAAGTATCCTAGTAGTAGTAAAGTAGTAGTACCTGAGAGTAGTAGTAGTATAGTATCGTAGTAGTTAGGTAGTCTAAGTAGTCGTAGTAGTAAGTATTTAGTAGTAGTATAGTAGGAGGAGTTAGTAGAAATAATAGTGAGTATTAGTAGTATCAGTAGTAAATAGTATTAAGTCCCATAGTCGTAGGTAGTAAGATATTTAGTAGTAGTGAGTAAGTATATAAGTAGGAGCATTTAGCAGTAACAGAACATTAGCTGTAGCGGTAGCAATTTTGTAGTAAGTTATGACGTAGTATAAAGACGAGAGAAATTAAGTAGTAGTAGTAGTAAGGATAGGAGTAGTAATAAATATAATAGGTAGTAGTAGTAGAAGCAGCATAGGTCGTAGTAGTAGTTAGTAGTAGTAGAAATTAAGTCCTAGTAGTAAGTAGTAGTCTAGTAGTAGTAGTAGTAGTAGTAGTAGTAAGATAGTAGCCCGTCAGTATAGTAGTTAGTAGTATATAGTAGTAAGTAGTAGTAGTAGTAGTAGTAGTATAGTCAAGTAGTTGTCGTAGTAGTAACTAGAGTTGCCAGGAGGAGCAGGAGTAGCATCTGAGCCGTAAGTGGTAGTAGTGGGAGTAGTAGTAGAATATAGTATAATGTAAGTTGTAGTAGTAGGAGGAGGAGAATGATGAGAGGAGGAGAGGAGAGAAGGAGGAGAGGAGGAGGAGGAGGGGAGGAGGAGGAAGAATTTTGGAGAGGAGGTTGCGAGAGAACAGCGGAAGCAGGAGTAGAAGGAGGAGAGGACGAAAGGAGGAGGAGGAGGAAAGGTGGCGGAGGAGGAAGAGGAGGAGGAGGGGTTGGAGGATGGAGGAGGAGGAAGAGGAGGAGAACGAGGAGGAGGAGGAGTGAAGGGCCCTAAGTGGAGGCGCCGGGAGGAGCAGCGAGACGGTGGCTCGGCGGCGGCGCGGCGGCGGGGAGGCGCGCGGGGCGGAGGCGCCGCCGTCCGGCGCCGCTCGACGCAACCGCGCCTGTCCCGCCAGGGCGCGCCCGCCGAGCAGTGCCGGCGCACTGACGAGAAGGCCAGCACCGTGACCGTCGAGGACGCGGAAGAGGAGGGAGGAGGAGGAGGAGGAGGACGAGGAGGAGGAGGAGGAGGATCGAGGGGGAGGAGGACGAGGAGAGGGAGGAGGAGGAGGCGGAGGAGGAGGAGGAGGGAAAGGAACAAGAAAGAGGGGGAGGAGGAGAGGAGAGGGAGAGGAGGAGGAAGGGAGGAGAGGGGAGTTAGGAGGGAGCGGAGGAGGAGAGGGAGGAGGAGGGAGGAGGAGGAGAAGAGAAGGAGCGACGAAGAAGAGGAGAACGACGAACGAAAAAGGAGAGTGGAGGAGGATCGAGGGGGGAGGGACGAGGAGTGGAAGGGGGAGGGGGAGGGGGAAGGGGAGCTGGAGGAGGACGAGGAGGGGAAGGGGGGAGGGGGATGAGGAGGAGGATCGAGTGGGAGGAGGACGAGGATGGGGAAGCGGAGGAGGAGGTGGAGGAGGAGGAGCAGGCGGAGGAGGAGGAGGATGTGGAATGGGGGAGGCATCTTCCACGGGGAGCTCATGCCAGCAGGAACGAGGAACCAGGTGAAGTGGGGCCTCCCAGATAGCCAAAATAGGAGGCCACAGCGGAGCAGGCCAGCACCGCGACCGTCGAGGATGCTCGGTCGGCGGCGCCGCGGGCGGGCTCATTTTAATTCCTTCTGGGCCCTCTTGGGCGCCTCTTGGGCCGCCTTGGGGCGGTCTTAGGGGACTCTGAAGCCATCTTGGAGCGTCGGACGCCCGAACACGCAAGATCGCGAAACTCATCAAAGCACACAAGGACGATCTATGATGTTTGCCTGTTTGAGCCCTCTTGGAGGTCCTCTTGGAGCGCGCTTCGGGGTTGTCTTTGTGCCATCTTGGGCGTCTTGGAGCGCTCTTGGGCTGTCTTGGAGGTCTCTTGGACCCTCTTGGGCGCTTTCTGGCAACCTCTTGGCCCGACTTAGGCCCTCTGGCCTCTGGAAAAGTCACGCGAGGCAGCCCAGGAGCGCTCG
This sequence comes from Prorocentrum cordatum, assembly GCA_963575745.1. Lineage (NCBI taxonomy): Eukaryota > Dinophyceae > Prorocentrales > Prorocentraceae > Prorocentrum > Prorocentrum cordatum. The sequence continues at coordinate 43,717 of CAUYUJ010007429.1, read as the reverse complement.
GGAGCGCCCAGGAATTTTGAGATATTGTTGCCCCATATCCTGAGAATGCGATAACCACAGAGACCCGAGTAGAGAGAACAGAGAACACATGAGAGCCTGGGGTTAACTCCACTTCGCGTCTCGAGAACGGCTTCGGACACACATATATATATATATACATATATATATATATATATATATGTATATTTATATATACATATATAAATATACACATGTATAGATCGCGAAGACGTTCTGAGAGCAAGTGAAAACTGGAAGTTGTACCTAGCCCCACATTCTTTCATCCCCCAAAGAGTAGTCTCATATGTACGCGCGTCGAGTGAGCATTACGAACGAGCCATCCACATGGGTAGTTGCATCGCTTGCTACATCGTACGACCAGCCGACCAGCTAGTTAGGCAGGTTGCCAGATTGCCAATGCGATGCGGCGGGGCTCCGCCGTGACGCGGCCGTTCGGCAGGAGACCCCCGTGGTGGCGGAGAAGCCGTTCATCTCTGTGGACGCGGCCGGAAAGCGCCCGCCCCCCCTTTCTGTCGGCGAAGGTGGCGACCACGACGACGCTGTCGATGACGACGACGACGACGACGACGACAATGGCGGCGGCGCCGACGGCTGCGGCGGCGGCATCGGTGGAGACGACGACAGCGTGGACGGCCGATGAGGTCGCCCGCCGGTGGCGCGAAGCAGCGCGCGCAGCTGGGTGAGCGGACGGGTGCCCAGCGGGTCCTGGCATCAGTTCTTGGAGGTGTGCATTTTTGTTCGGCGAGGCCAGCACCAGAGCATGTGTCCCATTGCGGAGCACCTTTGGGTCATCGGGAGATCATCGCACGCGCGGGAATGGGCGCCCGAGCGAGGGCAACGTGTCATACGTTCGGGTTCCTCTGAATTCCTCAATCGTTTCCAGTGTTCGTCCTCCACTCGATTCCTCTCCTCGTCCGCTCCTCTCCCTCTCGGTCTCCCTCTAGCTCCGCCTGCCTCTCTTGCCCGGCCTGTGCCGAGCCACCTGCCCTGGCCCTGCAGACCCCAGGATGTGTGCCGACGGCAGGGGGGGGAGGGGCTCTTCGCCCCTGTCCTCACCTGCGGCCTGCGCGTCGAGCCTCTTGATGCACAAGAGGCTGCTGCGGCTGAGCCCGTCTTTGATGCGTCCAGACGCGGCGACCGCATGATCGTAGTAGTCCGTGCAGCATGCCCGCGAGGCGTTCCGGGCTCTCGGGAGGCGCTGGCGGCAGCACGCGGCGGGCGTCCACGAGGGGGGCGATGCGATGACTAGATTGGTGGGTGGGTCTCACCATCGGAAAACCCTAACCCTAAGAATGTAATGCAGTTGTAGTCTAGGTTACGTCCCCGTCGTTGCATCAGGGATCTGGTTGATTTGGTTCGGTCCATCTTCAGAACGACCCCTATATCCCTGATGTTTAGGGCCTCTCAGCTGAGGTCCGCTACCAACATATGAGGGGTTCCGTAATGCTGATCATGTGATGACCGGCCCATGGTTTCCACTACTCTTCACGGCCCTATCCTTAGACATGCGATGCCTGGAGTTTTCCAGTCGCAGGCGATTTCTCTCCCCCAATCCCCGACTTCCGCCAGAAAAGTTTGGTCGCTCAGAAAAGGGGAGGAATCTTGGGATACACCCCAAGGGGGCTATTCGGACGCACCCCTATCGAGAATGGACACCCCCCCATCGTATATCCCAGGGTTAGGCCCCAAATTTCTGGTCCATTCGGAAACCCCACGAAGCCTGGGATAGGGGTCGACATATCCCCTGTTATGGAGTTTTCCAGTGCGGTGTCGACCCCCTCCCCAACGCTCGGTTTTTCGTCGCGAGCCGTTCCCGAATTGCCCCGGGGCCTGGCGAGGCCGCCCGTGAGGCCGAAGGGTCTGCAGGAGCCGCCCGCCCCGATGTGTGGCACGGCGCCAGCACGCCCGGACCTCCCTCGCTCGTCGGCCGGGAAGAGCACACAGACACGAGTGAGTGCCGATTCTCAGGAGGGAAAAAAACACACAGACACAATTAATTGTCGACTCCCAGGAAAATATGCAAAAATATGGGAAGTGGGGGGGAAGACAAAAACCCAGAAAATATATGAAAATATGAGGCATATTTTTATTTGTGTGTATTTATTTGTGTGTTCTGGGGCCCCTTTAGATTCCTGGGGGCACGTGGGAGCACATGGGCAGTGCGGGGGCGACGAACACCAAGAAAAAGCACAGTGCAGATTTCGGGGGGGGACCCCGTGCCCCTGGGCCCCTTCGTCTCGGCGCGTCCTCCGCCCCCCCCCCCCGTCGTCGGCGCACACGCCTCGGACCCTGCGGCGCTCCCCCGTGCCAGCGGCAATCCTGCTGCGCTCCTCCCCCGCCCCCTCCCTGTGCTTCCTGGCTCCCCTCCTCGGCGCACGCCCCGGGGAACGCCCGCGCCGCGGGCACTCCGCCGGGGAGGCGGCCCGCGCCGCGGCGACCCGCGGGTTGGGGCAATGGTATAGGAGGGGGCGAACGGGCCCCTCGGGGGGGGGATAGGCTTAAGTCGTCGGGCGGGCATGTCCCTCTACAGGAGGAATATTCAAACGTACGAACAAAATAGGCAGGGGACGATTTGTTGACTCTATTGACTGTTTGGGAATCTGTTTTGGATATGCCTGATTCTTTTCCCAAAATCCGCCTGTAGGTAGACAAGCCTTACTTAAGGATGGTTCCGGGGGGGGATAGGGTGCCAAGAGGCACCCTGGGGATAGGGTGCCAAGAGGCACCCTGCTTGCCTCCGGGGTGCCCTGGGTTTCTTGGGCTTCGATTGTGTTTTGCGAGGGAAAGCGTGACGTGCCCACACCTTCAATCTAGGCACGTCCTGGGGTCTCGGGGTTGGGTTTCTCGTGGAAGGTTCCTTGTGGTCGCGCTCCTGCTGTATGCCCAGGGGGGGGGGGATGGGGGTAGGCCCAGGGGGGGCGCATCGACCCCCCATCGCCCACTCGTCGCCCATGGGGGCCCCAGTAGCCCCCATCCGCCCAGGAGCGCTGCGGAGTCGCCGTCGGGGGCCCCATTCGCCGGTCTGTCGGCGGCGTGTCTCCGATTCCAGCTATAGATGCTGCTTTCCCCCCCTGCAGGGCTCGCTTCGATTCCCCCGGCTCGATTCGATTCGATGCCGATGGATTCCGATTCCGATTCGACACCGCTTGCGCTTCTGCTTCGGGCTCCGATGTCTCTCCACGGAGCCCTGCGAGCCTGCCGCTTTCCGCCGATTCGACTTCTCCCGACGCGGCTGCCGATTCCCGCCGATGCGATGCATTTCGAGCGCCGATCCGACTTGCCGATGCGATTCTGGGCTCGCCTGCCTGCCCTTGAGCCGGCCCCCCCCTGACGTTCCCCCTCAGTGGGCCCTGGAAACGAGGCCGTTTTTGTTACCGGTTCCGTTTTGCCGTTTTGTTTGCCAGTTCCGACGCCCTTTTTTTTTACCGGTTCCGTCGCCGTTTTTTGACCTGTTCCGGCTTTGGTTGCAATCCTGGAGCCCCTGTTTTGCCGTTTCCAGTCGCCGTTTTTTGCCGTTTCCTCTTTCAAGGGACATGTTTTGGGAAACGGTGAAGAAACGGCCCTGCCGTTTCCGGGGCCCACAAAGCGTTCCCCCTCATTCGAAAGAGAAGCATGTGCGGGAACATCATTTTCGGAGCTCCGCGCAGATCCTGGCGCGCTCCGCTCGGACAGGGAGGGGGGGGCCCAGCGCCGATCCAGGAGAGCCGCGCGGGGCTCCGAGAGTCGGGAGGCGGGAAGCAGTACACATCCGGCTCTCATCGCCCTCCTCCTCCCTCCCTCCTTTTTTTTTTCTGGAGGACGAGGGGTCTAGGAGGGAAACAGTAATTACACATCCGGCTCTCTTCGCCCTCCTCCTCCCTCCTCCTCCTTTGTTTTTTCTGGCGGACGAGGGGGGGCTAGGAGGAGGGCCAAGAGCGCTGGACCTGCATCGTTTTCATCCTCCCAAGAGTTTAAGGCGTATGCCGTTTTTTGCAACTGATTCCACCGCTCGGCGGCGAGCGAGAGGGGGGGAAGCGAGAAGGAGAAGGCCCTCTCAGAAGACAGCAGGGCTTCTCGACGCCCTTTTGGCCTTGCGACACGTCTTTCGTGTCTTCGGGGAAGGCCCAGGCAGCTTCACGGACGGCCGTTGGGCTTCTGAGCGTTCTGAGAGAAGGTCCGCCTTTCTTTGTCGCTTCCCCCCCTCGCTCGCCGCCGAACCGCAGGTACCACCTGAACGTCCCCCAGGTCAAGCGCGGCCGCGCGGGCACCGACTGGAGCCCGGGGAGGAGGCCCCCCCCCGCGCGGGGAGGGCCGTCGGCGTCGCCGACGCTGTCGAGGTCGTCGTCGTCGTCGTCGTCGTCGCCGTCGCCGTCGCCGTCGTCGGCGTCGCCTTCGTCGTCGTCGTCGTCGTTGTCGTCGTCGTCGTCTTCGGCCGCGGCGTCGGCGTCGTCGGTCGGCGTCGGCGTCGGCGTCGGCGTCGGCGTCGGCGTCGGCGTCGGCGGGGTGGGTTGCGGGGCCGGGCGTGACCCCCCCCCCGCGTGCTGGGGTCGGGGCGCGCGGAGGCGGCGGAGGGTTCGAGGGCGAGGGCGAGCCCGCCCTTAAAAAGCAGTGGCGAGGCGCGTGCTGGCTTGTCTATATCGGCGGGGAGCGAGCAGGGGAAATGAGGAGGGGTCCGATGTTCGAGGCTCGGGGCTCGAGGTCCGAGGTTCGGGGCGTGGTTTCCTGGGTTCCGTCTCTGGGAGCCGTGCTCGGGCCCCAGGATCCCCGAAACCCGATTTGGGTTGGAGAACCCCGTCGGATGGACCCCTGGAGAGGCCCGGGGACCGATTAATCATGACCAGAACTCGGCGGCGCGTCCAGGGGGGGAAGGGAGAAGGAGGAGGCCTCCTCGGCAGGCGGCGGGACTTCCCCGAGGCTCTCGAGCCCTCGGAGAAGTGTTCTGCATTCTTCGGGGGGAGGCTTCGGGAGCTTCTCAGACGGCCGGGGGTCTCCCGAGCCTTCTGAGAAGGCCCGCTCATTCTCACTTCACCGCAGGCGCGCCGCCGACGATAGGCCCACCACATCGTTTGTTGCACGACATGTTCGCAGAACGCTTTTGACTCAGGCCGTCTGGCTTTCCACGTCGGCTCTGTGTTCTGAAATCACGGTGGTTGTTGTTAGAACGGTCATTGGTTCTAAGAATAATTCGCAGTAGGCCTATAGGAATGCTGGGTCGGTCGTTCCCTGCTCAACTGGCGATGTTATTTTTGTTCAACCTCTTAGCGTCTGGTAGTCGATGAGAAAGCACCTCTTCAGCTTGAATTGACGTCGAGATAGCGTCGGCTCGCGTCGATGAACGTCGACGAGCGTCGATTCGCAAGAGCCAGCAAGATGACATGTGAGGCCCCCATCACATTCCACAGAAGGGGAGCCCTCACCTCTAGGCCAGGATGCCGCCCCCCCCCTGCACTCGAGGAACTGCAGGCATGGACTAAAACGCGCGTGGAGATCCCATGATGAGGAGGTCTCGAGCGTGACCTCGTCTGTGAGTGAATCGGATTGGGGGGGCCACGTTTCTTTGGGGCCCGCAGATCGTATTAGTAATCCGAGCGGATCATTGGCCTACTTCAACAGATATAACACTTCAACACCCAAGGGGCAACCCACGAGGGTGTCTCGAGCGGGAGACTCGTCTGTGAGTGACGTATGCGTAAGTGTCAGGCGTGACACCCCTCCCTATGGGGGGCCCGCATATCATCTTAGTATGGGGGGCTAACTGAGAGGATGTCTCGAACGGAAGCTTGTTCGTGAGTGAATTACGAGGACGTCTCCAGCGGGACCACCCCCCCTCAGGGGCCCGCAGGTCATGTTAGCAGGGAGTCTGAAGAAGGAGCCACTTCACTATGGGGCCCGCAGGTCATGCTGGTATCGATGACGCCTACGGCGAATCACCGCCGCCCCCTGCCTTTTTGGAAACGCCTGGGTGGCCGAACGTTGGGTTTGAGCTTGGTCAAGCTATCGGGCCACGCGTTCCCCGAGTGGGTTCCGAAAGCATTCGGGGAACACGGAGTCGGGCGAGCTATCGGACCTGATGGTTTCCGAGCTTTCGGGCCTCCTGGAGGACGTCTTGGAGGGGTCTTGGGCCGTCTAGGAGGCCTCTGGCGGGCCTTTTGGGCAGTCTAAGGTCATCTTCAGGCCATCTTGGGCCGACTTGGGTGCATCTTCGGGCAATCTTAGCCGTCTTGCGGGCCTGCTTGGCCGTCTTGGAGGCATCTTGGAGGCCATATTGGCCGTCTTGGAGGCCATCTTGGGCGTCTTGGGGGCTTCTTGGGCCGTCTTGGGGCCTTCTTGGGGCCCTCTTGGGGGCCTCTTGGGCTGTCATTGGGCCATCTTGGAGGCCTCTTGGGTGCTCTTGGGGCGATGTTCGGGGTCGCGTGGGCCGCCTTGGTTTGTTGGAGAGCTAAAAAGGAGCAAAAGCCACAATCCTTGAAACACCTCGGGCAATTTAATAATTTTAACACCGTGGGGCCGTCTGATGTTCTCGAGGGTGTTCTTCTGTCCCAGGTCCGACTAGCAAGCTGTTACATCCTTCCCTTCTTGGCCCCTCCTTGGCCGTGTTTGCTGGCAGAGCCCCGCCGGAAGGGTGTCGGCATGGCCTTCCCAGGCCCCTGCTTTTTTTCTTGTGCGTCCTTCTTGCACGGGTTGACCGTGTGTTTCGAGGTTCAGCTTCGAGAACGTGTTCGTCGCCAGGGACACGGACTCCACCGAAGCCATCAACGAGCAGCTGAGGAAGGAGAGCTTCGTCATTGTGTTTGCTGCCTCCCCCTGTCCACCTGAGCTGTATGTGCATGCTTCCGCAGGCCGACTGATTTCCGTCTTGGTGCCCAGATGACGATGACGACGACGATGGACTGGCCGACCGACGAACGACCGACAGACCGACGCGTTGATAGACCGACAATCTGGCCGATCGACCGACAACGACATCGACGACGCTCAACTTGCGAACATGTGATCCCCACAGCGGCTTGACCTTCATTTGATTCTCCCTCTCTCTTGTACCCGCCCGTTGAGTCGAGTTTGCTTCTTTTAGGGAGATGGTTCTTTTAGTGGTCTATTCAACAGTGCACTTTCCCTGCTCACCGCGCCTCCATGCCCGTAACGTGCTAATGCGCCCGCGGTCAACTCATGCACTGTGTTGAATTGCGTATTATTCAATCGCTTCGCTCATTCCGCCGGCCCATTTCGCATGACTGAGCCTCTTGGGGCCGCTGGGGGGCCTCTTCAGCGTCGCTTGGGGGCCTCCTGAGGGCCTCTTGGGGGCTTTTTGGGGCCTCTCAGGGGCCTCTTGAGGCCTCCTGGGGGCTTCTTAAGGCCGAGGGCTCGAAGTTTTGTTTTGTGTTCCCCCTTTGGGGCATCGCTTGGGGCCCTCTTGGGCCCCTCTTGGGCCGTCTTGGATGCCTCTGGGGCCGTCTTGGAGCCCTCTTGGGCCATCTTGGGGCCTTCTTGGGAGCTTCTTGGGCCCTCTTGGGGCGATCTTGGGGGCCTCTTGGGCCGTCTTGGGGCGTCGGGAAGCCGAAAAGGTGGACACGCCAAAATCTGCCCAAAACCTAAGGAAAAGTAATGAATTTTGCCTCTTGGGGCCCTCTGGGGAGTGCTCTTGGAGGCCTCTTGGGGCGTCTGGGGGCCATCTTGGCCGTCTTGGAACGATCGTGTGGCATCTCGGAGCACTCTTGAACCATCTTGGAGGGCTCTTGGCGGCCTCGTGGCCCTTCTTAGGGCTCCTTGGAGGGCCACGGGGGCGGCGCCCAGGAGGAAAACCATCTCTGACCCGACCCTGCCGGGGATCGCCCGGGATACTTTTCGTCCGGGGACCCCCAGGGGCTGCCCCGCGCGCGCGAAGTAGGAGTATTATTTAGCAGTTACCGGAGATCTTAGCACGCCTCTGGCCCGTTGGACCGGTGAATTCTCTTCGGCGAGAGCGCCGTTCCTCAGTGTCGTGGCCTCTCTTGCCTGGGCGTCTCGGCATTTTTTGGAGAGGAGGTATCCAGCGGAAGCCGTTGTCCTCGCATCCGGGCTTGCATCGATTTGAATGACTTGCGAGTAAGTCGTGAGCGAGATCCGCCTTCCTCAATGGGGGTCCTCTCTGTAAGGTCGTCTGGGGGTTGAGGTAATTAGGGACGAGCGGGAGCACTGTTCTTTGCAGGAGGGACAGCTTTGTAGAAGTCGTTTCAGAGCTAATTCTGAGGAGGTCCCGAGGAGAAGGCGGAGGAGGAGGAGGAGGAGGAGGGAGAGGAGGAGGAGGAGGAGGAGGAGGAGGGGAGGAGGAGGAGGAGGGAGAGGAGGGAGGGGGAGGGGGAGAAGGATGGGGGGGGCCCCTCGCCTCCGCCCGAGGGGCTGCACGTGGTGCTGTCGCCGGGCACCTACCGCCTCGAGGCGCCGCTCGAGCTGCGCGTGGAGGGGCAGGCTCCTCACGCCCAGACTCCGCAGCGTCGTTGATGTGTGTGTGTGTGCGTGTGCGTGTGCGTGTGCGTGTGCGTATGTGTGTGTTTTTGTTTGTGTGTGTTAGTGCGTGCGGTGTGTGTGTGTGTGTGTGCTCGTGTGTGTGTGTGTGCGTCGTGTGTGTGTGTGTTTGTGTTTGTGTGTGTTAGTGTGTGCGTGAGTATGTGCGTGTTTTTGGCGCGCGAGGCCGAGATCGCTCAAGAGTGTGCGTGCGCGTGAGTGCGTGCGTGCGTGCGTGCGTGCATGCGTGCCTGCGTGCGTGCGTGCGTGCGTGTGCGTGTGCGTGTGCGTGTGCGTGTGCGTGTGCGTGTGCGTGTGTGTGTGTGTGTGTGTGTGTGTGTGTGTGCCACCGCTTCCCGCAAGGGACGGCGTGCGTCCATGCCAGGATGGTGATGCTCCTCTCGCCGCGGGAGCCTCTGCGCGGGAGCCCGCGCCGAGTCTCCGCCAGAGAGCCCTACAGGGCGCGCGGCGCCCGCCGCGTCGCTTGCGCGCGGGGCGCTAATCGTCGATTCCCGAGAAAGTATGGGAAAATATGGGAAGTGGGGGAGGAGACAAAAGCCTACAACAAACGCAGGCCCCAGCGGCAGGGCCCGCATGGCGTACCCGCACGCGTTTCGGTACACCCTCACACGTTTCGTGGCCCCATAAGGGCCACCGAAAGCCCCAGCGGCAGGGTCCTCATGGCGTACCCGCACCCGATTCGGCACACACCTGACAGGTTTCGTGGCCCCATGGGGGGCTCCACCGAAGGCCCCAGCGGTAGGGTCCGCATGGCGGACCCGCACCCGCTTCGGCACACCCTTCACATTTTTCGTGGCCCCATATGGGGGTTCCCCTGAAGGCCCCAGCGGGAGGGTCCGCATGGCGTACCTTCGCCCGATTCGGCACACACCCCACATGTTTCGTGGCCCCTAGGGTGCTCCGCCGAGGCCTCAGCGGCAGGGCCCGCATGGCGTACCCGCACCCGATCTGGCACAACCCTCATACGTTTGGTGGCCCCATAGGGAGCTCCTCCGAAGGCCCCACCTGGAGGGTCCGCATGGCGTACCCGCACCCGGTTCAGCACACCACTCACACGTTTCGTAGCCCATTAGAAAACTCCACCGATGGTTCAGCGGTAGGGTCCGCATGGCGTACCCGCCCCCGATTGGGCACACATCTCAAATTTTTCGTGGCTTCGTAGGGATCTCGACCGAAGGCCCCAGCGGGAGGGTCCGCATGGCGTGCCCCGCCCGATTCGTCACGCCTCTCACACGGGCCGTTGCCTCATAGGGAACTCCAGCGAATGCCACAGAGGCAGGGTCCGCATGGCGCACTCGCACCCCATCCGGCACACCCGTCACACGTTTCGCGGGAACTTGCGGAAACAAGAGCTTGCGGACGCAGCTGGAGCAGTTTGCGGTGCGCACGAGGCGCCCGTCCGAGCATCGCCTCCGCTCGACGGTCTGACTGTTTGGCCCCGCGCCGCGGACGTCCCGCGCGCGTCGCTAGGACCCTTTCAGGGAAACCAGCGCGCGTCGCGGGATCTCCGTGCCGTGCTCTGCCCAGCGCCTCGCTCGCTTGTCGTCGCTCTGCCCAGCGGCCAGATCCTTGCCCGCTATCAGCCAGCCAGCTAGCTCTCTTTGCTCCGCGCACCGGACGACCCGCGCGCGTCGCTGGGATCCTTTCGGGGCGACGTGCGCGCGTCGCGGGGATTCTGCGCTGCGCTGCGCCCGCAGCCTTGGACATTGGCGCGCGCTGGCATGGAGGGATCGTAAAGGGAAGGAAGGTGGCGCGATCCTCGTGAAGGGGCACGCCGACACGTGTGGAGTCATTTTCGCGCACATTCATTCACAATCATATTCATTCGCGTTCGGACGCACCCGCGTTCAGTTTCTCGTAATCATGACTGTCGTCTTCGTTCGCGTCGTGCTTCCCGCCGCATGTTGCGGCGCGCCCCTCGCGCGGTTCGTGGTCCCACAGGGGGCGCCACCGAGGACGATATTCACAATTGCGGCATTCACAACTGCATATGGTTGGGCCGCTCGCCAGTCTAATTTGGGTCGCCTGGTTTTGACGACGTGGAATGTGTGGACGGGGGTTTGTGGGGAATTGCGTTTGTCGGCGTTCGCATTCTCCCGTCGGAGTGTGAAGCTATGCGCTTGGGATGCCAATACCTGGTCAAGGCACAGCTCGCGTTTTCAATGCGACTCAGGAAAAACTGCCACCCAGGTGCGGCGTCAGCTGCTGGGGTTCTGACCCAGTCGACGCGGGAGACATTGCGGCATAGTGTTGCCAGCGTTATTTACCTTTTTGTTTCTGGGAGCGGCTGATCCGTCTTTCCTTTTCCTGGTCTCAAGCCCTGCTTTCAGATAGTTGTGCTGTAAACTGCTTCTAGCAAACATTTCTTTCTCAATTGCTCCCCCCATCTTCCCTCGTCATCACATTGCCATCCCCGTCCCATCAACTACGGTGATTGTTGCCTTTTCCTTGGTTCCAAGACGTCCGACAATTCGTTTTACTCGGGTCGTTCGCCCCCGAGCCTCCTGACATTTTCCGCGGGGCAGGTGTTTCATCCCATACCTTCTTAGACGGTGCATAGTGTTTGAAGGAGGCCCCGAAATTCGAAACCAACGACAACAAGTTCCATCCAGCCTGAGCTTTCCGAGTCCTCAGAGGTCTGCGCGCTGCTCTTCTTTGGCTTCCCCACAAGTCGCCCCCTCTGGACGTCTCTCCAGGGGCGCGCTCTCGCCAAGTCTTCGCGGGTGGTCCAGCCCCGGCGACGACAACCCTTGATCCGGCCAACATTTCCAGCGCACCAGAGACGCCCAGTCTCGGAGGCCTGGAAATTGGCACCAACACCAAGACAGAGGGTTGCCTCCACAGGGGGAAGCTGATCCTAGATCTTCGGTGTCGGTGGTAATAGTTCGGCCACCTTGGAAGCCAGAATTTTACCACCACCACCGAGATCGGGATCTTCTTCCCCCGGTGGAGGCACACCGCCGAGATTGGTGTCGGTGTCAATCTCTGGGCCTGCGAGACGGTCCTCGGCCGTCGCTCCCCGACCCGGGCCGCCCCGTGCCTCGTGAGAGGTTCTCCTGGGCATCGGCCTGGCGACGCTGGTCCCCGCGGGCCGCGGCCCCGCGGTGAAGGCCCGCGCCGGGAGAGGGGGGGTCAGGAGCGAAAGAAGGACGTACATGTACATGAATCCACGCTGGTTTCGAGAGTTTGCACTGCGCGAATGTTCGTATCGAGCGGCAGGTCTCGCGGGTCAAGGGGCCGTGTTCATGTACATAGCTGGGCGCGTACGTCCTTTGTGGGCTCCCAAGGGGGGGGGCCCACCCGCCCCGGGGCGGCCCGGGCCGGCCGGCCGCCCGCCCGCGTCTGGCCTGCTGGGGGGGGGGTCGGAGGACCGCGCCGCAGCGCCGAGGCATCGGCGACGCGGCGGAGACCACGAGGGCGGCATCGCCGACGACGACAATGACGAGGACACTGACACGACGACGACGACGACGACGACGACGACGACGACAATGACGCCCGCCCGCGCGCTCGCCCGCCCGCGCGCTCGCCCGCCCGCCCGGCGGCGCGCGCGCCCGCTCGCGCGAGACGTCGGAGAAGCGACACTGACACCATCAGGGGGGCCACCTCCAGCGAGGAGGTTCACGAGGCCTTCTCGATCTGAGGATTGCTGGGGATGTCTCCCAGAGACCCCCCTTGCTCCCCGCATTTCCTCTTCCGGTGGTGCTGGTGTCGCCCATGTTTCTAATACGGCTCGAGGTGGAAGCCGAATCTTATCCTCAGACGTCGACGTCGCCGATGCATCGCAGACGTCGCGGGTTCACATCGGACCTTCGGACCTCCTCCCGTCAGGCCCCACATAGTGGGCGTATTGATGAGTTGAGGAGGGGGCGGCGGCGGCGGTCTTTGCGCCGGGTGAGTCGCCTAGCAGTACCCCTGTCGGGCAGGGCTCGCCAAGGGGCTCACGTTCCACGAGGAGGACGTCCCCACCAGCGCTCGGGTGGGGGATTAGGAGATGGAGGAAGGAGTGGGAGATAAGCACAACGGGGGCAGCGCGAGTCTTGAGCGGGTTGACGAACAGGCGGGGGTGGAGGAGGAAGACGAGGAGGACGAGAGGCCTCCCGGGAGGCCCTCGTGGCCACGGTTGGATCCGCACCGAGACTCTGGCAAGAGCGCATCTCAGGACAGGTAGTTATTTGGTTGCGGTGTATCTGAACGAGAGAGCGGCGCCCAGCGCGCCTTGGCAGCATCTGGGGTGACATCTGCCGCACCCTCCAGCAAAGGAGTCCGTAGATGATACTGAGCGCGATGGGGAATTAGAAGTCAGCAGCCGCCTTCCACCGCCAAGCGGTTTTCACCTGAGGCCCCGGCGCTCGTACTGCTTGGGGGTCATGGGCCACTGCCGCGGCCACGGCCGCGGTGCCCAACCAGCGAGACCACCACTAGCACTGCAGGTCCAGCACCCGCCTGCCGGCAGGGGTGGGCACCACCGCGACCACCACGGCAGCCCCATGGCCGCAGACACGAACACGGCTGTCACAAAGGACTACGGTCCCCGCTCCCACCCGCCTCCCCCTCCCCCCCTTCCCCTTCCTCCTCCTCCTCTGGGCTGCCTGTGCCAGCGTCGCTCGCATCGTGCCAACCCTTCCTATCGCCCCCCTTTCAGATTGGTGGCCCAGCACTTGCTTCTCACGGAGATTAATTGTTCAATCCGTGCGGTCCTCGCTGTGGTATCCGAGGCGTCGGGCCATCGTGCGGGAAACTGGGGGTGCGCATCTAGAGGCGGTCTCTGGGGATATCTCATTGACTTCCCTGGGGTCTTCTCGGGACACTATCTGATGATGTTCGGTCGTGTGTGCCCACGTGTTTCATCGAGTTGTATTTTGTGTTCTGTTTCAGCGTTCCTTGCACTCCATTTGCATGTGTGCGTGCGCGCGTGCGTGCGTTCGTGTGTGTGTGTGTGTGGTTGTGCGTGCGTGCCGCCGTCGTGGCCTTTTTCCTACCACAGTGATGTACAGTCGCTTCATCCTGTCGCGCCGTTTTTAGGTGGCGGTGTCATGGCCGTGCATGGCCCCCTGTTTCTTCATCGGGCGTTCAATGCCACCCCAGCAACAACGCCTGGAGGCAATTCCCATTGGTGGCGTTGCTCGTCTTTCGCTTTGCTGGACCAGCCTCCGGCCAGGATGCACACAAGTGCACGTGCGTAAGTGCGTGTACGTGTGCGTGCGTGCGTGGGCGTTTAGATTCTTACAGGTCTCGCCTCTGCCTGCCACTCCGCGCGGGAGGATGTGGCCTCCGACCGACGCGCTTGCGATTGCGCGTCGGGCTTGCAGCGTCCACCTGCTCGTCCACTGGCTGACGGTGCGTCGCCGCAGAGGAGGAACAAGCGTATGCGTCAGGGTGCAAGCGCATACTTCAGGGTGGTTGTTTGTCATACACGTCTCTTTTGTTGCGTCCGCCTTAGCCACGTTTGCAAACAGAGGTTTCCACGCGTTCCCTGCCCCGACGGGGCGCTGGCGGGACGCCACGCGCCTCGAAATTGTTGTCTGTTGTTGCCATGTTCCCTCGGCGACTCCTGCGCGTCAAGAGGCATCAATGGCGCGACGGCGGCTCAAGGGGAACTTCTGTTTCTCCTCTTATTATATCCGTGCTCCATCCTCGTCGCCCCCCTCCCCCAGACCCTCCACAACCTCCTCCCCTCTCCTCCACCGTCTTAGAGTCTTAGAGCTCCGAGCGCTTCATGTGCAGAGAGAAGCGTGGCGCTCTTTTCCTTTAGGCAGCTCTCGGGCATGGGCTAGAATTGCTGTCACACAGTGCGCGTCGGTTGGACCTTACTGGGATGCCTACGCTTAGCATTTCTCCTCCTCTGCACGTTTGAATCGCACAGACCGTCTCGTGTGGCATTGACATCTCAGCACATTATCGTGCACTGCCTTGCCTGATTGCTTGTGCCACCGATTGTCATCCCTTGTTCGCTACCATCGGTCCGCTGCGCGTACAGAGACAGCGCAGGCTGAACACAGTCAACCCGCACAGTACGGATGAGCGATAGTCCAAGGTCACCCTTGCATCTTCCCCCCCTCCGCCCATCCTTGGCCGCTTTCGCCGGCCGCGCCCCGCCCGCCTTCCAAGGCCCTCTGCACCCTTACTGCGCATCCTCATCACACGGGCTGGCTGTGCTGGCTGGGCCCATGCGACGCACAGGGTGTCTGCCGCCCGTCGGCCTTCCGCACCTAGGCACCCGGCGGCCCCGACGAAAGCTCTCGGCAGATGCCCCCCCCTCCCCCCGCGCGTCTCCCGCTCCTCCGCGGGGAACGGGCGCACGGACGGGTGCGGTGGCAAACCGTGGGAGCCTTGTATGCAGTCGCAGCTCCATCGTGAGACCGCACTCGCGTCGATTAGCGTCTGTCGGCGGCGAGCCTCGGGGGGAAGCGGGAATGGGCGGGCCTTCTCAGAAGTCCCGCGGCATTCCGAGAAGTTTCCTGAGCCTTCCCCGAAGACATGGGAAAAACGTCTCACATGGCGCGAGGGTTTATGAAGAGTCCCGCCGTTTTCTGAAAGAAGGCCTTCTCCTTCTCACTTCCCCCCCTCGCTCGCCGCCGAGCCTGGCTATCGATGCGATGGCGCCGATTCAGCGTCGATTAGCGTCGTTCCAGCGCCGATCGGGGTCGACTGGCGTCCACTGACGCCGACTGGCGTCAGCCTGCAAGATGTGGCACGGGAGACTCCCATGAGTTGCCACCGAAGGCGGCGGCAGGGAGGACTGCCGGACGGAGCTAGGACGAGGGCGAATCCGTTCCAGAGCGTTCCCCCACTCGCCCGCCGCCGATCAATGCGTCCCTCCGGGTATCCCCCCCTCCTCTCTCTCTCTCTCTCTTTCTCTCTCCCCGCCCGCCGGGGCCGCGCCGTGCGTGCCGCGAAGGGGCGGGCCGCGCCGAGATCCGCAGGGAGGACAGGGGGACGGCAGCGCTTGCGCTCTCGGAGTTTGTGTGCTCCCTCTCTCTGGGCATCGCTCGGACGTTTGCCTTTCTTCTCTCCGCGAGGGCCATCGGGGAGCAGCCTTCCAATGGGGGATCGACTGCAGGACTTCTTTGCTCCAAGCTTGATTGTCCTGGCGGATATGCGAACAATGCATAATGCGGAATGCGGATTGCTCCAAGCTCAACATGCATAATGTTCGTAGAGTTACGGGGCATTACGCATGTTCCTCCACTTCGGCGGGGACCTCAGTTTTGGGGTCCATCCATTCTGCAGTCGATGCCCCGCGCGAGTCCTGGACCAGTGTGCAAAGAAGCGCACAAAGCCGAACAGCGCACGGGGAACTGCCGTCTGGGCGTGTCCCCCTACAGGGGGATTTTGACGAAAATTATACATTACCCCAAACATACCCCAAAAAGGTCAAGAAACACCTCCAAAATAGTCCCCAGACTATTTTTTTTTTTTGTTTTGTTTTGTTATGTTTCGAGTATTTTTTTATTTTACGTCGAAAATCCCCATGTAGGGGGACAGGCCCGACTTAAGGCTAACTTGCTGGCTGGTGGGGTGCGGAGGCCCGTGGTGCTGGGCCGTGCGGGGTCTGCCCCCGCCCGTTCCCCGGGAGGTGGGCGCCGCCGGAGCGCGCGTCGCCGGGCTGCTTCTGGAGGCTCCCCGTCGTCCGGGAGGGAGGAGGGGGCTGAGGGAGGAGGAAAAGGAGGAGGAGGAGGAGGAGGAGGAGCAGGAGGAGGAGGAGGAGGAGGAGGGAGGAGGAGAAGGAGGAGGAGGAGGAAGGATGAGGAGGAGGAGGGGATGGGGGGTGGAGGAAGAGGAGGAGGAGGTGGAGGAGGAGGAAGGAAGAAGGATGAGGAGGAGGAGGAGGAGGAGGAGGAGGAGGAGGAGGAGGAGGAGGAGGAGGAGGAGGAGGAGGGAGGAGGGGGGGGGGGGAGGAAAGGAGGAGGTGGAGGAGGAGGAGGAAGGATGAGGAGGAGGAGGAGCAGGAGGAGGAGGAGGAGGAGCAGGAAGGAGGAGGAGGCTGAGGAGGCTGGAGGAGGGCAGGAGGAGAATGAGGAGGAGGAGGAGGAGGAGGAAGGAAATAAGGGAAAGGCGGAAAGGGAGAGGAGGGAGGAGGGAGGAGGCCCACAGTTCCCGCATTCCCCAATACCCAATCCTCCTCGTCCCACTTCTCCCTCTTTTCCAAGCCCACGCGAGTGCAGAGGAGAATATATATATATATATATATATATATATATATGAAGGGGCGAGAACGAGACTGGGTGAGGGGGAAGGGTGTAGTGAGGGGATGGGAGGTAGGATACGAAAGGAGAGGGATTGAAGCGGGATGAGGGGGGAAAGGGGTGGCAGGAGCCAGAACGCGGGCTTGACGATCAGACCACCAGTTGTTTCCTTTCCCTTGTGCGTTGGGGACGAGCAGGAGGCGGCGTCGGATGAGGACGAGAAGGAGGTATCCTGATTAGGATCTTGGGAAACACATCGTGACAGTGGGTTGCACTAGGACTGAGGAAGGATTGTAGAGGGCCGGGGAGAGGGACGCAGGGGGTTGGGAGGGAAGAGAGGGCTGCTGGCATGAGAGAGGCTTAGCTTCGATGTCGGAGGAGGTCCGAGTGGCAGGTGGGAGGTGGAAGGAGGAGCACCCGCAGGTTAAGGTTGTGGCCATGTTTTTGTTCCCGTTCTCCCGTGGAGGGGTAGCAGCAGATGGAGGGGGGGGGGTAGGGTCTGATATAAGGGGGCTTTGGCTGTATTCTTGAGAGCGCGTGCGGGTTCTAAGGGCGCAGGCGGATGACGAGGATCTGCCTGCTGCGTGCGGCCCCCTCGTGGGGGGCGAGCCGCTGCCGTGGCTCCGCCCGCCCGCTTCTGCGGCGCGCGGCGCAGGGCCGGGGGGCGCGGAGGGCCAGGGTCGCGGGGGCGCCTCCGCAGGGCCGAGAGGGGCGCAGGGTCGTCCTCCCCACCTCTTCCTGCCCCCTCCCCGTCCCCCGTGCAGGCCGCCGTGTAGGCTCTCCTCCAGCACGACCCTAAGTCGTTCAGCGTTTAGCCCATTTCTCCCCCCTCTTTCCCCTCCTCGCCATACCCCCCTTCTCCCGGAGGGGATCCCTCCTCGCAGTGGCTGCCCTGCCCTCGCCCCCACCCCCCTCCTCTCCGTCCCATCCTCTGGTCGTGGCTCGCGGGAGGCTGCCGCAGGTGCCGTCCACGTGCGGTGCGTGCCTCGCACGGCTTGCCGTGCCTTGCCCTCCGGCGCAGCCTTTCGATGGCGCGCTCGCGACACCAAGAGAGGCTCGCGCGGCACTACCCATGCCTTCGGTCTTTGCCCAAGGGTACTTCGAAGACAAAATCTAGTTGTATACACATGAAGGTTAGGTGCTCCGAGCGGATTTCTTGGATCGGCACGGGGACCCCCTCCGGCGCGGCCCCTGGCACGCTCCGCGCACCAGGGAGGGGACCCAGCGCGGATCAGAGAACTCCGCGCGGACCTCCAACTGTGTAGGTTTAGACGTTTTCTCCCCCAAGACTGACGCAGCGCTGACACGCTGGCAGGAGTGGCAGTGTGCAGTGTGCTTCTGGCCGCGGTCTGAGCTGCCTGGCGTCGATTCTGCGTGCAATCGGTGCGGTCCCAGTCCGTTCGGATCCACTCGCGCTCTCGCTTCCGGGGCTGCCCGTGCCGCTGCCAGTGTGCGAGGGCGGGGTTGGAAGGGGGCTCCAATCGCCAGGCTGAAATCCGACATGTCCTTATACAGGAGACATGCTCGAACATGCCAAAACAACAACAGTCTGGCGACGCATTTATGAGTACGATTGGCTAGTTTTGAGTAGTCGTTGGCTATTTATTCATTTTTCTTCAATATCCGCCTGTAGGATGACATGCCCGACCGTCCGACCTGACGCCAGGGCAAGGGGGCCGCGCGCCCGCGAGATGAACGACAGGCCGCGCATGGCAGTGGGGCGAGCAGGAAGGCGTGAAGGAGGAGGAGGAGGAGGAGGAGGAGGAGGAGGGAGGAGGAGGAGGAGGAGGAGGAGCAGGTCCTCCTCACTCACGCCTCTTGGTCCTCATCGTACTCTTGACTGCTGGCATGGGCCAGGGTTCAAGCTGGTTGGTGTGCGTGTCGGCTGTTTCTTGCCACCTCGCTGCCCCCTCCCTCCTCGTCTTTGTTTTTGACGTTGCTCGGGTTTCCTGCTAAAGCACGCAGCGTTCATGCCCTCTTCGTCCTCCTCCTCCTCCTCCTCCAGCCCGTTCTCCTCTCATGCTGTTTTGTATTTTCACGTTGCCGCCGCGTAGGCCTCCAATAGGGCTCTCACTACACAGCGTGTTTTCACCCGCTTGGGCAGGAGTATGCCAACCTCACTACCCATTCCGGTGGGAATAGTAGCCTTGCAGGCGGGGCGCCTCATGTTATGTTTCCTTTGGCCTGCGGCCGGCGACGGTTTCTCTCTCAAGCCACGGTTCACCTCATGAGCTTGCCCAACGCAGGTCAGCTACTGAGTTGCACCCGATTTGACTCGCGATTTTCGCAATCGCATAGCAATTGAGAATGTCCAGCGCGAAATTTCTTTGTCATTTGTTTGGAGCGTTTCTCTTATTGCGTGGGGCATAACGGGCGTTCTCGCCCCCGACCCCCCTATGACGTAACGCCCCCCCCAAGTGCGCTCCGGGCATTGCCGCCGTGCGCATGGTGATCCCCATAGGCGTCCGCGAAGGAATCCGAACAGGAGTCTGGTCCGCATTGGGAATCTCGAGGGGTTCCGCATAGGGATCCACATGCGCATCCGCTTATGGATCGCATAGAGATCCGCGTCAGGGTCCGCATAGATATTTGCATGGCAATGTGCATGGGAATCCGCCTAGGCCTTCGCATCGGGATCCGCACAGGGATCCGCCTCGGGATCCGCATGCGGACCCGCACTGGGATCCGCTTAGGGATCCGAGATTTCGATTTTCTGTTTCCGGTGAAAAGCTCCTCCTCCTCCTTTTCGCCCTCCCGCTCCTCCTCCCCATTTCCCCCGCCTCGCCCTACCACCCCGCCCCCGAGCCCGGGGGCAGCCACACGACCGCTCCAAGGGTGCGACGCCAGGCTCGAACTGCGGGGGCGGCAAGCTCTCGGTCCACACAGCTACTGATTCAGGTGGCCAGAGACGTGCATTCCTCTGGACTGGGTCCCCAGGTGGCCAAAGACGTGCAGTCCTCTGGACTTGGGCTGCGGGAGCGGCCCCAGCGAGATGCAGGCGATGAACGGCTCCTCGGGGGCTGAGGGCGATGCTGCGCGACGTGGAGGCGAGGGTGAAACGCTGGCGCGGCCTAGCGCTGGGCCCCCGCTCCCGCCGCCGCCGCCTCGGCCGTCAGCACTGGCGCACGGGTACGAGGCTGGCAGGACGCTGGCGGCGGCAGCTGGGCGCGCGGCCAGCGTGGTGTGCCGCAGCGGCAGCGCGACGCAAAGTCGGACGGCGGGGGCTGCGAGTCGATCCGTGCGGGAGATCGGCCTAGCTTCGTGCGGACCGCTGGTCCCAGAGCGGCGCTCGCCAAGGCCCTCGCTGTCCCGCAGGTGCTGGACGGCATCGCGGGGGCGGAGGACAACGCCGTGCGACGTGGAGGCGAGGGTGTGCTGCAGGCGCGGCCCGGCGCTGGTCTTCCGCCGCCACCGCCGCCGCCTCAGCCGTCGGCATCAGCGCACGCGTACGAGTCTAGCAGGATGCTGGCAGCTGCAGCAGCCCGCGCGGCAGCTGCGCAGCCCCGCGGCCTCCCGTGGCAGGCGCGCTTCGCGCTGCTGCGGCAGCGGATTGAGGAGCGCGAGGCCAGCCGCGGCACGGCCGCCAGCACCGCGCGTTGCGTGGTGCCCCTGTGGTAGGGCTGGCCGAAGCCCTAGCCTGCGACGCGCTTCGCTTTTTGCAGCCGCAGGCCCGAGGTGGTGGTGGCCAAGCGGCAGCCCAGGGAGCCGCTGCCGCGAGGGCCCCCCAGGCCCACCGCCACGGAAAGGAGTCTCGCGAGGTGGGCGCGCTGGTGGATTGAGGCCACCCTCGCCGAGGAGCAGCTGGCGGACGACTGGAGGCAACACTGCGTGCCGTACGCCGAGGCCGTGCTGGGCCAGCCGCGGTGGCGTGCGCTCGTGCGCGTCATGGGGCGCACCGCGGCGCAGCTGGCCCGCGAGATGTGTGACAGGGCCTGGGAGTGCGGCGGGGCCAACCGCAGTGCGTTCAGGCGATACCGCCGCGGCCCGTCGTTCTCCAAGGCGTGGGTGGCCGACCCCATGCGGAGATACGAGGCGGTGGCCCTACGCCAGTGGCTGGCCGACCAAGGGCGCCCTCCTGGAGCGCCATGGATTGGCTGGGCGCCTGGTGAGCGCAGGAGGTCACAGGCGCAGGGCGCTGGTGCGGCCGCCGCAGGCGCGGGGCCCAGCAGCCAGCGCGACGGCGACCCCGTGGGGGAGGAGGCCGCCGGCCAGCCTGGCGCCGCTGGCTCAGCGGCTGTGTCGCCCGTGGACGTCTTTGGGCCCAGCAGCGAGGAGGAGGAGGCTGGGCCCGTCCTGCAGTCCTCCTCGCCGCCACCGCCGAGCCCCTCGCCCCGGCTCTGCGGCGAGGAGGGCTTGGCGGAGGCACCCGCGGCTGCGGCGCGGCCCACCAGCGGCTGCGGCGCGGCGGCGGCGCGGCGCGGCCCACCCGAGGCTGCGGCTCAGGCCGCAGAACGGCGAGGCGTCGTTCGGCTGTTCGCCAAACGGACGGTGTCCCCACGCTCCTGATCTCCTGTTCTCCTCCTCCTCCTCCTCGGGACCCGCTGCGGCCTTGTGGTGCGCGCAGGTATTGTGATGCACGCAGATGGTGCTGAAATGATGGTGGAGCGTGGCCCTTGGTCGTGGCTCGCGCGCGCGCGCTGTGGTGCAAGCAGAGAGGCTGCCGTTGCCTGCCCTCTCCATTCCTCCCCATTCCATGCCATATTTGTTCATGGGCGCTGCGGTGCGCGCGGTGGCCATGGCGTGCACGGGCGCCGTGGGCTCAACGTGCAGGGGTGCATTCAGAGCAAGAAAACACACGAATCACAATCAATGCGCATATCGACTTTGATAACATCGGCCGCCCCCACGGTTTTTGGAAATTGGTCCCGTCGGGACCCCATAGGGTCCCAGAGGTGCACGCAGGCCTTGTGGTGCGCGCAGGCAGTGCGGTGCACGCAAATGGTGCTGAATTGGTCGTGGGTCATGGCCCCTGGTCGTTGCTCGCGCGCGCAGGCGACGCGGTTCACGCGGAAGTGCTACAATTTTCCCTTCCCCCTCGTCGTCGTCGTCGTCGACGTCGATGCCGGCGTCGGCGTCGTCGGCGTTGGCGTCGGCGTCGGCGTCGGCGTCGGCGTCGGCGTCGGCGTCGGCGTCGGCGTCTTCGTCGTCGTCGTCGCTCGTCGCTCATTGTCGTCGTGCGCGCGGGCGCGGCTGCTGTGCCGGAGCCGTACGGCGGGGGGTCGGGGCGCTCCGTTATACCCCCCCCGTATGATGCCCGCTTTCGCCGAAAATAATGAAACGCGTTGTTGCGTTGGGAGAAAGGCTCGTTTGCCGCCTGGTCATAATGCTCATGCTCCTGCTCGTACTCCTCATGCTCCTCATTCTTCCTGGATGGGGTGCGAAGGGTATGAGGAGGACGGAAGGGGACGCGCAAGGGGACGGGGAGGACGGGGTGCCGGCGTGGTGCGTGGCTCTCTCCCCCCCTGGCCGATCAGGCTGGCGAGGGGCGTTCGGAGACGCTGTTGATGTGGGGCGAGGACCCGCCGGAGGGGGAGAAGGGTGAGGCGAGCGAGGATCACCGGGAAACGAGGGCGAGGAGGGCAATGTGGGCAAAACGTCGTGATGCTGTACCTTGGGTCCTCGTGTTGCCCTAGTGCATCCGGTCGGTCGGCTACGAATTCACGGTGCGCGTCGGGCGTGCGTCTGCGATCGATTCCGCCACGGTTCTTGCGGTCGAGGAGGAGGGCAGCGATGGTGAGGAGGAGGGAGGAGGAGGAGAAAGAGGAGGAGGAGGAGGAGGCGGAGGAGGAGGAGGAGGAGGAGGAGGAGGCGGGGGAGAAGGAGGCGGAGGAAAAGGAGGAGGAGGAGGAGGAGGAGGAGGAGGAGGAGGATAGTTAATTATAAGGATAAGGAGAAGGAGAAGGGTAAGGTGAAGGAGAAGGATAAGGAGGAGGGGAGAAGGATTCGAGGGAAAGGAGGAGGGGCAGGAGGACGAGCAAAGGGGGCGGCAGGAGCGGGAGTGGGAGGGGCGGGACAAGGAGAAGGAGGGGCGTGATGAGGAGAAACCGCAGCAGCAGGCGGGGCGGGGGATTCGTCAACATTTCCCAGCGCCCCGCCAGAGCCGCGCGTGGCAGGTTCGGGACGCTTGCGGGACTGGAACCTTAGGAGGGACACGCACGAGTCGAGCGAAGAACCCTGACGGTGTCATCCCCCCCTCCCCCTTCCCCCCTTCTGCCTTCCCCCAGCCTTATCCATGCCATTTCTTCCTTTCATTGCTCGGACAGCTCCTCGCTCACTCTTTCTCAACTTCTCCTCCCTTCTCGTTTTCGTCTCTTCTCCTGCATGCTATCGTCCTTCGCCCTCTGCCCTCTTCCACTGAATCTCAATTGTTTTTCTTGGAGTACAAGGAGGAGGACGAGGAGGAGAAGGCTTCACGCTGCCCCGACCCCCCCCCCCTCGCGTCGCGGAGGCAAGAATGCGGCAGAATTAGTGTTAAACATTGTTGGCCCCCTGCAAGGCCCCAAAGCTACAAAAGGACAGCTCGGAACGAACAAACGGTCCCGAGGCAAGGGGTCGAGACCTCGGGACCCCTTCGGTCTGCTTCCTCCTCCCCTCGGCACCAGTGTTGTGCGTGGCCCCCGTGAGATGTGGCTGAAATAGGCGCGCGCGAGCGCAACCTCCCCTCCCTGTCGTTTCCAGGGCCCACTAAGCTCCCCTCCACCGCCCCGGTCCCCCGCCTGGCGTGGGCAGCCCGTGCCGCATGTCCGTAGCCATGGGCTCAGCGGCAGCTGCCGCCGCCACGTCCGCGCACTCTGCCCTGTCGCTGGCCAAGAACGGGCGGCGCGCCCATGCCGGAGGCGCTCATCGTGCGCGCGCAGCATCCTGGCATCGCTCGGACGTGTGCATTTTTCCTTCGGCGAGGGCCATCGAGGAGCATCCTTGATCATTTGGCGAAAAAACCACGCACGAAACCGAAAAAAACACGGGGAATGGACGTCCGAGCGATGGCGAGGCATCTGGGGTTGACTTAATGGGGGTGCCAAGACAGGGGGGCCCTCAAGGGGCCCTCGAATGCCCCCAAAGGCCTTTTGCTGGCTCCACACGGGGACCTGGTGGTCTCTTTTTCAGCACCCCCCCAGCGCCACTCGCCCGAACTCCGCCATCAGCTTCCTGGGAAGGGGCGCCCAGAGGCCGAGGCCAGTGGAGAGTGACAAAAGTTTAGCCTCCAGGGGCCGGATGCTCGTCCACACCCGCTGCGCCTCTGCTCTCTGGCTCCTGGGGGAGGGAGCCCGAAGCGACATGATGCAGTGTACGTACATGGGTGCCAATCTTGCCCGACCTTCGGGCTCCTCGCGTGGGCCCCTTGGCATCTGGGCGCTTCCCGACGGTGACGGCCTGCCGCGGGCTCGCGGCCGCCGCGCGCGCGCGCCTCGCCCTCGAAGAGCGCGCCACGGTGGCGCGGGGGGGGGGGCTCCTCCTCCTCCTCCTCCTCCTCCTCCTCCTTCTCCTCCTCCCCCTCCTCCTCCTCCTCCTCCTCCTCCGGGGTCGAGTAGCAAATCATAGGAGCCTTGTGCATCGAATAGCGTCGATCTAGCGTCGATTAGCGTCGATTCGCAAGAGCCGACAAGATGGTATGGGAGGCTGCCATGAGTTGCCACCAGAAAAAGGGGGGTCGCGTTGGGTGTGGCGGCGGGGTTTCCGCGCAGGCGGAAAGATCTACACCACCACCACCTCCCCCCTCCCCATTCCCCTCCCAGGCTACAGTCGGACCAAGCTATAAGATCGAGGCCGATTCGGGGAGGGTACCCTGGTGTTCTTTGTGCTTGTTGGACGTTCTTGTGTATGCTGGGGAGGGTACCCTTGGATATTATGCGTGTTTTTTTGGCTGGCGAAGGTTCTCACGTCCTTGGAGGATGCTCTTCTGGCCTGGGTCCGATTGTGCACCGCCCCTCCCCACCCACCCCCTTCTTCTTCCAGGAAAGAGGAGGGCAGAGGAGGGATGAGGAGTTGAGGTGGTGGTGGTGGTGGTGGTGTATATTCATCGGGCCCGCGCCTCCAGCTCACGGGCGCGGAGGCGCTCCTGTCGGCGGTTGTCTGGCAGGGTCACGGTCGTGTCGAAGAAGTCACGGCATAGACCTAAATTTTCGGTGTTCAGCGCGGATTTTTTTGATCGGTGCTGGGCCCACCGGCCGGCGCCTCAATTGCCGCCCCTTGCGCGGTTCTCTCGCCAGGGAGGGGGGGGTCAGCGCAGGTTCAGGATGTCCGCGCGGTCCTCCAAACATGTATCTATCGGTCGTCGAAAGTAAGTCTGTTTTGATTTCCAGATTCCAATCGACTTAAACGCCTTCCTACTTTAATGATCTAGCGGCTTCACATTTTCCGTCCTCTTTAGGGGGCGGGCGGAAACAAATGATTTTCAGTTCCTTCCTATTTCATGTGTCCTACCTACTCCTCCCGACCGATGGGTATGTGTATGCAATAGTTTGTGTATCTTCCATGGCAGGTTCATGGTTTTTGTGGCATTTGGCGGCAGACCAAGGCAAATCACTCCCTCGATTGCGCGCAGGTGGCTTTTCACTCCGGCCTTGCAGGGCCGCGGTCGTTGCCGCGGCCGGCGGCCGAGGTTTTCGAGGGCATCGGTTCCAGCTGCGGGGGAGGAGCCGAAGGTACGCTGCAAGTCACGCCAGGGGTCCCAGGTGGCTTTTACATGGGATCCGCTTGGAGTTTCTCTTCCATTTCTGTGGCAGGGTACTGCCAGTGCATTGACAGGCACGACCTTTGCTGCGAAGGCTGCGACCGCTCCTCGCGCACCTGGACAGCGCCCAGGTGAAGTGGGCTCGGTGCCGATATCCAGGAGCCTGCGGCTTGCACCGTCTCCGTGCCAGCGCAGCGGGAAGTGGGGCGACTGACACATATCAGTCGCAGTCACAGTCATTGTCCTTCGGCCCTGGATGGCCGCAGCATCGGAGGAGATAGCTGTATCGACAGCACTACCTTTCTCGGTAGGCTGTCGTCGCCACTGGCGGACTTGCATCGAAACCCTGGTCGAAATGCACCCCCCGAGGTATATGGGGAGTGGCGGCGTCGGTACTTCTTGTTTTTCCCCAGACGCCGCAGTCACAGTCATTGTCTTTGGGTTCTGCAGGGCCTTAGCATGTGACGCATTGCTAGCTTCCTCTAGACGAATTTAGCCGTTCTGTAGATGAGTCGTTCCTGCTCCCTTGATGCCGGTGGGCCTTGCCAGGTAGCAGTTCGTTTCCCCAGTGTGGAGACCGGCACCCATTACATGTAGGAAGAGATTGGGTGTGCGTGTGCGAGGGAGAGAGAGAGAGAGAGAGAGAGAGAGAGAGAGAGAGCGAGAGAGAGGGGGAGAGAGAAACATAAACATATCATGTAGACGTCGTTGTGGGACGTATACTGGTAGAATGAGCGAGAAAGAGAGAGAGAGAGAGAGAGAGAGAGAGAGAGAGAGAGAGAGAGAGGAACCACCGAAAACAACAAACACACCATCAACTCTACATCAACAACAAACACAGCAACATCAACAGCAACACCACCAACAAGACCCGCAACAGCAACAATTCCACCAACAATAACAATACCCACAACACCAACCACAGCAGCAACAGCAGTAGCGACAGCAACGGCAAAGAGGGTGGCAGAGAAAGAGGGAGAGATGGATGGGGGAGCGGCGATGGGGAATATATTCCGACCACTCCTTGATACGTCTTGAGCAGACCTTACGGCCGGTGCCGCCGACTGTTCTGAAGGCCAGGGGCCACCCCGCGGGACTACCCCCGGGGACCCGCTGGGACCACGGGGGGTGACCCGGAAGGGGGGGGACTTTTAAGATTATGTGACGTGCGCTGCTTTCTCGCGCCGCGGCTGTTTTGTTCGTTGTTGTTCACTCTTATTTTTATTGTTTGCCTCTTTTCTTGTTATTATCATGTTACTGGGTGTTCGTTCTTTCTCTCTCTCTCTCTCTTTCTCTCTTTCTGTCTCCCTCTCTCTCTATTTGTATCTCTCTGTATCCCTCTCCTTGTCTCTTTATTTTTCTCTCTTTCTTTCTTTCTTTCTCTCTCTCTCTCTCTCCATCCCTCACGCCGAGTTCAACAAGAACCCCCATACGTCGGTCATCAGCACGTTCGTCAACATCTGCTCCAGCATCGACGCCGCCATCTATACCATCATCCAGCATCATCATTATCGTAGGTTGTGGGACGTTCTGTTGTTGTTCCTGTTGTGCCCACTGCTATTCCGTCATTGTTGTTGCTTTTTTTATTGCAGGGATGGCAATGAGGAAGGATGGTGAATGATGCTGCAGGCTGAGGACCAGACATTTTGAGGAAGTGGAAGAGCGGGGGGGGGACATCACTCGCTCTCTCTGTCTCTCGCTCTCTCTCTCTCTCTCCCTCCATCCACATGTGGCGCGAGCCGCGGCGGTCAGAGATTGAGCAAAGGAAAGAATGGAGTCTGAGGCCATTGAATGAATGAGTGGATGGATGGGTGAATGAATGAATGGATGGAAGATCGCATTATCTCTCCCCGCCCATGGGTTGGACACTTGGTGCGCCCTCTGTCCAACCCATGGGCGGGGCCCCGCGACCAGCCCACGCCCAAGTGCCCAAACGAATCACGTCATCTCTCTCCCGCCCATGCGTCGGGAAAGCGGGGGCTGCGTCTCTAAAGCGAATCGCGTAATCTCGTTCCCGCCCATGGGTTGGACACGCTGCGCACCCCATGTCCAACCAGTGGGCGGTGGCCCGACGCCAGCCCGCCTTCGGTTGCAACTTCGAAATCTATGTTCTTTCTCCCGCCCATGGGTTGGGCACGTGGTGACTCTGCGTCCAACCCATGGGTTGGACGCGGCCCGCGAGCTGGGCGCGCTCGCATACATGCGGGGGAGGATGCAGGGAATCGAGTGCGCCCAGGGCAGAACGGATAATACGAAACGAGATCTCACAGGACGCATGCATTTCAAACGCATTGAGTCGCATTGCAGTCACATCGCATTGGAATCGCCTTGAATCGCCTTGCAAACGCATTCAATTGCACTCTCCCTCCTCCTTCCCTCCTCCTCCCTGCCTCCCTCCTCTTCCATGCCTCCTTTCACTTCCTGCTCCCTCTTCAAAAGACAAAGAGAAAGAGAGAGAAAGAGAAAGACAATGAGAGAGAGAGAGAGAGAGAGAGAGAGAAAAAGAGAGAGAGAGAGAGAGAGAACGATATATAAAGAGAGAGACAGGGAAACATGGAAAGAGGAGTAGGACCTTCCCGTCGCGCAAGGAATTTGTTTTTCTTGGTAGGGTCAAAAGGACTATTGGTTTCCAATTTGATTTTATTGGTTTTCCAATGACAGTCACAAGCTTCCTTGTCTTAGGGCCACGAAACCTGTGACACTACCAAAAGAAGACAAAACAACAAAAACAAAATGTGACGCGACCAAAAAAACAACCTTGGATTTTAATTGTTTTCCAATGGCAGTCACAGGCTTCTTTGTCTCAGGGCCACGAAACCTGTGACACGACCAAAAAAACGGGGGGGGGGGGGGCAACAAATATCGTGACACCACCAAAAAAAATCAAAGGTTTTCGGACCTCGCACTCGCGGCGGGCCCTCCCGGGGTCGGGAACCGGAGCGGGCGGGGACCGAAAACCTTTGATGTTTGTCTTTTTTCCCTACCTACGCGCTGCCTAGAAGGGCTCTTACTCTCTTAGCTTAAAGGGGCCGGGCAGTGGAAACCGCCCCCAGCGGTTCCCCCAGTCCCCGCCCCGCGGTTCCCCCAGTCCCCTGGGAGCTTTAGCTTTAGCTTTACTTTTTGCTTTAGCTGAGCTTTATTTAGCTTAGCTTTAGCCTAGCTTTAGCTTAGCTTTAGCCTAGCTTTAGCTTAGCATTAGCTTAGCTTTAGCTTAGCTTTAGCGTTAGCTTTAACTTTAGCTTAACTTTAGCTTAGTTTTAGCTTAGCTGTATCTTAGCTTTAGCTTAGCTTTGGCTTAGCTTTAGCTTAGCTTCAGCTTAGCTTTAGCTTTGCTTTTTAGCTTAGCTCCAGCCTAGCTTTAGCTTAGCTTTAGCTTAGCTTTAGCTTAGCTTTAGCTTAGCTTTAGCTTAGCTTTAGCTTGCCTTTAGCTTAGCTTTAGCTTAGATGTAGCTTAGCGCTAACTTAACTTTAGCTTAGATGTATGTTAGATTTACCTTAGCTGCAACTCAGCCTTAACTTAGCTTTAGCTTCGTTTTACGCTAGCTTTAGTTTAGTTTTAGCTTTGTGTTGCTTAGCTTTAGCTTCGATGTAGCTCTGATTTAGTTTAGTTTCAGCTTAGCTTTACCTTAGGGTTAGCTTAGCTTTAGCAGAGCTTTAGCTCATGGTTAGCTTAGCATTAACTTAGCTGTAGCTTAGTTTTAGCTTAGCTGCAGCTTAGCTGCAGCTTAGCTTTTACTGAGCTGCAGCTCAGCTTTACTGTTACTACGAATGCTGCTTTCCTAGGGACTCCAACTCCTAGGTAGGGTCGCACTGGGATATTTTGTAGTGTCACAAGTTTTTTTCGTGTGTTTTTTTTTTTTCGGGCTTTCCTTTTGTTAGTGTCGCACGCTTCGTGGCCCCAAGACAAGGAGACTTGTGACTGTCATTGGACAACAAATATAATCAAAAGTTTTCGGCCCCCGCCCACCCCTGCTCC
This sequence comes from Prorocentrum cordatum, assembly GCA_963575745.1. Classification (NCBI taxonomy): domain Eukaryota; class Dinophyceae; order Prorocentrales; family Prorocentraceae; genus Prorocentrum; species Prorocentrum cordatum. Next base: position 14,376 of record CAUYUJ010007429.1, on the reverse strand, counting down.
GGACCCCAGGAGGGCCCGCCACGAGTGCGAGGTCCGAAAACCGTTGGTTTTTGTTTTTTTGTTGTAGTGTCACAGTTTTTTTTGGGTAGTGTCACAGGTTTCGTGGCTCCAAGACGCGTTTCCATTAAACAAACATGTTTCGGCAATCGCAATCCTGGGAGGCCCTCCCGCCCACCCAGGCCCCAGACAATAGGGGAACCAAACGGAAAAGAGACAATGGGGGAACCAAAAGTCCACAAGACAATCTGGGGGAACCGAGAGGACAAGAGACAAGTGGGAAACGAAGAGGACAATAGACAATGGAGAAACCAAGAGGACAAGAGACAATGGGGAAACCGAGAGGACAACTGCTACACCAGCATCGTCGTTAACGTCTGCATCCGCATCTACATATACAACAACATCAACACGTTTTCTTCTGTAAACTTATATATATATAAGATAATGATACTAATAATAAAAACGCTGATCTACGCATGCACCGAATACACATCCCGTCGCATAAAAGTCACCCTTGCGGGGGGGGGGGAGGGGTAATCTCTGCCCCCCCCCGTGCACATGGGGACCAAAGGAGGAGGGGCGGCTGATTGCTCTGGACCCCCCCTACAGGACCCCCCTTCCCGCATCGGGACCCCACCCTGTGTCTTCTTAGGATCCGCCAGGACCCCTGATCGAGGGCGGGAATCTGATCTAGGACCCCCCCCGTATTCCCTCCCGTACCCTCCGCGCCAACCCCCCCCGAACCTCCCTTTGTGATTACCTCCCCCCCGGCGGCCATCTCGGGACTGTCTGCCTTTGTATTTCTGGAGCACTTCACTGATCGATTGGACAGTGTACTAGTGAAATTGCTGCGTGGGCTGATGAAGAGAAATGCGGCCATAACCACAGAGGACGGTTGTATTCGCACGATGCCTTCCAGAGAGGTCCTCTCTTTCAGGGATATATCGCCCACAGCAGTCGAGTTCCAGCTGCAGCGTGTCAGATGGGTCGCTTCATTATCAGGGACCCAGCCAACCAAGAGCAGGTCCTCATGGGAGTCTTCGGGGCCACTAGACTGGGCGAGTGCGTCAAGCGCCGCCGTTTAAATAGCTTTAGCTTAGCTTTAGCTTAGCATTAGCTTAGCTTTAGCTTAGCTTCAGCGTTAGCTTAACTTTAGCTTAGTTTTAGCTTAGCTCTAGCTTAGCTGTAGCTTAGCTTTAGCTTAGCTCTAGCTTAGCTTTAGCTTAGCTTCAGCTTAGCTTTAGCTTTGCTTTAGCTTAGCCCCAGCTTAGCTGTAGCTTAGCTTTAGCTTAGTTTTAGCTTAGGTTTAGCTTAGCTTCAGCTTGCCTTTAGCTTAGTTTTAGCTTAGATGGAACTTAGCGCTAACTTAACTGTAGCTTAGATGTATTTTAGATTTACCCTAGCTGCAACTCAGCTTTAGCTTAGCTTTAGCTCCGTTTTACGCTAGCTTTAGTTTAGCTTTAGCTTTTTGCTGCTTAGCTTTAGCTTCGATGTAGCTCTGATTCAGCTTAGTGTCAGCTTAGCTTTACCTTAGCTTTAGCTCAGCTTTACCTTAGCTTTAGCTGATGGTTAGCTTAGCATTAACTTAGCTGTAGCTTAGCTTTCGCTTAGCTGCAGCTTAGCTGCAGCTTAGCTTTTACTTAGCTGCAGCTGAGCTTTACTGTTACTGATAATGCTGCTTTCCTAGGGGCTCCAACTCCTAGGTAAGGTCGCACTGGGATATTTTGTAGTGTCACAAGTTTTTTTCGTGTGTGTTTTTTTCCGGGCTTTCCTTTTGTTAGTGTCACACGTTTCGTGGCCCCAAGACAAGGAGACATGTGACTGTCATTGGACAACAAATACAATCAAAAGTTTCCGGCCCCCGCCCACCCCTGCTCCGGACCCCAGGAGGGCCCGCCACGAGCGCGAGGTCCGAAAACCGTTGGTTTTTGTTTTTTGTTGTAGTGTCACAGGGTTTTTTTGGGTAGTGTCACAGGTTTCGTGGCTCCAAGACGCGTTTCCATTTCAAAAAAAACATGTTTCGGCAATCGCAATCCTGGGAGGCCCTCCCGCCCACCCAGGCCCCAGACAATAGGGGAACCAAACGGAAAAGAGACAATGGGGGAACCAAAAGTCCACAAGACAATATGGGGGAACCGAGAGGACAAGAGACAATTGGAAAACGAAGAGGACAATACACAATGGAGAAACCAAGAGGACAAAAGACAATGGGGAAACTGAGAGGACAACAGCTACACCAGCATCGTCGTTAACGTCTGCATCAGCATCTACATATACAACAACAGCAACACGTATATGAAAACAAAACGCTGATCTACTCATGCACCGAATACACATCCCGTCGCATAGTCTTGGGGGGGAGGGGTAATCTCTGCCCCCCCCCCCGTGCACATGGGGACCAAAGGAGGAGGGGCGGCTGATTGCTCTGGACCCCCCCTACAGGACCCCCCTTCCCGCATGGGGACCCCACCCTGTGTCTTCTTAGGATCCGCCAGGACCCCTGATCGAGGGCGGGAATCTGATCTAGGACCCCCCCCGTATTCCCTCCCGTACCCTCCGCGCCAACCCCCCCCGAACCTCCTTTTGTGATTACCTCCCCCCCGGCGGCCATCTCGGGACTGTCTGCCTTTGTATCTCTGGAGCACTTCACTGATCGATTGGACAGTGTACTAGTGAAATTGTTGCGTGGGCTGATGAAGAGAAATGCGGCCATAACCACAGAGGACGGTTGTATTCGTACGATGCCTTCCAGAGAGGTCCTCTCTTTCAGGGATATATCGCCCACAGCAGTCGAGCTCCAGCTGCAGCGTGTCAGATGGATCCGCTTCATTATCAGGGACCCAGCCAACCAAGAGCAGGTCCTCATGGGAGTCTTCGGGGCCACTAGACTGGGCGAGTGCGTCAAGCGCCGCCGTTTAAATAACACTGGGAAGATATTCGAGCACAGCACGCAATGGGCTAAATATGGTAGGCGGACTTGAACACACTTGCAACAGCTGATTACGCATATGTACTAGGACACTTATTTCCAGGTCCAGGGCGCACGGTCAAACATAGATTTCACGAGTGGGTGACACGACGCGCAAAACATCATGGAGGTTTTGAGAAGTACTCAAGAAGTTTAAGTTAGACTCAAGAAATTTACGTGAGACAAGTCCACCATACGGACGTGGATAGAGAGGGTACACGAAAACGAGCGAGCAGCACGAGGGCGCTTCATGCACGACGAGGGGAGGGGACCTAGGTGGAGTTCACGTGCATGCGTGAGTTACGTGATGGCACAGCCTGTGGAGCCACATTCCCGACCTGGACGCCCGCTTCACGTTTGCTCATCAGCTTCGACATGAATGCTCGCTCGCCATCAGCACGAACACCTGTCCGCGGTGCAAGGTGTCATTTGCCAGCAAGACTTCTTTCTTAAGACGTGAATGCACGATGGCAGACAAGACGCCGAAAAAGGACCCAGCTTGATCTGTGTCGTTAGACTTCCGGCCCGAGCCCGATCCTCCTTGCGCCTGCGGGCATTGCGGCGCCGGACATCAAGGCCCGCGCTCGCATTTGCTGCGCGTGTTAGGGCGCGCCCCAGGGCCCGAGCCAGAAAAATACGAACCCAGCAGAATGGAGGCTGACGGCGTCGGGGGCTTGCCCGAGGTCGCAAACGCTCGACGCAGTAGGCGCCGTAGCTGCCCCCCCCCCCCCCCCCCCCCCCCCTCAGCGGCCGCGACAGGGGCCGGCGGCGCCGCGTGGATCCCAACGCCGCGCGAATGTCGGGAATGGATGTCCAGACCTGCAGAGCGACGCGCTCGACACCACGCAGATGCAGAGGCACCTGGCGGGGTCGGCCCAGGACTTCCTGATCCCACGGAACGGAGCGGCGGGCCAGGGCGCGGACACGGGGGCAGCTAGCGCGGGCAGAAAAGATTGGGAGGTGGATTTGGGCAGCCCGCGCACGCATGCGCGGCCGTCTTCCCAGGGGCCCTGGCGCAATTTGAGTTGCCGAGCTCATCGAGATAGATCCCCTGCACTTCCGTTATTTCGGTGGGCAAGACGTCGCGATTGCACGTGGGTGATATTATCCTGCGCTTCCGCATCGAAGCCGCCTGCGGCCAGATGGATCAGCCGAAGCAGTTCAAAGCGCAGCGCTTGTGCAGCGCCCTCGCAGTCAGCCCCTTCATGGGCGATCGCTGCTGTCAACGGGGCAAGGGGGCAGAGCGTCGAAGGGCCCATGGAAGTGAGCGAGCCGCCGCCGGTCTCGACGCAGCGCTTTCGCCGGGCAGCCCATCGCGCCATCATCCACGCGGGGGGGGAAACAGCCCAGGAATCAGCGCGGCCGAGCAGTTGGGAGAGGGCCCTCCAGCACCAGCTGCGCGCGCGCCGGATGTGAGATACGCCGCTGCGAACGCCGCAAGCCCGCGCAGACAGGTGGGGGAGGAAGCGCGCGAGCATGGCGCATGCTGGTGAGAAAGGGCCACCAGTAACTTGTTTTGTGACAGCCATCTCGAGTTCGGCATTTCTACGCCACCGCTCCACAAACCCCGCCTGTCAGTGGGGATGTCTTGTGGGGCGAAGATCATTTCAGAGGGCGTCAATGCAGACGACTTATTGGATGGGGTCTCTAGCAGCTCATGTCAGCTCTGAGGCAGATGGAGTCTTAATTGCTACATAGACCAGCCGCCGAAGCTGGAGGACCTCGCTACAGCCTCAATGTTTCGACCGAGGATTCCTTGCCATCGTGATAATCTGAGTGCGGCTACTGATGCACTGTGCAATGTAGCATTGCGTTCCAGTGTTCCCGACGCATGCGCGCCGTATCATGCATCGCACAGTGAGCACGCGATGCGCGTAATATTTATAGCGCGCCCTAGTTGCCACTCCGCGCGCCAATGCGTGTAGGAGTGCAGGTTCAGGGGGGGTTGAGCCCAGGGTTTTGTTTTCTCTTGTTGCGACATTTCGGAGGCGCGAGACGGCCTAGGGCCGACGGGCGGCCCAAGGCTTTGCAGGCCCCGCGGGCCCCCTCAGGCGCCCCGCAGCCCCGCTCGCAGACAGAGCCAGCAGCAATGCCGGGCGCCGACGGGCGCCCATCTTCCCAGGCCCGCGCTTCTTGTGGTGACGCCGAACTGCTGTCGAGGTCGTTTCTCTCTCTGCGTGCATATATATATAAATATACCTATACGACCACCCTTCGGATGATAAGGAGTTTCGGGTGGGGGGGGGGGGGGCAGCGTCTCACCCGATCGGTCTCACTATCGATCTGACTATCGATCTCAGTATCGGTCTCGCTCGATCGATCTCCCTCGATCGATCTCGCAATTGATCTCACAATCGATCTCACTCGATCTCACTCGATCTCACTCGATCTACCTCACACTCGATCTCACTCGATCGTCATCATCATCGTCATAATCATCATCAGCATCATCATCAGCATCACCATCATCATCAGCATCATCAGCATCAACATCAGCATCAGCATCATCAGCAGCACCATATTCAGCATCACCATCATCATCATCATTATCTCATCATCAACATCATCACCATCATCATCTTCATCATCATCATCATCGCGGGACACCGCGGGACACCGGCGGGGCACCGCGGGGCGCCGCGGGACGCCGCGGGACACCGCGGGACACCAGCGGCACACCGCGGGCCACCGGCCGCCCGGAAGGGGGACATTTGGTCCGGCCGCGCCTCAGCCACACGGGGCACCAGCGGGGCACCTGCGGGGCACCGCGCGCCACCGGCCGCCCGGCGGAGAATCATTTGGTCCGGCCGCGCCTCAGCCACAGGAGACTTTCTTCTCGCCCGACCACGCAGCTTCGCCTCGCCCGCGCGCACGGCGCGCGCGAACACGAAACCGAAATCGATGTCCCGGTATGGGGGTTCTCCGTTCCATTTCGATCTCACCCCCTCACCTCCGATATATATATATATATATATATATATATATGTATATATATATACATATGTATATGTACGCGCGCATATGCCTAAATCCTCGCGCGCCTATGCATATATATATATATATATATATATATGTATGTAATGTAGTATATTTGAATGTGCGCACGCGCGTGCCACCCTCTCTTTTCTCCTGTCATTATACCGCGTTTTCTTTCTGCATGTTTGTATATGTCTCTTTCTCAATCGCTCTCTCTCTCTCTCTCTCGCGCGCGCGCTTTTTCACTCTCTCCCTCTCTCTCCTCTCTCTCTCTCTCTCTCTCTCTCTCTTTTGTTGCTATTTCTTTATTTCTTTCTTCTCTCTCTCTCTCTCTCTCCCTCTCTCTCTCTCTCGCTCTCTCTCTCTCTCTCTCTTTCTCTCCCTTTCTGTATCGCTATCTTTCTCTCTCTCTCTCTCTCTCTCTCTCTCTCTATTTATCTCTGTATTTTTCGCATGTCTATATGCAACTATTAGTATATCCCTCTCTTTCTCCTTTTTTTTTCTCTTCCTCTTGCCATCGTTTTGTTTTTTGTTGTTGTTGTTCTCTCTCTCCCTCTCTCTATTTCCCTCTCTCTCTCTCTCTCCCTCTCCCTCTCTCTCTCTCTCTCTCTCTCTCTCTCTCTCTCTCTTCTCTCCCTCTCTTTCCCGCTTGCTGACTCGCTCGCGCTCGACCTGCATTTTTCGTCGTTCGCTCTCCCACTCTATCTTTGTCGATCCGTCCTCGTCCGCAGCCGGCGTTCCTCCGCATCCACTCGCTTCCGCCAACCCCTGTCTCCGTCGCCCTTCCCGCCGCGCCCCCGCCCGCGCCGTGGCATTTTCTTCCTCGCCAGGCCCTCGGTTCCAATGCCTCCCCTTCAGTATTCCCCCCCCCTTCCCTTTCGTTTCCGTTTTCCGCCCTCCTCTCGCAGTCGTTCTCTTCCCGTCGATCCCCATCGCCCGCAGGCGGCCCCGGCGTCGCGGCGACGCCTCGCCCGGAGCTTGGGGGCTGAAGCGCGGGGGGCCCAGCGCGGCCTCGCGCGGGGGAAAGTAGCCATCGGCCCCTCCCGCCACCTGCCTGGGTGGCGGGCCAGAGGCCTGTCGGACGCTTATGCGGGCCTCCTGGGGGGCCTCCCGGGGGGCCTCCCTGGCGACAGTTTTGAATGTGTCGCGTTGTTTTTCGTTGGGGTTTCTTCGCGGCTCGCGGAGGCTCGCCGGGGCGGGCGTCGCGAAGCCTTTTTGATTTTCGGGCGCCCGCCGGCGGTCTCGGGGGGGGGCGCCCTCGAGGGCGGGGGGCTACCCATGCCTGTTCGGATCTCTCATCTGGTGTCCCTTTTCCGGCAATGTTGGCGCCTTGTTGGGTCGCCCCCAGGTTTTCTCGGGTCATGCCGGGGCTCTCTTGGGGGCCCCTTGGACCGTATTGGGGCGATTTTTGGGGGCCGATGGGGCCCGCTTGGAGCGATTCGCTACGCTCGGCTTTTCGTGGCCCAGGAAGCCTCGCCGCAGTTCGCTACCAATCTCGGGAACTGAGGCGGGCGGCCGCGCATCTTTGGCGATGGCTTCGCGCGTGGTTCTTACGGCGCACGACTCGTTACTCAGATGTTTCGCGCGCCCTTGCCGCCCCGCCCAGGACCGATGCGCGGGCGATTTGAAGTGAACAGGGAAGCCAGGAACAGAGGGGGGCTGCCTGAGCTGTTCGAAGCAGGAGGAAGACGGATGATGGTTGAGGGAGAAGGAGGAGGGCCAGGCGCAGCAGCAGGAGGAGGAGGAGGAGGGCGAGCAGAAGTGCCAGAGGCCACTGGGGTGCTTCTCGGAGTCGCTTGAGATACCCCTCGTGCGCTCCTTGGAGGCCTGTTTGGGCGTCTTGGGGGCCTCTTGGGGCGTCTGGGGTGCCCGTGGATGGCCTCTTGGCCGATTCGGAGCTTTTTGGTGGCCTCTTCGGCGCCTCTCGGAGCCATCTTGCTTGGGGCGCTCTTGGGGGCTTTGCATTGTCCCGAGAAGCCCCGCGAATGCCGCCGTCGCGGCCTTCCACTGCCAGAGAATATGACTTGCACATCAGGCCATCAACGCGTTGGCTAATCGCCGTGCAGTCAGAGGCACGCACGTTCGCAGTACCGTATTCCGTCGAGGCGCCCTTCGACATGAACGAATCAAAATTTGGGAAGCATCGCCAGATTGACCTCGCAAGTGTCATGCGTCGCGCGCCCGCGCGTCAATCCCTCGCCCGGATATGTTATTCATCGGCGTCTTGAGTCAGCCGCGTCCCTCAGGTGGCTCCAACGGTTCAGAATCTGCGTGGATTTTAACGGGCCCCTTGCGCGACGTGGGCCCCCGCGGCTCCCAGAGCCGTGTCAAGTGCGTCGCGGTTCGCGTGGCTCCGCGGGGGGTTTCTCCAACGTGGCGTACATTTGACCTCGACGAGCCCTGCGGGCCTTGAGGGCATCGGCGCTGCGAGCGTTCCTGGCGCCATTGGCCCGACGGCCCTTATTACCCCCGTGGGCATTGCTGGGCCTGCGAGCCGAAGTGACCGCATGATGCCCGCGCGCCATCCGGCTCATGTGACTTATGGGGCTCGCGGACTCTATGGGTCGTGAGCTTGACAGTCTCTGTGGGCCTTCACCTCGCAATGAGCCTCAAGGGACCTATGGGCCGCGTGGGCCTTGCAGCCCCCGTGAGATTTACGCGCCCTCTGCGTCTGGAGCTCATTGGGCTGATGTGGCTCGGAGGGCCCATTGGCCCTGCGAGCCCAATGGTCCTCATGGACCGCGTCGCTGTGCACTGATGGGGCCCGATGCGAGCCACGCGACCCCCCCCCCCCCCTGGCCGTGCCATCCTCAGGAGCTACATAGGTCTCATGAGCCTCATCGCCATGCGAGCCACAGGGCCCTCGTGATATCTATGAGCCTCATAGCCCCTTTGGGCCCATCACTTCCCTCCTCCTCAGGTGTAATGTTCTTCTATCTTCCAAGATCTGCCTGCTTTTCTGTCTCATGAGCCTCATAGCCCCTTTGGGCCCATCGAGCCTCGTGGGCCAACGCCGGGCCCGCGAACCTTGCGATCCCCGAAACATTGAAACGGTCACTCGTGGCTTATGGGGCACATTTGGCCCGTGGTGTTCACTGTCCCCATGAGCCTTATGATCGTCATGGGTTTCATCGGCCTTGTGAGCTCTGGGGGCCACGCGGGCCCCGAAGCTCCTTCTGAGCCCCATTGGCCAACTGAGCAATTCTCACGGCCCCCGTGGGCCCCATGAGCCGCGTCAGGGCCCGCGACCCCCTTGAGCCAATGGGCCTCGCGTGCTGGTGAATCCGGCAATGGTTGTCTCGATGCTAAGTTTTGCTTTCGCGCGATCGAGGGCCCGGACAGCTTTTCATCATTGTCACGCGTTGTGTTGCATTGTCATAGCTCTCCCGTGTTTTTGACGCTTTCCGTTCGTTTTTCTTGGTTCCCACAGGTTTTGGTCCATTTCATTGTTTACTCCAGATGTTCATGCTTTTTCTGTTTCTTTTGGTCGGTGATAGTTCTTGTGATGCGTTTGATGTTCGTTGTTGATTTCTGTCAGTTTGGGATGCTTTCGATCCAAATCTAATCATTCGACCGAATTTGCATGGTTCGGGCTGTTTTCATAGATGTCGGCCGTTTGTTTGTAGACTTCAGCTCGGCAGTGCTTGGTGGTTGCTCGGTGGTTTTTCGGTGGTGCGTTGTGGTGCTCGGTGGTTGCACGGGTGTTGCTTGGCGGTTGCTCGGTGGTGCTCGGCGGTTGCTCGGTGGTTGTTCGGTGGTTGCTCGGCGGTTCGGCGGGCGCCGCCTGCCGTGGAGAGCTTTTTGTTTGCGGCACGTGTGAATTTACATCGGCATTTCAAGACAAGCCACGGTTCTTCAGAACACGCTTCATAATGCATGAACACGCAGCGCAATCAACGAAATCGCATCGATACCCATGTACACGCATCGACATTCATCGAAACCCAGACTTCGCATTGAAATGTATGAAGACGTATCGGAACATCTGACATTGTAACGATGTTCATCGAAACGCAGAAAGAAACGCATCGAAATTCAACAACACGTGTTAAAGTCGTGCGTGTCCATGAAAACGCATGAAACCCAATGGAGACGCGTGAAAGGCACATGGGATTATTTGGCGCCGGTGGGAACGCATAGGATCCATTGGTGCACATGGGGATCTGTGAGTTTCACCCCTCGTGGGCTTTGGGAACTTTTCGAACCCCGAGGCTAGTTTTCTTGGGCGGGCCCAGCGGTTCGCCTGAGAATTTCGCACCAGTTATGATTCCGAAGCTCAACATATGTCAACAGCTTCACACATGGAGGGTGGTGGTTTTCAATGCGATTTTCGCCTTAGCGCCGCGCGCATACGTTTTAAATTATCCAGGCGAAGTTTCCAACCATGTGCAGTTGTGTGTACCGCAAGTGTGGATCCTTTTACCTAACATCGAAGACTGGTAGGTTTCTAGTGGTGTCAAAAGAGAGCAGCACATTACTTCAACATCACTTCAACATTACTCCACAGGGGGGTCTGGGCAGCCGTTGGGGGCAGTTGGGTGGCAGTTGGGGGGCCGTTGGGGTTTGCCGGCGGGGATCGTTTTTCGCATACAGTCACGCACTTCGTGCTTTTCGATTTCCCAGAACTCCATTCCCGGGCCACATTTTGGAAGCCCGGAGCTAACTGTAGGCCACTTCGTGCTCTTCGATTTCCCAGAACTGCGCGCGGCGGGGGTACTTATAAGTACTTATGCTAGTTATAAGTAACTTATGAACTTACGGCCTACTTATAAGTAACTTATAAGTAACTTATAAGTAGCCCGTAAGTAGCCCGTAACTAGCCCGTAAGTAGCCCGTAAGTAGTCCGTAAGTAGCCGCGTAAGTAGCCCGTAAGTAGCCCGTAAGTAGCCAGTGGGTTCTAATTTTCAATGGTTTTGGTTCCAAACTGTTTGCGATTTTGCTAACATGTTTTCTGTGAGTTCCATGTTCGGAGGTCGTTTTTTTCAGCATGCAATCTGGATTCGTATATTTCCATGTTCGGAACAAGATTTTCGCAGGTTTTAATTACATTCGTGCGCATGATGTCTTTAATCCTGATGTTTTCAACATTACATGTTACCTTTGTTGTCGCGCCTACCGTTGAGAATATTTGTAAATGCAGATTGTACATGTTTTACACGATATTCTACATATCTGTTTCTGTCGGAGCACTAGTCATCTGCAGCCCATCATAGTTGATAACACGACGACGTGGCAGTATTGCTTTATATGGCGTGTGCGATCACTCACTATTTCACGCATGTTAAGGGTGCACGGGGGACGCGTCTGTCCTTGTTTGGTGACGCTGCTGTGTGTGCTTTCTTTCGGTACTGTCTCGTGGATTACTGCTTTGGTGTTATTTGATGCTGGCTGGTGTCGCGCAGACTGACTCGTTGTCGCATCGCGATGCGCTCTCGTTGGTGACTGTGGAGCTTTCGCGTTGTATTTGGTCGGCCTCGCCGGCTGCCAGGGTCATGCGCAGTGCTCGTCGCTGTGTCACGATGTTGCTTGCATCGGATGTCATTGCCGCTGGTGGTGCTGTGGGTGCTGGTGGTGCTGCTGCTTCTGGTAGTTTTGCTGCGGGTGCTGCTGGTGTTGCTGGTACTCGTGATGCTGCTGGCGCTGCTGTGGTGCTGCTGATGGTGCTGGTGTTGCTGTTGGTGGTGGTGGTGGTGCTGCTGCTGCTGCTGGTGCTGCTGGTTTTGGCTGATGCTGGCGATGGTTATCGTGCTGCTGGTGCTGCTGGTGCTGCTGCTAATGCATTTGCTGCTAATGGTGGTGATGTTGGTGCTGCTGATAGTGCTAGTGCTGTTGCTGCTGCTGCTGCTAGGTGCTGCTGCTGGTGCTGCTGCTGACGGTGGTGGCGGTGTTGCTGGTGCTACCGCTGCTGCCAAGTGCTCTTGCTGGTGGTTGTAGTGATGCTGCTATTGATGCAGGTGCTGACGGTGGTAATGAAATCAGGCAGCGTAACAACCGCCTAGGAAGCGTTTTCTCGGAGGTATTGGGATCTTCGGGCCATGTGGTGCTCGTTTGGAAGGTCTTGGGGGGGATCTTAAATTCTTTTTGGTGGCATAGGGGACCTCTTGGAGCAGTGGCCACCATTGTTCAAAAAGAGGGGGGCTTAATTCCACCCACCCACCCCTAGGAGCTTCCAAAAAAGGCGCTCTCGCGCTCTTGGACGCCATTGGGGCCCTCTCGGGGCCCCTTGGGCCATCTCGGGGTCATCTTGACGCCTCAAGAGCCCATCGGAAGCGAAAAAGCGAACACACCAAAAAACATTTGTTTTGCTTTGGTGTTGGTGCAAATTTGGCCTCTGTGGGTTTGAACGCGGGGGGTTGGAGGGCACTTGAAACCGCATTGGTTCGTGTCGGATGCTATCTCGAGCCACCTTGAAGTATATTTGGCCATATTGGAAGCTCGGGCTCTCTGAGGCCGTCTTGGAGCCATCTCGAGCCATCAAGGACGTTCTAACTCCTCGCAGGTAAGCCCGCCCAGACGCAGGGAAGGCAAACCTCGTTGGAAAAGGAAACGGGCTGATTGATTCACACTTCGATGTTGTGTGCGCCGATGATAACATAATTGCTCGGGAACCGAATATACCATACGGATTTGAAGATTTTCTGGGCTCGTCGTTTGTGGTGGTTCGGTTGGGGATCTCACGAGGCACAGAGCGTGAGAGCGCATCGACTTACATCAAACCGCATGCAAACATATAATGCAGCGGCCATATAACTGTAACAGCCCCGTCGGCGCTTGATCGCCAAAATTCCGTGGGCCAGCAACTCGTTAGACAAGACTAGGGTTGGCTTTTCAGCCCGCTTATATTTAGCATATCGGCCGTCTGCTTTTCTAAACTCCCACATGGAGATGCACGCCCAGTAAGTGCCGTCAACGCAGAAATGATACCAGATTTGCCCGCACTGTCGGCGCCTGTCGCCACCAAGCAGGACGACATCCAAATTGCTAAACTTCGCGCCCGATTCGGCAACGAAAGTGCCAGATATCTCGATATTGGCTGCGCGCGGAAACATTTCCCCCACTGGCATGCGCAACGCCTTCGGCAACGCACTCCAGTTGCCGCTTACGTGCGTCGAGAATTGTTTAAGGTCTGCAAAATGTTGGCAGTACAGCTCCTCCATGAGACCCCTGGTGTAGTATATGCCTCTCGACTGGCGGTTCATTGCGAACTTTTTCGGGTCCTTATGCCTTCGCTCGGTGACGAACGTGTCGAAAAGGCAACCGAAATCTCGGTACTGCGGACCGAGATGAGCAGCCTGGTGGTGCTTGAATTGCCAGGGCCCTCGCCCGTGCACGTCGCGAAACGTATGCAAGTGCTTCATGATGCAATCATGCAGCTGGACCGCGGACACCTGTTTGCGCGATGCGCATTGCAGCATCTCTATGCTCTCACAACAGAGCGAAACTGATTCCGCTGCTCCGTGGAGGGCGGCAAGGCTCTCCTCCTTTGCAACCACGTTGGAGAAGTACCTCTGTACGACTGGTGTCGCTGACAGCTGCTCGCTCGCAGTGGCGGCCAGCTTGTTGTTCTCGAAGATTTCAGCCGTTCTCTTGTACTCCCGAGGCCACGTCCACTGCTGCATGTACGCGTGCAGGTCTGTGTATTCCACCAGGCCCTTTTTGGTCCTCCCCGCAGCCGCCTTGGCCTTGTGCATAAATTCATCGAGATCGTATTCGAAAAGCCCAGTGATGAAATATATGTGCGGCCAATCGTACATGGTGGTGCTGATTGGCTTCATGCGGCATCAGCAGTGAGGTAGTGGGGCCCGTAGTGGAACCCTTTCCTGGTCTCCAACTCTGCGTAAGCAGTCTTACCCAAAACAGTTTTTGCAACCATCAGTTCTCCCAGCAAGTTTCGCACAGAAGCGTCCGAGTGCGGCTCCCAAAGGTGGCACTCCAAATTGTCCAACGGGAGGCGCCCGAATCTACCGTCCTTGGCGATGTTTCGGCACAAAGGGCATGGCACGATGCCTCGGTGGCCCATGCTACCGAGGACTTCCTTGATAGCTTTGAAGTCAGCCAATGTCCCGTAATGACGCGCAAAGAGCCTGGTGAAATCATTGGTATCGTTTCCGCTCTCGCGCAAATCCAAGCAAATGCCTGTCTTCGTCAGGTGATGAGACTCGTCATTGAAAAACATGTGTTTCAGTACATGCTTGACTAACTGCGACATGCCGCTGTCCATGGTCTCGACAATGAGCGACGGAGTACATGCAACAATGAACCACATTTCCTCCCGATGAACAAGATTTTCAAACTCAGCGAACGTCCAGTAGAAGCTCTGCACTTTGCGTGGGTCCTTCTTGGATGCAAGTGGGTTCGTGGGGCTGACCTCGTTGAAGTATATGATGAGCCTCCACGGCGTACTCGGGGAGCTGGGGAACTTCGCCAACTTT
>CAUYUJ010007428.1:27500-46898 GCA_963575745.1 Prorocentrum cordatum | reverse complement strand
CCTGCCCGCAAATGAGCGATATGCCATCGCCGAGGCTATCCGTGCGCGGCAAGTGCGCTCCCGCCTCCGCCTCAAAAAGGGGAGGCACGCCTTGACCCCGATGGCAGCAACAACGCTCGCGGGCGCACACGCGCCACCACACGCGACAGCGGCGTCGGGGATCCACCCATCCGACACCTGGCCGCCGCCGCGGGCCCGGGCCCGGGGCTGGAGACCATGCTCCGGAGACCAAGCTCCGCCCCTGCCCGCTGCCCACCACCCCCCCGCCGGGCGGGTAGACAGGGGAAGGACTGCAGAACCCCAGAGAGAGGAGGAGCCAAGAGAGGGGGGGGGGCGAGGGCCCCAGAAGGGGGAGGGACCCCAAGTAAGACGAGCCGCAGGGACCCCGCGCCAGGGGGGCCTGGCAAACGGGGGGCATCCCGAGCCCGCCCCACCCAGAGCCCCACCCCCACCCAGGGACAGCCAAGCCGAAGAGCGAGGAGAGCCAAGGAGCCAAGGAGCGGAGGAGCGGGGCACAGTCCCCCCCCGCCGACCCCCCCAACAGGGGGGTGGCTGCCGATCATCGGGCCGGCTACCCAGGGGGATTTCAGTTCCCCGAGGGACCTGGCGTGCCCCCCCCACGCGCAGGTGCCCCCCTCGGGGCAGAAGGAGGAGGAGGAGGAGGAGGAGGAGGAGGAGGAGGAGGAGGAGAAGGAGAAGGAGGGGCTCTGCCACGAGGAGGCCTGCCATGGAGGGGGGGTGGAGGAGGGAGGACGGAGGAGGAAGGGAGCCAGGGATGGAGGGAGGAGGAGGAGGACGAGAAATATGGAGAAGGGAGGATCCTCATGTGCTCCAACTCCAAGCTCGCCCTCCCGATCCTCCTCCGCGATCCCCTGCCCAACCCACCCTCTCCTCCCCCTCTCCCACACCCACTGCTCCTGCAGCAAGCGCACACGATGAGAAACCTTCCAGTAAGAGATCTGGGGGCACACTCGCATGTACATAAAACTTCCCACGGTGCGCAAGGACTTCAATGTGCGGCCTTTGGCGTCCGCAAAGGGGTGCGCAACTTCCGCGCGGCACCTGCCGGCAGGCCAGTCGCTTATCTGACGTGCTTGCCGTATCCTTCTCCTCCTCCTCCTCCTGCTCCTCCTTCTCCTCCTCCTCCTCCTCCTCCTCGAACCTCCTGGATCCTCCTTGGATCCCCGGACAACCATCCTAGATCCTCTGGATCCTCTTCCCCCTCCTCCAGCCCTCCTCCTCTCCTCCTCCTCCTCCTAATCCTCCTTTCCTCCTTCCTACCTCTCCTCCTCCCCTCCTCCCATTTATCCTCCTTCTTCTTCTTCTCCTTCTCCTCCTCCTCCTCCTCCTCCCTTTCCTCACCCTCCTCCTCTTCCTCCTCCTCCTGCTGATCCTCCATTCCTTTCCATTATGAATAACTGCTCCCTGTCGGTCCCCGAACGTGTCGGCAGGGTGGACTGGGCGTTTGTTCCCTGAGACATCCTGACCCGCTATGATCACGGAACCTGGACACTGGAACAGCTGGAAGGATGGAGGGCGGGCCCTTTTCAAAATGTGGCTCTCGCCTTTGCGCCGCGCGCATTCGACTCAAAAGCTTGCGCTCGCCTCAGGGATGCGTTGCGGCCCGCTTTCAAGATGCGGCGCTCGCCGCAGCGCCGCGCACCTTCGTCTTACCAGTTGCCGGCCGCTTCAGGGACGGAGGGCGGCTCCTCTTCAAAACGTGGCTCCCGCCTGGGCGCCGCGCACCCGTCGCCTTTCAAGTTGGCAACAGCTTCGAATATTCGTCTGGTGAAAGTCCCAGGAACGGCGTTCTGGCGTGAGTTTGGGTTGCGCGAATTTGGCACGATCGGGGATTCTCAAACGGCTGTCTTCCAATGGGGCGGTTCTCGTAATCATTCTGCATTAGTGTAAGGGCCTGTGAAAAGGGGGCATTCGAGGGAGGGTTTATTGAAATATCGTTGATGCGCTTTGGCTTTACACTGGCCCTTCTCCTCCTCCTTCTCCTCCTCCTCCTCCTCCTCCTCCTCTTCCTCCTCCTCACTGCCGCGCACATACATTTGCAACGTTTGCAACAACTCCAAGGATGGAACATGGCCCGTTGTCGACAGGTGGCTCTCGCCGCCTCGCCGCGCACATTCGTCTTGAAAGTTTGCAACAGCTTGAAAGCGATTCAAAGATCCGTATGGCTCAAGTATGGATGAAATCCAAAGAACTGTGTTCTGGCACGAATTAGGGTTCTCAGGGCGCAGCCGTCTAGTCGGTTTGCGGTGTTGCCGTCCCAGGAACGGTGTTCTGGCACGGATTGAATTTGTCAAGACGCAACAATGACGTGGAGATCCCAGCGTTGAAGTCCCAAGAACGTTGTTTTGTCAGGGATGTGGAGTCTCAAAAGGTTCCCTTCCAAAGGGGCACAGCGTGTATTACAACATCGGTGACGCGTCTTGGGCTTACACTGGTCAATTTCCTCCTCCTCGAATTTCCTCCTGACCACCGCGCGCATCCGCCTGTAACGTTTGCAACAGTTTCAGGGACGGAAGGGGGGCCTCTTCCAAAATGGTGTTCTGGCAATTGCGCCGCGCACATTCATTCTAGCATGTGGTGACAGCTTCAATGATTCAATGATGGGGGGCGAGTCCTGTTCAAAGTGGTGCTCTCGACTGAGCGTCGCGCACAGCCGTGCTAACATTCTGCAAGTGCCTCAATGAGGGAGGGCAAGTCCTTTTCAAACTGGGGCTCTCGCCCTAGCACCGCGCACCTTCGTCTCAAATTCTGGCAATCATTTAAACAAGGGCGGCTCGTTGTCAAAGTTCGGCGTTCGTGTGAGACGGGCGCAGGACCTGGGCTGCACTCACCCGCCCTCTCCGCCCTGAGTGGGAGGGCGCGAGCAAGACCGAACACCGCCACAGAAGGATCATTGGGAGAAGGGGGAGAGGAGAAAGACGAGGAGGAGCACAACAATCAACCAACTATGAACACACTATGCTACGACAAGCCATCCCGTCCCAAGTCCCCTCCTGTCCCAAGTCCCCTGCAAGAAGCGCCCTCCCTTAAGCAATGAGCACAGCTGGGCCTGCCAGTTTGACGAGGGCCCAGCGTTGAAAAGGCATAGTGTTGCATCCGACTGGCGCGTAAACAGGAGCGCGGAAGACAATAATCGTACAACTCAACGGCGTGTCCAACAATATCATCCGTTCGAAAAAAAGTGCGGTCATACAAATCGTGGAAATCTCAAAGGAAACTCCATGGTGACACTACCTAGGCGAAAGGCCCAACCATGTGGGAGTGCGAGCACCGCTGGCGGGACGAAGGAAAGGCGTCCCCCTGTGGAGTCACGAAACGTGTGAGGGGTGTGCGGGATGGGTGCGGGGCCGCCATACAGTCGGGGCGTTGACCTAAGGAACGGTAAATAAGGAACGAGGCCCCTTTTTCCCATAAGTTAAACTTCGATTTCCCATCGAAACCCTAAGCAAAACCAAAGGCGAACTGCAAAACAACTAAGGAACACCGAGCCCCTCCCCAACGAAAAGGGTTCCTTCCTCAGCGCCGCCGCCGTACGGGCCCTGCCGCTCAGGTCCTCGGTGGAGCTCCGCACGAGGCCACGCGGCGCGCGAGCGGTGCTCCGACAGGAGCGCGGGGGCCGCCGTGCGGACCCGGCCGCTGGGGCCCTCGGTCGGAGCCCCTCATTGTTCCACTCCTTCTCCCCCTCCTACTCGCACTCCTCCTCCCCCCCTCCTCCTCCTCCTCCTCCTCCTCCTCCTCCTCCTCCTCCTCCTCCTCCTCCTCCTTTTCCTCCTCGTCCTTTCCCTCCTCGTCCTTTTCCTCCTCCTCCTCCTCCTCCTCGACAGCCAGAGCTCCGAGGGGTGTCCCGACATGGGGGCAGGAGCGCCAGGCGGACCCTGCCTTTGGCGCCCTCGGCGGAGCTCCCCATTGGGCCACGACGAGTGCGAGGGGCGTGCCGAAAGCAGTGCGGGGCCGCCAAGCGGACCCTGCCGTTGGCGCCTGCGGCGGAGCTCTCCATGAGGCCACAACGCGTATAAGGAGTGTGCCGGAATTGGCGCGGGGCCGCCATGCGGACCCTGCCGCTGGGCCCTTCCTTGGAACTCCCTTCTGGGTTCGACACGTGTGAGGGGAGTGTTTCGAAAAACGGGTGCGCGGCCGCCACGCGGACCCTGCCGCTGGGGCCCTCGGTGGAGCTCTGTTTGGGGCCACGAAACGGGTCAGGGGTGTGCCACTCTGAGCATGCGGAAGGCAGGGGCAGGAATGTGAGGAAAGAAAAGGAGAGAGGTGAGGTGAGGTGAGACGCGGGGCGGAGTCTCTTTAAAACGAAGACCCAACACCACAATATGTTTGGGGAAGGATCCACCGTGGATCCGTGCAGCGCTACGTGAATTGAATTTTCTGGTCTTTCAACTGAAAGAAATGTCTGGCGAGATCTCCAGTTTGAAAAATGGTACTCCTCCATCCTGCGAGCTGTTGCGTCAAAACGAATGCTCGCAGCGCTGATGAGAGAGCCACACATTGTAAGCGACCTATTAACAATCCCTGAAAGGATGACAAACATTTGAAACAAATGCTCTTAGTACTAAGACGAGAACTCCTCATTGAAAAGGAACCGCGCGTGCAAACTTCTGAAACGAATGCGCGCGGCACTGAGGAGAGATCACCATTTTAAACAACCCCCCCCCCACTCCATCCTTAAAATTGCTGCAATCATTTTATACGAATGCTCGCGGCTCTAAGGCGACAGCCACATTTGAAAACACCCCACCCCCTTCATCCGTGAAAGCGTTGTACGTACTTCAGACGAGTGTGCCCGGCGCTACGGCGAGAGTCACATTTTGAAAAGGAACGACCCTCCATCTGCGAAGCTGTTGCACATGTTTGAAAACACATGTGCGCAGTGCTAAAACGACAACCATGTTAAATCGTTGCACATGTTTGAACACACATGTTAAAACAACTAGCTTTGATTCATCTGTGAAGTTGCAAAGTTGTACAACAAATGTTCGTGGCGCTAAAGAAACAGCCACACTTTGAAAACGAAACCGCCCTCCATCCGAGAAAGTGCTGCAAACTTTTGGGACGAATGCGCCCAGCGCTAAGGCACGAGCAAATTTATGGAAAGGAACAGCCCTCCCTCAGTGCAGGTACTGGAAACTTTTAAGGCGAACGTGCGCGAGGCCCCAACGAGAACCACATTTTGAAAACCAACCGTGAAACAACTGCAAATTTCAAGCTTCAGGGTCATCCGTCACCGTGTCTGCACGATGTGGGCGTGTTCGAATGCCACGCCTGCTCTGTAGGTGTCCTGTACTGATATATAGGACCACCCCCCTTACAAGCGGAGTGCCGCACGAAACACACCTCAAATCTGCACCGCACTGCCTGTCCCGATGCATGCTGCACGCATGCACCACAGTGCTTGCATGAACAACGGCGCCTGCGTGCACCACAACAGCCGCGTTCACCGCAGCGCCTGCGACAGCGCAAAGCCTGCGGGCACCACAGCGCTCGCGTACACCACAACCACTGCGTTCATTACACACCTCTGTCGAAATGGGTTCTGGGAGGGGTCTGGGCGCCCCTCGGCCCAAAGGAAGAGGCGGGCAACAATGATGCCTGCAAGCGCGCACGATACGGGTGAGCAAGTGCGAAAACCCTTGTAAATTGCGATGCGAACACTGCGACGACGATCACGACGACGACGACCGCGACGATTACGAGGACTACGACAGCTTCGAATGTCACGACGACGGTCACAACGACGACCACGCCGACGAGGACTAGTGGTACGACCAAGGCGAATACGACGACCACGACGATTACGACGACGATGACTACAACAATGATAACAACGATAACCACGACCACAAAACGAACACGACGGCGACTACGACGACACCCCGTCGCCTGCCACCCTCTCCCCGCCTCCTCCTCCTCCTCCTCCTCCTCCTCCTCCTCCTCCTCCTCCTCCTCCTCCTCCTCCTCCTGGTATCACTGTTACTGCTACGACTTTTGCCACTACTTCTGTCACCAAAAATTACCACTACCAAAACTCTCGCGGCCCTGCCAGCACCAGAAGGCTGCGCGAACCCCGCGCGCGTGCACAAAAAACTGCCGGACCCTGCATGTGCGACAATAGCCTGCGAGCGCAACGCCATGTCTGCGAGCACTGGCAGTGAGCCTGTCAACGCCACGCTAGCCCGTGAACATTATGGTAGCCTGCGAGCACCACAAAAGCCTGCGAACATCGCAATGGCAATGCCGGGGGCGCACTATGGGCGGGAGGGGGGTCGTTACGTTATGGGGGGAGGGGGAGCATAACGCGCGTTATAAACCAGAGGGTTCAAAAAACACCACTCTCAACACGGCCTTGGAAGATCCTTCGACTCCCCAAAAAGGCGCCAAGACGGCACAAGAGAGCCAAGACACCCCCAAGAAGGGTCGACAGGCGAGAGGAACATTTCCCCGAGCTCTCGGCTTGACGGCGGGAGCCGTGGGTATCGGCAAACATTTCGCAGGCATGGTGCTGCTTCGCGAAGGACCCGGGAACACAAGAATGAGAATTCAAAGCGGCAGCGCGATGATGACAGCAACGACGCCGAAAAACCGCTCAATAATCACGACGTGATGAGCGACAGCGCGATGGTCACACAGCTGTTCAATAAAACTCTGCCATGGGAGCAACTGCGCCGACGCAGCCCGTTATTGCACAGCAGGCACGAGGGACCACAGCGACCGCAAGGGCTGCACACACGAAAGCGAACGAAGTGAAGCCTCCAAAGAGCCCGAACGTGACGAAAGCAGGAGTCAAGGACACCCCCCGACCGCCAACGAGACCCAGGGCACCTGCAACCACCCGAAGTCGAAGGCATACGAAGAAGAACAAACCCCAAAAAGGAAGAAAACACGGACCCGTAAATGCTATGTACCATGTGCAATACAAGAAAACACATGAAAACAACGATAATATAGGAAACGGGACTCACGGGACTCGCCCACACTACTTTTGAAAACTTCCGCTTGTGACAGCCGAGCAATCGCGCACCTAGATCTACATTCCACGAGAAGCCAAAGGGCACCGAAAACAGTCTGATGAAACGCCGCATCCAGAGAGCCCCAACGCGACGAAATCAGATGTTGAGTACACTCCTCGACCCTCAAAGAAACAAAGAAGACCTGCAACAACCACAAGTCCAAGGCACAAGATGAGCCCCCGCCCCCAAACGTGAACTCAGAAACATAGGAGCAAGCCAAAGCCCACCAGAAATACGATTAGCAAGGAAGCCCCCGAAGCGCAACCAACACCGAAACTGATCTTCAACCGTAGACAAGAAACAATTTCCTCGCTCACTCGAGAAAATGTCCTGGTCGCGCCCCGCAAAATTTCTCCGTTCGACCGAAAACAATCCCCGCTTGACCGAGTAAACCTTCCCCGTTCGAAGCCGGATTTCATGGTTGCCGGCTGGATTTCCTGCTTTGCCTGTTTACCCCGAAGGCGGCCCGAACGAGCTCCATGAGAGCTCCTCAAATAGTGAAGACGACATGTGTCACATGTGACTGCCTTAATCTTCCCGTCTCTCTCACTCATCCTCGACATCATCATCATCATCATAAGCATCAGCATCAAACTCATCAGCATCCTCATCCTCATCCTCATCGTCATCCCCATCCTCCTCCTCTTCATCATCGTCATCATAGCTATAATGATCATCATGATCACCATTATGATCATCATCACCATCACCATCACCATCACCATCACCATCACCATCACCATCACCATCACCATCACCATCACCATCACCATCACCATCAGCAGCAACATCATCGTCGTGACGGCCCTCCCGCGCCCCCCCGAACAGCCGCCACCCATAATGCTGGGCTGACAAGGTCGCGGAACTTGTCGAAGGCAGCATGTAATCCGCCAGCCCCCCTTTGCGGGCGACCAGGCTGCGAGGCTCGGTTTCCTGATCCAGGCTGCGACCAGGCTGCGCCATCACCGGTTTCCACCTTCCAACGATCTAGTCATACGTTCTGTTTCTTTCTGTAAATTGTCACTGTCCGCGCGACGGGGGGAGGCCGAAAACCACCCTGGCTACCACCCCCGAATCTGAACTTCTGGGGGGCCTGGGATACGTAAAAATACAGCAAACTCGCGTTCCTGAAGCCCGAGCCTTTTTCGCAAATTACGCTGGACTCGCGCTCCCGAGCCCAGTTCCTCGCACATTGCGCCAGATTTGCCCGCCCGAAGCTCGAATCCGTCTTAAATCATTCTGCGTCGAGCGATCTCCGCCGAAACCTCAAGCGTTTGTTCCCGACGGCGCCTGGTCGACTAATTTGTCGACAACTGCTGCTCCTGGATTCTACAAACGGTTCAACCGTGTTCCATGTTGTCACGCTATTTCATGTTATGATATAGTATGTCCTGTTCTGTTCTCGACGGGTTGGCGTGACGTTGTGGCACCTGTGACATTATATGCGTTGTCTTTGATGTTCCTTTCACTTGTACTTTTGTCTCCTGATTGGCTATGTTATGTTATGCTCGTCTCTGCCACTATCTGTTTTGAAATGTTCTGGTATGGTCTGCTCTGCGGCACTATGTCATGGCATGGAATGGTATGTGTTCCGTAATGCAGTTGGGAACTCGGCTCAGTATCGTACCGTAAAATATGTTGTGCGAGTATGGTTCGCTATGCCTCGCTGTCGTCATATGCTATGTTCAGTGATGCTGTCATGGTATGATATCATATGTTCTGTTGTGGTGCGTTATCGCATGCTCGACTCTGTTATGTTATGTTGAATTATGCCGTTTCTGTTGGCAGAGTATGTGAAATTGTGTTTGTTGACGGCTCGGGTCTGAAAAATATATCATGATACGCTCTGCTAGTCTGTGTCGTTCTGCTCTGCTGTCGTGTTATGTTATGGTCTGTTCTGCTGTGTCATGTTAAAGTTTGCCCTGTCAAAAAGTGTTTTGGTATGCTCGGTTCTGTTGTGTTAGAGTGTGTTCTGTCTTGAGTTCTGCCATATGATGCTCTGGTATGTTCTGTGATGTTATGACGGTTGGTGGCTTGGCGTTGTATGGTATGAAATGATCGCGTTGATAGTATGTGTCACTATGTTCTGCGTCCGCGTCATGTTAAAATGTGCGACACTGTGTTATGATGTGATATAGTATACCCTGGTGTGCTATGTTATGCCCGGCTATGTTCTGATTTGTCGTTTATGTTATGTCATGTGCTGCTCAGGTGTATTATGTGATGTCATGTTATGAGATATTGTGTCATGACGCTGCTATGTTATGGTTTACCATGTTCTGTCATGTTCGCGTCCTGTTGCGCCATGTAATGCTATGTAATGATGTGTTTTGTCGTGTTCGTTGTCGCTATGATCTGTTTCAGCGCTATGGTATGTTATGTGATGTTGTGCCCTGATATGATATGTTCGGCAACGGTGTGTTATGTTATGTTCGGCTGTGGTATGGTATGTTGTGGTTTGCCGCCTTGTTTTATGACATGAAATGTTCGGATATGTTCAAGTATGTTCAATGATGTTCTGTCCTGCTCGATTGTGTCGTGACATTCGTACGTTCTGTTCTGCCATGGTCTGTCATGCTCGTGTTATGTTATGTCATGTTCTGTTGTGTCGTGTTGTGTTCTGTCGTGTTCGTCGTCACGATGCTCTGCTGTCGTGTTATGACATGTTATGTACTGATGTGTCGTGATAAGAAATGTTATGTCAAATTGCGTTACGTTATGATTGGCAATGTGCTGTTATGTTGTGTTTTGTCGTATTATGTTATGACACGTTGTGCTCTTGTACGTGTTGTTCCCAACCATCCTGTGGTGTTGGGTCATCGTCTTGAAGAGACGGCGCCCAGCGTTCCTTCCTCCTTCCCGCCCTCCCGCCTCCTCCTCCTGTCCTCCTCCCTCCTCCCTGCGTTTCACCCACCCAGTGCAGCGCTTCGTGGCCCCATAAGGGGCCTCCACCGAAGGCCCCAATGGCAGCGTGGCCCCATAGGGAGCTCCACCGAAGGCTCCAGCGGCAGGGTTCGCATGGCGGCCTCGGAGATCGTGGCCCCATAGGGAGCTCCACCGAAGGCGCCAGCGGCAGGGTTCGCACGGAGGCCTCGCGACTTCGGCACACCCCATCACAAAGATCGTGCCCACATAAGGAGCTTCACTGAAAGCGCCAGTGGCAAGGTTCGCATGGCCCCGGGCCATTTCGGCACATCCCTCACAAGGATCGTGGCCCCAGAGGGAGATCGACCGAAGGCCCCCGCTGGCAGGGTTCGCGTGGCGGCCTCGGGCCATTTCGGCACACCCCTCACCGGGGCCGTGGCCCCGTAGGGAGCTCCACCGAAGGCCCCCAATGGCAGGGTTCGCATGGCGGCTTCGGACGATTTCGGCATACCCCTCACGAAGATCGTGGACGCGTAGGGAGCTCCACCGAAAGCGCCAGTGGCAGGGTTCGCATGGCGGCCCCGGGCCATTTCGCCACACCCCTCACAAGGATCGTGGCCCCATAGGGAGCTCCGCCGAAAGCGCCAGTGGCAGGGTTCGCACGGCGGCCCCGGGCCACTTCGGCACACCGCTCACGAGGATCGCGGCCCCCGAGGGAGCTCCGCCGAAGGCTGCGTTGGCAGGGTTCGCACGGCGGCCTCGGGCCATTTCGGCACACCCCTCACGAAGATCGTGGCCACATAGGGAGCTTCGCCGAAGGCGCCAGTGGCAGGTATCGCATGGCGGCCTCGGGCCACTTCGGCGCACCCCTCACGAGGATCGTGGCCCCGTGGGGAGCTCCACCAAAGGCGCCAGTGGCAGGGTTCGCATGGCGGCCCCAGGTCATTGCGGCACACCCCGCACGAAGATCGTGGCCCCATGGTTGTCCTGCTTCAACAACCGCGCCTGGGCGTCGTACGCCGCCTTGTCGACGTGCAACGCCACCTCCTCCCTCATGGTTCTCAAAGTCCTCTCCTGCTTCTGCTTTTCAATCAGAAGGACACCGTCCTTGTCGTCGTCGGCGCCCGCGAAGACGGCCACGAACGTGTTCCTGAGCATGTCGGGCCCTGGCGGGAAGCCGCGGCCACATAGGGAGCGCGGGCGAAGATGGTATTCACAATTGCGGCATTCACAAGTGCATATGGTTGGGTCCTTCGCCAGGCGAATGATGTTTTGTTATGCTCTATTTTGTCATGATATTGGTATGTTATGTTCCGTCATGTTCTGTCATGTTCTGTTCCGTTGTGTAATTTTCTATTATGTGATGTTGTGTTCTATCGTGTTCGTCGAGGGCTCGAGGCGGGATACCCGGGACTCTCGGGGATCATCGGGACAACTTGGGGTCTGGCGGCCGCGGTATGCAGGGTGGGGTCGACCGGGGGGCCTGCTCTTGAAATCTAACAACCGCAAACTGTCGGGTGGAAAAAACACCAGGTTCGAGATCCCGTGGCTAGAACCCTGGTGAATTACAAACATTTCCGCTCCGGGGCGCGAATCCATTGCGAATTACACGAGGATCGCGCTCCCGAAGCCAACATTCCTCTCGCTTCGCGGGGTGCATGCACGTCCGGAGCACGCAAAGACTGGACGTTGCGTTGTTTGCCCTGCTCGTCTGCCTGGCTTTTCTGCCGTGTCGTTCTGCCCGCCTCCGGGCACTGCCAACGCCACGGGTGACGGATGCGCTCCCCCCCGTTTCAGCGCCGGGACGGGCGTGCGAATGTCCACGACGGAATCTGAGCATTCACCGCGTAACAGCACAAGGAAACGCCGAATTTAAACTCGAATGAGTATTGCAGCGACGCGCCATACGTATACAATTCCGGGTGCCCATTGGTGATTCCTTGGGACCGTTGGGGGGCTTCTTGGGGGCATCTCGGAAGTTGTTTTTTTTGTTTGTGAGGTCGAGCCCCAAATCCTGCAACACTAGCCACCGCTCGTGGCAGCACTTTACAAAATCACCACGGGACCTGATGTGGTAGATGCGTTGGCCGAGATCGTAGCCGCCCTCCAGGTGTCTACGAGGAACCCTGCAATGCCCCTCTCTCGCTTTGAATGCAATGAGCGCTCGAAGAAAATTGTCCCATTTCACCTCTCGCATGCTGATGGCGAACCCCAATTGAATTAACACTTGCCGCCGGTCGGCATCGTGCTTGACTAGGTATCTGCGACTTCGCACTTGGATTGCATAATAACCCAACTTGTATCCGTCCTCCACACACGTCGAAGGAACATGACAATGCCCTTCACGATCCCGAAATGAGCGCAGTGCCCGAATCAACTTACCCCACTTCTCAGCATCCGCTGAAAACCAGAAGCCTAATTGCACAAGCATGTGGACTCTGTCGACACGTTTCTTGACAAAGACGCCACGAGATCGAACATATCTCACCATCATTCCCAAGCGATACCCGTCCTCAACATGGCGGAACGGTACATCACAATGGGCCTCCCTGCGTTGAAACTGCTGCAAGCTGGCGAAGAATTCCTGCCAGCGGGCCTCATCAACAGAGAATATGAAACCAATGTCAGAAAGCTTGGAACGGCGGTCGGCGTCCGCGCGTATGAACAAGCCACAGCGCACATTGCTCACAACTCTTCCCAATGGGTAGCCATCTTCTACGTGTTTAACTGGAACAAACACGTGCCCTTCGCGACACTTGAACTTGCACAGAGTCGCAAAAAATGCATTCCAACCAGCTGCGGTCCGGGCCTCAAGATACTCAGCGAACGGGGCTGGATTACCTCGCCCGCCGTGGGTGAGATTCAAAGTTTGCCTGCGCGATGATGACATGTCTTGAAGGGGTCCTCCGAACGACTTGATGAAACAAAGCTCTCTGTCCTGGGCCCACGCAAATGCGTCGATTCTGTTGTCAAACTCGGAACTGTCCAAAACGCGAATGGCCCAATCATCCGGGTGCTGGCGCAACAATGCATGAAATCCTATATTCTTGAGTTTCCTCTGAGCCGCATAACGATGCTCAACGCATCGCTTCCGCAAAGCATCCTCTGGCGATGTTGTCAAACGGACAGTTTGCCCCACATATCTAGAACCATGCAGCGGGTGACGCCGATGGGAAAGAAATTCCCAACTATAGATAACAGCATGATATGCGTATCCTGCCAGGGCGCTAGTCCTTCGAAGATTGCATCCTCTAGTCGGAGCGCCTCGAGCCGATATAGGAAATCTATGGATGTGAAAAAGGCGGCGCATGCATCCATCTGTGTGCTGCAACTTTCTTTCAAGTTATTACTAACCGAAAGCTGTGAACACCAAGCTGCCAAATTAATGACACACTACTACGGGCCGACACTTCACCACAGGCCGACACTTCACGAAGGAGGAAGACGGTACACTGCAGAAGCACGAATATGTGAGGCGCAAGGATTCGAACCCTGTTAGCCTAGAAACTGAGGGTGTGAACACCCCTTGCGAAACCAGAACCAATTCCCTTGAGCCAACATGGCTACGGAGGGGCCTCTTGGAAGTTTCTTGGGGAGCCTTGAGAGTCTCTTGGTGGGCTCTTTATGGCCTCGTGGGACCTCTTGGAGCCTTTTGGAATGTCTTGGGGTGTTCTTGCACGGTCTGGCCCCTTCGGAAGCCGTCTTGGGGGCCTCTCGGGGTTCTCTTGGGCCGTCATGGGGGCCTCTTGAACCGTCTCGGGGGCCTCTTTGGGCTATCTTGGGGAACTCTTGGGCCGCCTTGGGGGCCTCTTGGGGGCCTTTGGGGCCGGCTTAGAGGCCATCGCACGCGAAAATCGTTCCAAAATCATTAGCACCATCCATGTTTTTTGGCCTCTGGAGGTGCTCTTCGGGGGCTCTTTTGGGGCCGTCTTGGGGGGCCTCTTGGGCCCTCTTGGGGCCATCTTGTGCTGTCTTGGGGCCGTCTTGGAGCCATCTGGAGGCCATGTTTGAGTCATCTGAAGGCCCTTGTGGACCCCCAAAAGGCCCCAGAGGCCGATGTCGAAGATGTTCCATACGCTTTGCTGCGCTTCTGGGCACCACATGGGCAGGGGCGGGGGGAAGGCACTTTGGTCCGCCGATGTGGCGCGACTCCACGGGAGGGCTAGGGAGGCCTACGCACTAACGTAGAATAGCACAATCTGTGGCAACCATGCAATAATTGGCTGTGGGGGACACGTCGCATTAGTGCTTCCGCTCCGCTCCGCGACCTGCCTCCGGCGCGAGCTCCCGAGGCGAGGATCCTTTGTAAGTTACGCCTGGTTCGCGCTCCCGAGAGCCAAACCCACATTACGATACATCAGATCCGCGCTCCAGAGGCCCAAATCCAAAGTCAAAATGCACTCTGGAGGCCAAAATCCACCG
This sequence comes from Prorocentrum cordatum, assembly GCA_963575745.1. NCBI lineage: Eukaryota > Dinophyceae > Prorocentrales > Prorocentraceae > Prorocentrum > Prorocentrum cordatum. Next base: position 32,574 of record CAUYUJ010007428.1, on the reverse strand, counting down.
TAAACGAAAAGAGAACGCATGACGCACGATTCGCGCTCCCGAAGCCCGAACCATTTTTGAAAATTACAATATTCGCGCTCGACGCCAGAACTCCTTGCACAATTATGACAGGTTCGCGCTCCCGACGCCAGAATCCTTCAAACTTGCACAGATTCGGAATTCTGGGGCTAGAGCCCCTGGAACAATTACACCGGATTTGCGCTGCGCAGGCCAGAGTACCCACGACGCCACTGTTGCTGCGCGCTCCCGACGCCACTGTTGCTGCGTAGTGCACGTTATTTGCGTCAGGTTGACGTTTCCGAAGCCAAGACCCATATTCAAGTACGTCATATTCGCGCTCCAGAAACAAGAATCGATTGTAAACTGCGCCAGGTTGGCGCTGTGGAAGCCCAAATCCAGAATAAACGGCAAAAAATGCATGGTGAAATACGCAAGATTCGCGCTCCCGAAGCCCGGGCCCATTCTGCGAATTGCGCAAGATTCGCGCTCGACGCCAAAATTCCGTGCAGAATTGCGACAGATTTGCGCCCCCGGGGCCCAAATCCTTCGAACGTTTCGCCAGATTCGAGCTCCCGAGTCCAGAACCCATGTTTGCACATTACGCCACATTCGCGCTCCCTAGGACACGACCCGCAGATGACGCCAGGCTCGCGCTACCGAGGCCACCATCCCCCTGTAGATTATGCCAGATTCGCGCTCCGAGAGGGACGCAAAGCGCTCAACAGGAACTCCCACACCTCGAGGTGCTTGCTGACTGCCTCTCGCTCGAGCACGATGCTCCCAGAAGTGTTCGACACAGCGCCGACACCTCAGGCAGGAGGCGAGAATGGTCAAGAGGCAGCTGGAGGGGCCCAGACCCTCCCCTGCCTCCTCCTCCTCCTCCTCCTCCTCCTCCTCCTCCTCCTCCTCCACCTTCTCCTTCTCCTCCTCCTCCTCCTCCTCCTCCTCCTCATCCTCCTCCCCCTCGCCTCCTCCTCCTCCTCCTCCTTCTCCTCCTGCTCCTTCCTCCTCCCTCCCCCTTTTCCTCCTCGTCCTTCTCGTCCTCCTCCTCCGCCCTCCTCTCCTCGTCCTCCTCCTCCTCTCCTCCTCCTCCTCCTCCTCCTCCTCCTCCTCCTCCTCCCCCTCCCCCTCGCCTCCTCCTCCGCTCCTCCTCCTCCTCCTCACCTCCTCCTCCCTCCTCCCTCCTCCTCCTCCTCCTCCTCCTCCTCCTCCTCCTCCTCCTCCTCCTCCTCCTTCTCCTCTCCTCCTCCTCCTCCTCCTCCTCCTCCTCCTCCTCCTCCTCCTCCTCTCCTCCTCCTACCCCTCGTCCCTCCTCCTCCTCCTCCTCCTCCTCCTCCTCCTCCTCCTCCTCCTCCTCCTCCCTCGTCCTCCCTCCTCCTCCTCCTCCTCCTCCTCCTCCTCCTCCTCCTCCTCCTCCTCCTCCTCCTCCTCCTCCTCCTCCTCCTCCTCTTTCTGCTATATAGAGACGGGGGCCGCCGGCAGAGGGCGAGGCTCCTGCGGATGAGTTGCGGGGAACTCTCGGGCGAAGCGCCGGGGCCACCCCCCAAGGACACGCCTGCGGGTGCGACAGGGCGGCGTGGTCTGTAAGGACATGGCATGGGAGCAGATACGCCCCTCCGAGATCCTTCAGCTCGGCGATCTGGCCCCTGAGCGTCCCCGTGGCGGCTGGGGAGGCGAGGATTACTGAACTGATTGATTTCGGTACGCCAGGGCACCGAGAGTCTTCAGTTCAGTAACCCTTGCCTCCCCAATCGCCATGGAGACGCTCAAGGGCTAGATCGCTGAGCTGAAAGATCTAAGGGTGCGTAGCAGAGGAAGAAAGAGGACGGGACCGCCGGCAGTCGCTTCTGCGCGCACCCCGGCCCCTGCAAGACTGGTCGAGGGAGCGCCTCGCCCGAAGCGCCAGCTCTTCCCCTCAGTCCTCTCCGTTCCCGGTCCCTCGGGCGAGCGCGCGACTGCTCCTCTTTGTCGTTTCCTTCCTCCTCCTCCTCCACCTCCTCCTCCTCCTCCTCCTCCTCCTCCTGCTCCTGCTCCTGCTCCTGCTCCTCTTCCCCTCCTCCTCCTCCTCCTCCTCATTCTCCTGCTCCTGCTCCTGCTCCTGCTCCTCCTCCTCCTCCTCCTCCTCCTCCTCCTCCTCCTCCTCCTCCTCCTCCTCCTCCTCCTCCTCCTCCTCCTCCTCCTCCTCCCCCCCCAGAGGCCAGCGCAGCTCGAGGCACCGTCGCTTCCCTCCTCCCCGCTCCGGGGCCCGCGGCGGGGGACGCCCCCCCCCCCCCCGGCGGCCTGCGGCAGGCCAGCACCCCCCTCCGGCCCGCGGGGCGCCGCGCGTAGAGGGCCGCCGCGTCCAGCGCTCGCCTGGGCAGCTGGTGCGCGCGCGCGCCTTGCCTGCCATTGCGTGGTCTTGCCTGCCATTGCGTGGCCTTGCCTGCCATTGCGTGGCCTTGCCTGGCCTTGCCTGGCCTGGCCTGGTCTTGCATGCCGTTGCGTGGCGTCGCCTGGTACTGCCTGGCACCGCCTGGCGCCGCCTGGCACTGCCTGGCGTTGCTCGGCCCTGCGTGGCACTGCTTGGCTTTGCAGTGCGCGGCGAGACATCAAGGGACCAAAGGACCAAGGGACCAAGGGACCGAGACCAAGGAACCCAGGAACCAAGACTGAGGAATCACGGAACCAAGGATTGAGCAGGGACTGACCGTCCCAGCATTCCTATAGTCCTACCACGAAATGTTCCTAGAACCCAAAAATGTTCTGAAAACAAAAACAATGTTCTTAGAACATAAACCCGATGTGATAAAACAAGGCAGACTCCGCCAGACATGTTCTAAGAACATTTCGTGGAAACCAAAAAAGGTTATTAGAAAATTGTTTGGTAGGGCTATAGGCGAGCCAGGACGCTTCGCCACTGCTTGAAAGGAACCAAGACCAAGAAACCAAGACCAAGGGACCAAAGGACCAAGGAACCAAATAACCAAACACCAAGAAACCAGGAAACCGAGGAGCCAAGAAGCCAAGGCCAAAGAACCAAGGGACCAAAACACGGAAACCACGACACGGAAACTACGGAACCAAGGAACCAAGGGAGCCCAGGCAACGCCTCGTCAGGAAACGAAGCGACGGACCCCCGGGGAACCCCTTGCAAGGGAAACGGATCAAAGACTCCCGGAACCCGGCGACGACCGCGCCCGGCACCCAACAGCTCTTCGCAAGCACGTGAGAACGCCCACGACAAAAGATAATGGGGGAAAACAGACAGGGAGAGAGAGAGAGAGAGAGAGAGAAAGAGATACAGAGATTGGGAGAAAGAATGGCGGGGGGGGGAGGTGACGAGGGAGGGATTCCCGACCTATGGATCTATTCGTCGTGCTTCTCCTCCTCCTCCTCCTACTCCTCCTCCTCCTCCCTCCTCCTCCGACTGCTTCTCTGAGGCAAGGGGTCCCTGGGCAGCCCTGGGCCCCTGCGCACATACGCGCACAGCCAGTGAAGCTCCAAATCCGAAGAGCATGCAAAGCGAACCCTACGCTCGGGCGTGTCAGAAGTACAACAAGGGGCGCCGCAGACAACCTCGGTATGGCCCCACATAAAGCGGGATACCACAAATCTGCGCCTGCACTGAACAGGCACGTTGCAAGCATCCGCCACCGTGCCGCAGGCACTGAGTGGAGTGTCCCCAGGTCTCTTCGGACTTTCTGCGCTGAGTGTCATAAGTTTCCCAAACGGTGTTATTGCACTCAGAGCTTCTTACTCGCGCGACGATCAAAAACGAGTCTTGCGCGAGACAACATAGCGACCTATAGCGACCTTACGCGGTGGCTTACGCGGGCTGCCCGCGCGGCACGCCGCATTTGAAGCGAGGGCGCTCACGCGCGACCTTGCGCGGGCGGCTTACGCGCGAATGTCGGCGCAGACGACCCCGTTGGTTTGAGTCGCCCACGTGTCTTCTGGGTACAGTGGAGGCCGGTCCACAAGAAAGCTTCCACAAGAAACACAACCCTGAGACCCCTGGACGTCCACTGATTTTTGGTGTGGGAACGCCAATCGAAACACAAGACGCCCAGGGCACCCTGAAGGCGAGCAGGGTGTTTCTTGGCATGGGTCTCCGCTGTAAGCTCGGCATGGGCTTCCTGGCTGCTCACCGGTCCCCGCCCGTGGCTTCCATCTCCTCGCCGAGGCGTGGGCGCCGCTGGCGCTGCTGGGGCTTCGCCCAGGTCGCCACCCGTTGCCGTCCCTCGCCGCCTCGTGGCCGCCTCGCGGCAGCCTCGTCGCCGCCTCGCGGCCGCCTCGTCGCCGATTCGTGGTCGCCTCAAGGCCGATTCGTGGCCGCCTCGTCGCCGCCTCGTGGCCGCCTCGTCGCCGCCTCGCGGCCGCCTCGTCGCCGCCGCGTGGTCGCCTCAAGGCGGAGTCGTGGCCGCCTCGTCGCCACGTCGTGGCCGCCTCGTCGCCGCCCTGTCGCACCCCACAGCTTACACATAGTTCGCCTGCACCACGCAGCTTGCGCCACAGAGCTTGCACCGCACAGCTTGCACCGTGCAGCTTACGCCACGTAGCTGCAACCACCCAGCGTGCAGAACACGGCTTGCACGTCGTCACTTGCACCGGGCAGTTTACACCGCATCTCTTACGCCACATTGTTTCCAACACATAGCTTGCGCCACATGGCCTGCACAGCAAGTCGTAGACTACACAGCGTACACCACGTAGCTTGCATCACACTGCTTCCACCACATAGCCTGTACCACGTTATTGTTTGTCCTGCGCAGCTCGAAGCTGGCCTCAACATTGCTGTCGTCCGCTGTCCAGGTACAGCGCCCATGTCTTCTGACCCGCTCCTAAACCACGATGCCTGCCTTCGGCGCGAACCAGGGTGGCTCCGGCTGGACCGGCGGGCAGCCACCCCGGTGCTCTGGCAAGAAGGGGTGCTCCCACGCCGCGGTCAGCGCCGCAAGAGACATCCCACCAGCCTTGCCGAAGGGCTTACCGCTGTCGGGACCTGCCGCTGCCCGGTAGAAGCAGTCAACCCAGCAGGGGCTCGACGTGTTCGTCTTCTGGCTGCCACACGCGTCGAGGCACGCTGGTGACTGCG
>CAUYUJ010007428.1:0-22500 GCA_963575745.1 Prorocentrum cordatum | reverse complement strand
AGGGTAAAATCGGGTGAGGATAAATCGAGAATCTCCGAGATCTGCGGCTCTGGAGGATGTCTCGGGCGCCGCGGCCTTCCCAGAGCGTTCCAGGACGCTCTGAGAGCATTCCAGAACGCTCTGGAACGGATTTTACCCTCGTCCTAGCCCCGTCCGACGCCAGTCGCCAATTGTCTCTTGTCTGTCGCTGGTCGTTGGTCGGTGGTAGGCCGTGGGTCGTCGTCGTCGTCGTCGTCGGCGTCGTCGTCGTCGTCGTCGTCGTCGTCGTCGTCGGCGTCGGCGTCGTCGTCGTCGTCGTCGATCGCTGGTCGTCGATCGGTGCTAGGCCGTGGGTCGTGAGCCGCCGCCGCCGAGGCGGCCGTCGCGACCGCCGCTGGCGACCGACGCCGCGGTCGCCGCCGTCGCCCCCTGAGACGTGTGGCTCTGCGAAACATTGCCACACCACGTGATGGGTAAATGCCACCACTACCACGGGCAGGACGAGGGAGAAGGGAGGATGGGGAGCTCCTCCTCCTCCTCCTCCTCCTCCTCCGCCTCCTCCTCCTCCTCCTCCTCCTCCTCCTCCTCCTCCTCCTCCTCCTCCTCCGCCTCCTCCTCCTCCTCCGCCTCCTCCTCCTCCTCCTCCTCCTCCTCCTCCTCCTCCTCCTCCTCCTCCTCCCTCTCCTACCAGTGGTAGTGGTGGTGGTGGTGGTGGTGGTGGTGGTGGTCGAAAATCGGCCCACCATTGCGGAGAACCCAGACGGGAGCCCTAGACCCCATCATTCTGCGGCACTATTCCAGCCGCGCCGACCTCTGTGATGGCCCCGGCGCCCCAGGGCGGGCGCAGACGCTCGCTGTGCAGACACTGCAGCGCCCAAATCTCAAGGTCGGCCGCCGCCCCCGCCGCCGTCGGGCGCGCGCCGGGCGCCGGGCCGCTCGCGCGAGCCGCCAGGCGCGGAGGGCCAGCCGCAGCAGGCGGGCTGCGCGGCGGGGCGCCATCCGCCGGACCACGTCGGCGGCGCGGAGGCGCGCCATCCTGGCAGGGCGGTCGTGCGGGCGCGGCGCCTCCGTGCACCAGTGCCGCGTCTTGGCTCCCTGGGGCTCCCCGGGGCCGAGAAACTGGGCACTGTACCATTCCTGGGCTTCAGCTGCCCCGATACGCAACGCGCAGCCCGCAGCGTGCTGAAACGGAGCCCAACAGGTAGACTCCTCCTCCTCCTCCTCCTCCTCCTCCTCCTCCTCCTCCTCCTCCTCCTCCTCCTCCTCCTCCTCTCCCTGCGCGCGGCGGCGTGGCGACCTCGCGCGGTGGCCTGGGCGGGCCGCCCGTGGGGGCGCGGCGCGCGGAGAGGAGGGTGCCCGCGCGCGAGCTTGCGCAGGCAGCCTACGCGCGAGTGTCCGCGCAGTTGACCCCGTTTTCATCCGTCGCGCCATTTAGGGGGCCACATGCGAGCCCTACCCCTACCCCCCACGATTTCTGAGGGGGAGGGTGGGGTTCACTTCGCTCGGTGGCTCCCGAACGAAGTGAACCCCTCCCCTCCCCCTCAGAAATCGTGGGGGGTAGAGCTGCTTTTCTTTTGTTGCCGCCTTCCAGCCAGCAGAAACAAAGCAGTGGCTGTGGTCATTTTCGTTAAGCCTGGCACCAAAGAAATGACCACGATCACTGCTTCTTTTTCGGCCGGCTGGAAGGCGGCGCAAACAAGAAGCAGTGGCTGTGGTCATTTTCCCGTCCCGCACAGTTGACCCCGTTTTCATCCGTCGCGCCATTGGCACGTAGTGTTAGGTCAGGCGTGTCCCCCTACCGGCGGATCTTGGACGGAAAATAAGAACTACCCCAAAAATGCTCAACCATACTCAAACATAGTCAAACAATGGTTCCCAGACTATGTTTTTTTTACTACGTTTGAGCATTCCTCCTGTAGAGGGACACGCCCGACTTAAACGCAGTGGGGCAAGAAAAGGCCGCGCGTGAACGTAAACTGTTGGAGTTCCGCGCCCGTGTCTCGGATCGGCGCTGGACCCCCCCCCCCGTGGCGCGCGCTAGGGGCGGCGCTGCCCCCCAGGGAGGGCCTGGCGCTGATCCCAGAAATCCGCGCGGGACTCTCCGAAAATCTGTCCTGCAGATTGCTCTGCTCCGACGTCCCAAGCAATGGCCTCCGTCTCCAGCGCGTCGGACGATCCCGCGGAGCGAACGTCGATGATCGTCAGAACGTGTGTTAGCGCCAACGTGTGCTTGTCCAGCGAGGCCGTTCCGTACGACGCAGGTGGTGGAACGAGCGCCGACACGGGCTGCGCGCTATCGGCGGAGGCGCGCCATTCTTAGACAAGCGCGTTCCAATGACTACTCGCAATCTTTAACTACTCGTAAATGGCCTGGATCCGCCGCGGGGGATCTACGACGCATCACATCGAGGCACTCATGTGCTGGTCTGACGTCTGCGAGCATGCGCCTGGCGAGCAGCGGAGCGCGCCCGGCGCATTCCAGGCAGTGCTCCGGGCGCCGAGCGCACGAGCGCTGGCACTGCCAGGGGAGCCCCGCGCCGACCCGAAAAAGAGCCGCGCGCGCGTGCCGCCGCGCGCCTCTCCGCCGCCGCGGCCTCGGGCGCGCCGGCGGAGCGAGCGGCCGAACGCCAGCAGGGGGGCGTCCGAGAGGGGGCCGCCCGAGAGGGGGGCGTCCAGGGGGCGTCCGAGAGGCGGGGGCGGCCCCGAGGCCGGGGGCGGCCGAGAGGGGGGCGTCCGAGGGGCGGGGGCGCAGATCGTGGCCGGCCGCGCGCGCGCGGGCCGCGGCCGCCGGGAGGCCCCGAGTCGCAGGCCAGGCCGCTCGGCTCGGCGCGCGTGCGCGGGCCCCGGAGGCGAGATGCGGCCAGAGCGTGTGCTGAGGAGGAGTGGCGCCGGGCCTTTCCCCTCCTCCTCGCGCGCACTGCGGCTTACTCAGCAATTGTGTGCCCTGCATGTGCCCCGTCCGCCAGCGCAGTCGCTCAGCCTCGCCGCCGGCGCAAAAAGTTGAGGAGGAGTGGCGGGTACGCCAGACCCTCGGAGGCTGAGGTTGGGATCTGGTGGGCGGCGGGCGATCTGTGAAAGCGGCAGAGGGCGGGCCGCGGAGGCGAGGACCCAACGAGGGCCCCCAGGATGAAGGCGCGCGCCCTTACTGGGCGCGTTGACCGCACAATTCCGCTGCGCTCGCCACGTGACCACGCAGCGTGGCGGAAGAACAGCCTCTAACTTTGCTCGTCGCGTGGCCACGCCTGGGGAGCGGCAGACAGGCCAACGCCACCCTGGTCGGCGCGAGGCAACGCCCGAGAAGCGAAACGAACCGAGTCGAGTCTGGTCGCCACGTGGCTTCGCATCGCGGCGGAAGGCATACACTTCTACCCAACTCGCCAGCGAAGCGGGCTGAGAAACACATTATGTCACTCTACTCGTCACGCCGCAGATCCCGCGGGCATTCCCGTACGCTGGACAAGTTGCCACACAACCGGCCGAACAAAAAACTCGACTCAGGCGGGGAGAGAAATAAAACCATTCCGCTCGACTCTTCGCGCGATAAAACAACGCCAGCGGGCCGGGAAAAACAGTATTCCATGTGCCTCGGGCGGAGCGGGATAGCATGCCATTCCGCTCGACGCGTCACGCGACAGCGCCAGAGGGGACAACAATTACCATTCCATTAGAGTCGGCCCGAGTCATAAGGATGCGCGATAAGGATACAAGGGCCTTGGAAGGCCGTTTCGAAGCTTTTCGAGCGGGGCGCGGACAACAAAAATGACCAGGGACGGACCGAGGAGGCAAGGATGCAAGGGTGCCCTTGGGAAGGTTGCCCATCCTTACCATGCGGGTTGGCTGTACAGTAGAGGCCCGACCACAAGAAACCTTCCACAAGAGACCCAACCCTGAGACCCCAGGACGTCCATTGATTTTTTGGTGTGGGAGCGTCCCGCCTTCCATCGGGTCGGGCGAAAGGGGGGGATAGCAAAGGGGGGGTTTGAGAATCAGCTCACGTAGCTGATTTTCCTGGCGCCTCCCGGCGCCGGAGGCGGCCATGTATCGAGGAATGGGCCCCTCGGTGAGGCCGAAACCAGCTGCATGCAGCAAATTTCGTAACCCCCCCTTTCCCAATCCCCCCCTTTCGTCCGGCCCGATTCCATAGCGAGACCATCGAAACCCAAGGCACCCTGGAGGCAGGCAGGGTATTTTTTGACATGGCCACCCACTGTACACTCGCCACGTGCCACGCAGCTCGCCCGAGAAACAAAGCCGACCCACTCGACGCGGGGCCCGCGCGCGGGAATGAGAGAGCCTCGGCTGCCGAGAATCGGGTGTTGCTAGAAGTGCCCCTGGCCCGAGGCGCCCCCAGGATCCCCAAGGAGGCCCCCGCGGCCTCCAGAGCAACCCCCCGCGAGTCCCAGAGGGCCCCAGGGCCTCCAAAATGATTGGACGGAAAGCCGTGGGCGCCTTGCCAGGGGCAGGGGGGAGGGGAGGGGGGGAGGAAGGCAGCGTATCTTCGGAGGCCCATGTGGTCGTGCCCCGAGGGCGAGCTGTGCATTCGCTTCTCTTCCCGTGTCCTGTGCAGGACCGGCTCTCCTAGCCGAGGGGGATCTGTTCGGCACGAACGACATGGGTACGGAAAGTTTGGTGTCGAAGACAGCCAGCAGTTCATCCTTTTCCTCCTCCTCCTCCTCCTCCTCTCCTCCTCCTCCCCTCCTCCTCCTCCCCCTCCTCCCCCCCTCCTCCCCTCCTCCTCCTCCTCTCCTCCTCCTCCTCCTCCTCCTCCTCCTCCTCCTCCCCTCCTCGTCCCCTCCTCCTCCTCCTCCTCGTCCTCCTCCTCTTCCTCCTCCTCGTCCTCCTCCCCTCCTCCTCCTCCTCCTCCTCTCCTCCTCCTCCTCCTCCTCCTCCTCCTCCTCCTCCTCCTGGGGCGCTCATAGGGGGCGTGATCCTCTACTTACAAGGGAGCCCCAAAAAGAAAGAACATGAGACGGCTACCCTCGCGACGCATCTGGCCACGAGGCCCGCTTAGGAGGAAGCTCATCTCGCCCGAGACGACCCAGGGCAGCTTTCCCTGCTTCCGTCGGAGGCATGCAAACCTTACTGAGGGAGAGGAACTTAATATCCCCTGACCCTCCACACGTGGTGCACCACCACAACCCCCTTGTGTTACGGAGGTGGTGGCTGTCATGGATCTGGGCTGGGCGGCCTAGACAGGATGCACGGAGTCGCACCGCAATCCTCCTCGCCACGGGATGGGCCTGTGGGAGGTAGTTGCTGCCGCGGCAGCGGTCTCAACTCTCTTGTCGAGTCGCTTCGCTCGCTGGGCCGCAATTCGTTCGGCAAAAGAAGGCCCAGGGTTTGCCTTGGCGTCTTCAGCTTGGGTCTTGGCCTCTTCGAGGCCGACCGTGAGGAGATGTTTGGCAACCTTAAAAGCCAAGGCATCTGGGGCGGCGAGTTCGGCGAGAGCCTGGGGGGGGAGCGCGGCCTCCTTCGCGCCGAGGTCGGCCGCAGAGTCGGCCGCCTCATTCGCCACATTATCATCTTCGCTCACGAGGCGCCCGATATCAGCACGGGACAGGTGCGATTTAACTTTACAAAACTCGGGGTCCCCTGGGTGCTCCTGGACAGCGGCCCAAAAACGGGCCCAGACAGCCGAGTTCGAGGGACTGACGTGCTGGGGACCCCGAGCTATGCCATCTAGAACATATTTGGCATCTATAACAAATTTCCCTGGACCTGATGTGTGGCGCAGGGCTTGGGTCACAGCTTCTAGCTCAGCAAGCGGGACCGTGTGGGAGCGGCCCACCAGGGGGCCCCAGGCTTTCCCGAGGACTTGCCCTTGGCAGGCCACCGCGAAACCCCACCCGCAGCGCCGACACCTTACGTCCGAGGAAAGCTCCCCCTGCTGCCGTCAGAGCCTACTACTGCTTGGGGAGGTAGCTGGAACCGCTGTAGGTGCTGGAGGACCCCGTCGGAGGAGAACCGAAAGCCGGACCAATGATCACATATTCTGCACGCCCAGCCTAGGGGTACCAGTCCGCGCGACCAGAAGCACGGGTTATCCTCATGCTCGGCAGCGGCTTGGCCAGCCAGGTCGAAGGCCGTGTCTTCAGACGCCTGAAGTTGAGAGCATCCCCACTGCTGGTGGAAAATGGTTCTCCTCCTCCTCCTCCTCCTCCTCCTCCTCCTCCTCCTCCTCACCCCCTTCCTCCTCCTCCTCCTCGTACTTCTCCCCTCCCCCCCCCCTCCCCTCCCTCCCCCTCCCCCTCCTCCTCCTCCTCCTCCTCCTCCTCCTCCTCCTCCTCCTCCTCCTTGTCCTCCTTCTTGTCCTCCTCCTCCTCCTCCTCCTCCTCCACCCCCTTCCTCCTCCTCCCCTCGTACTTTCTCCCCTCCTCCCCCTCCCCCTCCCCCTCCCCCTCCCCCTCCCCCTCCTCCTCCTCCCCCTCCTTCTTCTTCTTCCTCCTCCCTCCTCCTGCTCCTCCTCCTCCTGCTGCTCCTCCTCCTCCCTCCTCCTCCTCCTCCTCCTCCTCTCCTCCTCCTCCTCCTCCTCCTCTCCTCCTCCTCCCCTCCTCCTCCTCTTCCTCCTCCTCCTCCTCCTCTTCTCCTCCTCCTCCTCCTCCTCCTCCTCTTCCTCCTCCTCCTCCTACTCCTCCGCCTCCTGGTCAGACGGCAGTTCCTGCGCCTTCGTGACGGCACTCGCCGTCGGTGGCCGCCGCGGCCGCTGCCCACTTTTGAGGCAGAGAGCCGCCTGGCCAGCAGCGGCCGCCGTCGGCCTCGGACGACGTTGAGGAGAGCAATGATCGCGTCGGTTGCGAGGACGGGGCTGGGAAGAGGAATGGCATGATGATAAGGAGGAGGAGGAGGAGGAGGAGGAGGAGGAGGAGAGGAGGAGGAGCAGGAGGAGGAGAAGGAGGAGGAAGAGCAGAGGAGCAGGGGAGGAGGAGGAAGAGGAGGAGGAGGAGGAGCAGGAGGAGGAGAGAGGGGCAGGAGGAGGACGGGGTTGGGAGGAGGAGGAGCATGAGGAGGAGGAGGAGGAGGAGGAGGAGGAGGAGGAGGAGGAGGAGGAAGAGCAGGAGGAGCAGGAGGAGGAGGAGGAGAAGGAGGAGGAGGAGGAGGAGGAGGGGCAGGAGGAGGACGGGGCTGGGAGGAGGAAGGGCATGAGCACCAACATCCAGATTCAGTGCACGATACCTTCGACCGCCTACGGGCAATGATCTCCTCATTTCGGCGATGCATCGCCGGCGCGTTGGCGATGCAGCCGCGAGGCCGGCGAAGTGTCGGCGACGTCGGCGTGGAGAGAATCGAGCTCCACATCGAGCCGCATCGGCGATGCATCGGCGATGCGGCGCGATCCTCCGATCCCCTCTACTCCGACCCCATCTAGGGAGGCCTAGACCTGTGTATCTGTCAGCGTCCCGTCGTTGCTCCGGAGCCCTCCCCCCCCGGCATCGCCCGCGCCGCCGGTCCTCTCACGAACGAAGCGCTCCGCCTGCCTCCGGCGGCTGTCCCGGAGGAAGCCCCGCGCGCGCCGCGCCTGGGGTCGGCGCGCCGCTGGGGTACACCACGCGAAATGGTTAAGAAATCATGGGTTAAGAAATTCATGGTCTCAGAACTCGAATAAAAACCCAAAATTTCTATCAAAATCTTAGGATTTACATTGAAATATTAAGAATAATCGAGACTCTGGCCGAAAACTCAAGTTTTCTTAAGCATCGCCTAAGGGGTACGTACGGTGAGGGCACTGGGCATAAGGAACCAGTGGATACAGTCGGACCGAGGACAGGCCCTGTTTCCGAGAAATGATTGCTCTTAGGTCCTGTTTGCGAGAAATGATTGCTCCTGCATTGTATGTCGTTTCCGATCAATGATGTGCTCTTAGTTTCTGTTTGCTGCGGCTGTCTCTGAACAGCGCCATGTCTGAGAGGAAAGGACAATAACTCCTACCTCTCCCACCACCGCGGGAGCATCCCTCAAGAACAACATGGGACCCTCCGCCGGCGAAAACGCACAGAAGCTCCAAGGGCACCTCCCCAGGATGCACCAGAGCATCCAACAAACACGAAGAACAGAAGGGTTCACCCTCCCCGAACCGATCTCGATCTTATACCTCGGCCCGACCGTGAGGAATCTAAGGTTTCTGGAAGCCGAACCCCTCCAGGGCTCTCAGGGCTGCTCCAGGAGGCGCCCCGGGACGGTCTCTGGGCCCCCTGGGTTCTCCGGAGGCCTCTCCAGAGGCTCTGGCGCGCTCTCGGTGCAAGGCCCTTCTCGCACGCGCGGCGTCCTGCAGTGTTGGCGAGATACGGCGAGGCCATTGGACACAGCACCACTGGAGAAGGAATCCGAGGTCTAGAGGCCGGCAGAGCTCCACTCGTGCAGTGGCCATGGATCTCGCTGCCGCCCTCATTAGATAAGGGGCCCTCCAGGATTTGAGGCCTCCCGGGCACATCCCTGAACGAGCGCCCCCCCCGCAAGACAGCAAGACCGCAGCAGACGCTCGAGCCCTGGCGCCAGAGGCGCCGGAGCGGCGCGGGAAGTTCCCGACGGCGGGGCCGCAACCAGCTTTAAGTCGGGCCTGCCCCCTTACAGCGGGATTTTCGACGAAAACTAAAAAATGCCCCAAAAATAATCAAAAAATAATCCAAAAATAGTCAGGGGACTATTTTTTGAGCATTTTTGGATTTTTGTTGAGGGGGGTATTTTGGGGGTATATCTTTATTTTTCGGCGAAAATCCCCCCTGTAGGGGGACACGCCCGACATAAAACCAGCTGCATGCAGCAGACCAGGTCGCCCGGCTCTGCGCCTCGCGCCCCGCGACGCGCGGTGGTCTTCGTGCACTCTCGCGCCGCCCTCCGTGGAGAAGAGCGCAGGCCGCCGAGCTTCGAGGACCGGGCCGTTCTCTTCGTGAGTGGTCCCTGCCCTCGCTCTTGCCGTTGGCCGGCCCCGCCGTTGGGGTAAGACAGGAAGAGTGCAGGACACGTCCCCTCCTCCTCCTCGTCCTCCTCGTCCTCCTCGTCCTCCTCCTCCTCCTCGTCCTCCTCCTCCTCCTCCTCCTCCTCCTCCTCCTCCTCCTCCTTCTCCTCCTCCTCCTCTCCTCGGTGGTCCCTGCCCTCGCTCTTGCCGGCGCTCGGACGTCCATGCCCCGTGCATGTGTGAGCGTCGAGCGCGCTTCTCTTCCGCCAGATCGGGGGCCACAGGCGAACCCTACCCCTACCCCCCCCCCGATTTCTGAGGGGGGAGGGTGGGGTTCACTTCGCTCGAGAGCTCCCGAACGAAGTGAACCCCACCCTCCCCCTCAGAAATCGTGGGGGGTAGGGGTAGGCTTCGCATGTGGCCCCCTACAAGATGATCTGAGGTGCCCCTCGATGGTCCTCGCCGAGAAAAACAGCACACGTCCGAGCGACTTTCTGGCTCTGTACCTCGGGCAGGACTTCTCGTCGCCACGGCCCGACGGCCCTCGAGGTGTGCTGGTCAGCACGCGCACCGCGATGCGCGACGCGCGGGGAGCGTCGCGCTCTCGCGCGAGGACCCCTGGAGAAGGGCAATCGCTCCAGTGATCGATCTCCGGCCCCGCCGTTGGGGTAAGACAGGAAGAGTGCAGGAAACGTCCCCTCCTCCTCCTCCTCCTCCTCCTCCTCCTCCTCCTCCTCCTCCTCGCCCTCCTCCTCCTCCTCCTCCTCCTCCTCCTCCTCCTCCTCCTCCTCCTCGGTCACCTGACTTCGCGCGTCGCGCTCCGCGATGCGCGACGCGCGGGTGAACTCGCGTCTTCGCGCCCTCGCGCCGCCCCCTGGAGAGGAGGGCAGCTCTCCAGTCCAGGGCGCAACGCGCGAAGCGCGATTTCCTTCGCGCGCCCGCAGCTGACCCAGGCTGGTATAAGGCTATGTAAATACGAGCGCAAGAGACGTCCAAGCCACCAAGCTGCTTGGAACAGAAGGGGGGGGGGCGCCGACCTCAACCAGAAGAGTAGCCTCCTCCTCCTCCCCTTCCTCGGCCTGGCGGGCGGGACTCGGCTGCGCGCAGAAGAGCGGCCCCGGCAGAGGAGGAGTGAAACTTTGGCAGGAGGGCGCCAACCGTACACCTACACCGAGCCTGGGCCCAGGATCGGCCTGTCCAGGATCAGTGTGCAGGCGTACTGCTGGCGCCCTCCGCTTCGGTGCGCGGCCCGCCGATCCTCGCGCGCGACGCGGCAATGGCGGCCCCTGCCGTTAACTGGGCAGACGACGTCCATCCTGAATGGACAGCGTCCGCGGCGACACCGACAGCGAACACTGTTGAAGGGGCCCAGGGACACACCAATAAACACACAGACACAAATCCCAGAATTCCTCGCATCTTTTTATCAGATTCTCTTGATGCTCGTCTTCCTCCCCGCTTCCCATATGTTCGCATATGCTCCTGGGTATCGACGATTATTTGTGCCTGTATGTTTCCCCTCCCGAGCTGCTCAGGGTGGACGTGAGCTGCTGCTGCTGCTGCTGCTGCTGCTGCTGCTGCTGCTGCTGCTGCTGCTGCTGGGGCTGCTGCTGCTGCTGCTGCTGCTGGGGCTGCTGCTGGGGCTGCTGCTGCTGCTGCTGCTGCTGCTGCTGCTGCTGGTCTCCGCCGCCCTGTGCGCCGCGCGTCGGCCCTCCTGAAAGGAGCACCCAGCCGCGGAGCAATCTCGGTGCGGCCGATCCTTATCCCGTCCAGTCTGAGCCTCTGAGGACCGTCTCGGGTCCGCGGGGCTCGCCTGAAAGCGATCCACGCGGAAGGAACGGTCCTAGGGGTGAGGTCGATGCAGGAGGAGGAGGAGGAGGAGGAGGAGGAGGAGGAGAAGGAGGAGGACAAGGAGGAGGAGGAGGAGGAGCGTGGCCGAAGGAGGAGGAGGAGGAGGAGGAGGAGGAGGAGAGGAGGAGGCAGGGGGAATGAGGATGACGAGGAGGAAAAGGATCATGAGGATGATGCTGATGTTGATGTTGATGTTGATGTTGTTGTTGATGTTGATGTTGATGTTGATGTTGATGTTGATGATGATGATGATGATGATGATGATGATGATGATGATGATGATGACGATGCTGATGACGATGACGATGACGATGAAGATGACGATGACGATGGTGGTGATGATGATGACGATGCTGATGCTGATGCTGATGTTGTTGTTGATGCTGGTGTTGATGCTGATGATGATGCTGCTGATTATGATGCTGCTGACGATAGTGGTGATGGCGATGATGATGATGATTATGATGATGATGATGATGCTGATGATGATGATGGTGACGATGGCACTGCTGATGGTGATGATGAGGATGATGATGCTGCTGATGATGATGATGGTGATGGTGACGATGATGACGATGATGATGCTGATGAGGTTGTTGATGATGACGATGATGATGCTGATGAGGATGCTGCTGATGATGATGCTGCTGCTGATGATGATGCTGATGATGCTGATGCTGATGTTGATGGTGATGAAGATGACGCTGATGCTGCTGCTGCTGCTGCTGATGATGATGATGATGATGATGATGATGATGATGATGATGTTGATGCTGATGATGATACTGATGCTGCTGCTGATGATGATGATGGTGGTGATGATGACGGTGGTGGTGATGAGTAGGAGTAGGAGTAGGAGTAGGAGTAGTAGGAGTAGGAGTAGGAGTAGGAGGAGGAGGAGGAGGAGGTGGAGGAGGACGAGGAGGAGGAAGAGGAGGAGGAGGAGGGAGGGCACAGCCAGGACTAGCGCTGGGCGCAAAGGCGGCCCTCCCCGCCGCGCCTGCTCCGCGCCGAGGTCGCCGCGCACCGCGGGGGCCTCGGCTGGGCGCTCTTGCTCGGCGGGCTCCGCGGGAAGGCCCACCGATCGGGTGCTGCTACAGTCATCGGGAACGAAACCCCTCTTTTCCAAGGAAAGAATCATAAGGAACGATAAATTCGCCGGCCCAACGGGCCAGGGCGTGCTAAGATCTCCGGTAACTGGTTAACAGTATTAGTACTAGTAGTCCGCCGCCCGACCAAGTCTACTCAGAGATGGTTTTCCTTCTGGGTGCGGCCTCTCAGGCTCCCCAGAGCGCGCTCAGAGTGCCCCAAGAGGCCCCCAAGACTGCCCAAGAGGCCCCCGAGACGCCCAAAGAGCGCTCGAAGACGCCGAAGATGACCCCAAGACGGCCCAAAAGGCCCCCAAGACAGCCCAAGAGGCCTCCAAGACGCCCCAAGAGCCTTCCAAGAGGCCTCCGAAGAGAGCCCCAAGAGGCCAAAATCGTTGATTTTCATTGGTTTTTTTTCGATGTTTTTTGTGTTCTGGCTTTTTCGGCTTCCGGACGCTCCAAGACGGCCCAAGAGGCCCCCAAGACCGCTCCAAGACGGCCCACGAAGCTCCCAAGACGGCGCCGAAACGACCCAAGAGAGCCCTCAAGACGGCCCAAGTGCCGCCCAAGACGGACCAAGAGGCCCCAAGACGGGCCCAAGAGGGACTCAGGAGGGATACCGAGAACTCAAAAATGGAGGCCTCCGTCCCAGAAGGCGCCCAGGAGGTCCCAAAGAGGCCCCAAGAGGCCTCCAAGAGGCCCCAAGATGTCGCCAAGAGGCCCCAGGAGACTCCCAGGAGGCCCAAAAGAAGCCCCAGAAGGCTTCAAACATGTCTCCCAGGCGCCCCCGAACGGCCTCTCAACAGACCCCAAGAGGCCCCCCAAAGAAGCATCTTGACGACGACTCTATTTCGCCCCATCGAGAGACGACCCCCGGGAACTGCTTCACCATCAAAACTCCCCACGAAACGCGTCCGAACGACACCCGCCCCCAAGAGCGCAACATGGGCAACGAACACACAGAAAAAAACCGCGATGCCATATCACGGGCCGGCGGAATGAGCGAAGCGATTCAATATAAGTGAAAAAACATAAGGAACGATACGTAACGCGCATGCAAGCCTTAAGGAACGACCGAGCCCCTTTTGAAAAGTAAGTGTTCCTTATTCAAGCCGCTCACTGTAGAACCGGTCCTGCATGGCCCAAGGGGTCGGCGGGGAGCCTGGAAGGTCTCGAGGACCGCCCCGGTCCAGCGCAGCCGACGTGTGCGTCTGTCAGCCGTACCCACGGTGCGTGGCGGGGGCCCGCGTGTGCGAAGCACCCAGCGACGGAGGGATTGCTCGTAAGGGCCCTGCGAGCCGCACCCCAGGGGTCTCCAGCTTTTCGCGCCGATCTGGAGCCCCTGGGGCCCTCTGAACATCGTGGGGGTTGCTTCGGAGGCGACCTTAGGCGGCGAGCGGGGGGGGGGGAAGTGAGAAGGGGCGGGCCTTCTCAGAAGGCTCAGGAGTCCCCTGGCCTTCCGAGACGTTTCCTGGGCTCCCCCCCGAAGGCACAAAAAACCTCTCAGAAGGCGCGAGGGCATTTAAGAAGCCCTGCCGCCTTCTGAGAAGGCCTCCTCCTTCTCACTTCCCCCCCTCGCTCGCCGCCGACACCTTGGCCTCCCCGGAGTTCCCCGGGACACCCTGGGCCAGGGACACCTCTGGCACCACCCGAAGCGAAGAGGAGGCTGTTGGTGAGGGCGACGACGAGGTGCAGACAGCACAGGAGGCGCGGCGTCTTCCTGCTGGCCCACCAAGCGGTGGAGGTGGAGGCGAGGCTCGCGTCGACGAGGAGAAGGCCCTCGGGTGAGGAGGCTGATGGTGAGGACGAGGACGAGAAGAAGCCAGCGCCCTGTTGGCCCACCTGGGGCCGACGTGGCCAGGGCCCCGTCAACAGGGACCCCCTGGTAAACTGGGACGTTGGCGCACCCGAGGAAACTGCAGCCAGTGGTCGAGGTCGAAGTGTTCTTTATTTCTAGTTTTGGGGGCCACATGCGAACCCTACCCCTACCCCCCAGAAATCGTGGGGGGTGAAGGAAGCGGGCCCCGAGGGAAACAGGCCCTGGACCTCGGAGGCGTTGCCCAAAGGCTGGCTCTTCATCCTGAGCCGAGTCTGGCCAGCCCCGACGCTGACTATCTACTAGACCACCCAGATCTAACCCGAACGCCCACATGCGGGTGGGGGTTTACGGTTCCACATGTTTTCTTCCAGTGTTCCCTGACGCCACCCCCACCCCGCTGGGACTGAAGGGCAAAATGGGGTCCTCGGGTTGGGCTGGGGTGGTTTGGTGGGGGCGGTGATAACCCGGGGAACGCCCTGGAAACCAATAGCCGGCAAGAAAACTTCAGAGCCCGCTTTCCCTGAGGACCCGTCTCCTTCCCGGCGGGGGATGGAGGAGGAGGAAGAGGAGGAGGAGAAAAGAGGAGGAGGATGAGGAGGAGGAGGAGGACAAGTAGGAGGACAAGGAGGAGGAGGACAAGTAGGAGGACAAGGAAGAGGACAAGGAGGAGGAGGAGGAGGAGGAGGAGGAGGAGGTAGGAGGAAGAGCAAAAAGGAGGAGGAGGAGGGAGGAGGAGGAGGAGAGGATAATAAGGAGGAGAAGACCCTTCTCCTTCCCGGGCGAGGGACGAGACGGGCCGCACCCGCGCACGAGGCCGCGGTGCCGCGAGGGAGGGCCCCAGTGCGCGCCCAGTGCGGAAGGGAGGCGGATGAGCGAGGGGAGGGGTACGCGAGATGACACAAGAAGGTCTCGCCTGGCGCACCTCTCCTGATCGTTCCCCCTCCTCGCCTCCTCCTCCTCCCCCCCCTCCTCCTCCTCCTCCTCCCCTCCCCCTCCCCCGCTCCCCCCTCCCCCTCCCCCTCCCCGTCCCCTCCCCCTCCCCTCCTCCTCCTCCTCCTCCTCCTCCTCCTCCTCCTCCTCCTCCTCCTCCTCCTCCTCCTCTCCTCCTCCTCCTGCCTCCCCTCCTCCTCCTCCCGCCTCCTCCTCCTCCTCCTCCTGCCCCCTCCCTCCCTCCCTCCTCCGCCCTCTCCCTACCCTCTCACCTGGCCCCCCCCCTCCCCTCCCTCCTGCCCCCCCTTCCCCCCCTCCCTCGCTCCTCCCACCCGCCCCTCCTCCCTCCCTCCCTCCCTCCCCCCTCCATCCCTCCCTCCCTCCTTCTCCTCCTCCTCCGCTCTCCTCCTCCTCCTTCTTCCTCCTCCTCTTCTACTTGTCCTCCTCCTCCTCCTCCTCCTCCTCCTCCTGCTCCTCCTCCTCCTCACCACCACCGCCACCACCACCATCACCATCGCCATCGCCATCAGCATCACAATCACCATCACCATCAGCACCACCATCATCAGCATCAGTATCAGCATCAGCATCAGCATTATCATCATCATCATCATCATCAACATCACCATCGTCATCATCATCATCATCATTACCGTAACCAGCAGCAGCATCAGTATCATCAGCATCATCGTCGTCGTTATCTTCTTCAGCATCAGCATCATCATCACTCTCACCATCAGCATCACCAGGCATTATCATCATCAGCAGCTGCAGTATCGTCAAGCATCATCAGAATCATCATCATTGACCTTCCCTCCTCCTCTTCCTCATCATCACCACCACCGTCACCATCACCATCACCATCATCACCATCACCATCATCATCACCATCACCATCATCATCGTCAACATCACCATCACCATCATCATCATAATCATCATAATCATCATAATCATCATAATCATCATCACCAGCACCATCACCATCGCCATCATCATCATCAGCATTTTCACCAACACCATCGTCATTATCGTCATCGTCGCCGTCATCGTCATCATCACCATCATCATCATCATCATCATGGAACATATCATCACCACCATTGTCAGCAGCATCACCACCAGCATCAGCATCAACATCACCATGTTCAGCATCATCACCATCATCATCACGATCACCATCACCATCATCATCATCATCAACAACATGATTGTCATTAGTATTAAGTCTTGTATTTTTTGTTTGCTCCTGCCGGGCGCGCGGAAGCACGCTTGGGCGCCCGGGAGCCGCCGCGTCGGAAGCTGCAGCGTCGTGGAAAATCAAAATCGTGCCACCTCGTGCCTGGCGGCGAAACAGGAGGCGGGGAGGGGAGGAAAAGGGGGGGGAAAAGGGGAGGGGGAAAGGGGGGAAAGGGGAGGGTCCGGGCATTCGAACTTTCATCACGGGTATGCTCCGCACTCACTGCACTGAGGACTGCGGCCGAATGCCGTGGATCACCGACGTTGAGATCCCCTCCTCTCAAACTCTGGCTTACATGGGACCAATATTCTCTCAAAGCCTCACTCGCCCACCTGAGCCTTGGTCGTCCTACCCTTTTCTTGCCAAACTCTTTGGGGCGAATCGAATCGGCCTCGAATGTGGCCTGTCTGCGGGAATCGTCACTGCTGGCTGCGAATACTTGCTGGAGTAAGATCATCGTCCGGTGTTTGTAAACTTCCGAAAGCAGCTTGATCCTGCCCTGCCCAGCCTGGTTGGTGACGTGTGCGTTGGCAAACTCCAAGACCCTTGCGTTACTGTTGGAACGATTGACATACGTCGTATCTAAGCGAAGGATGTTGCGCTGACCTTTTAGTTGAAACGCGTTCAAGTGGTCAACGACTGACGCGTTCAGTTGCGCAGATTCTAGTCCGTATAACAGTTTTGCTCGGATGACTGCATCCAGTGCAAGTAGCTTGAATCGCTTCGGGCAGTCACTGTGAAGCCAGAGCGCATCGAGCTTCTTCAGCAGCGCCATGCATCTGGATTTCCTCTTTTTGACCTGTTTAGACACGTCAGACTTTTGGTTAAGATGACAGCCTAAGTATCTAACTTCTTCCAATCTTGGTACTGGGGTGCCGTCGCGGAAATGCACGTCTGGATTATATGCGGTCGTGACCACTTCGCATTTACCTTTGTTCAGCTTGAGCCCGTACTTCTCGCTCTCCGTCTCAGTCGTAGCGAGAAATGTGTTCATGGCGCGGGTGTCCGTGCTTGCGCAAATTGTGTCATCGGCATAAAGAACTTCGTCAACGTCCATTCCGCCGATTCTCTTGGTTTCAAGCGCCTCGTCCAACTCATCGCGAATATCCGAAAACATGACCGTCATTACGACGAGCAATAAATACGGAGATAAAGGGCATCCCTGCCTGATGTCCGCGCGCTGATCCTTCCAAGTCGAAGAAGACCCTCCTCTCTCAGTAATATTACGTTCATAATTATTGCCATCGTCATCGTCATGGTCATCATCGTCGTCATCATCACCCAATCATCATCACAAGCATCATCGAAAAATCGTCGTCATCATACGCACCACCATCACCATCACCATCACCATCACCATCATCACCATTGTCATCGCAATCGTCATCGATAACGTCATCATCATCACCATCGTCACCACAATCATCATCATCTGCATCACCATCATCGTCATCATTATCATCATCCTCAACCGCATCAGCATCAGCATTAGCATCATCATCATCATCATCATCATCATCATCATCATTCTTGTTATCGTCATCACCATCGTCACCACCTCAACCATCACCACCCCCACAGCAACCGCCACCGCCACCATAACCATCATCATCATCATCATCAGCATCATCATCATAAGATTCATCAACCGTATCCTTTTCATCATCAGCATCATCATCGTTGTCCTCGTTATCGTTATCGTTATCGTCTTAGCCACCATCATCACAATCATCATCGAAGCCGTCGTCGTCACCAGTATCACCAGCATCATCATCATCGTCATCATCATCACCATCATCATCACCATCGCCATCGTCGCCAGCATCATCATAACATCATCACCATCATCACCATCATCAATATCCATCACCACCATCATCATACCAGCAGCAGCGTCATCCTCATCACTATTACCATCATGGTCATCACCGCCACCACCACTGACACCGTCGTCGTCGTCGTCGTCGTCGTCGTCGTCGTCGTCGTCGTCGTCGTCGTCGTCGTCGTGGTCGTGGTCGTGTCGTCGCCGTCGCCGTCGCCGTCGTGTCGTCGCCGTCACCGTAGCCGTCGCCGTCGCCGTCCTCGCAAGCGGCGACGGCGGCCTCTGCTCCGCCGTGGGCGCCCGCCGCGGGCGCAAGCGAACCGCCGCCCGCCGCGGCCGCGGCGGCCTGCCACGCCCTCAGCAACCTGCCGGGGAAGAGGGGCGGGTGCCTCAGAAACCTGCGAGGCGGACCCCCCCATGGTCCTCGAGGAGGAGGAGGAGGTGGAGGATGAGGAGGAGATGGAGGAGGAGGAGGAGGAGGAGGAGGAGGAGATCCGTAGCCATTTGGCTCAATTGAGCCGGCTCACGGGCGCCCTCCGCGCGCGGCGCGCGGCCAGTGGCATTCTCGCATGTACCCTCCGGGCGCGCCATGGTCAGCGAGCCGCTCGCGATCGTCGGCGCGGGCGCTCCGGAGGCAGAAGCAGGCGGAGCGTGGGCTCACCCGGAGCGCGGCTCTGGCCGCGCGGTGCAAGGCATTTCGCGCTTCGCTGGCGGCGCACTGGGAGCTCTCGGACGCCCTCGGCGGCCATGAGGCTTCCATCGCCGACGCCATTCGAGCCGCGGGCCTCGCCGGCATGGACGCTGCGGGCGCCTGGTCGGCCTGCGCGCTGGGCAACTGGTGCAGGCATGCCCCGCCCCCTGGCGCTGCGGCGCTTAGGCGGTCCGTGCCCGCCTCTGCCCGCCGTGTCGCTGAGCTGGAGGCGGAGCTCGAGGCGGCGGCAAGTTGCGCGGCTGGGCTGCGCATGGAGGCGCCCCCGTTCTGGCCGAGGCGGCCCCCCGGCTCCTGGGCTGTATCCGCACAGTCGGCGGCGGCCCTCCTCATGGCCCTCGGCGTGTCCCATGGGGCCTCGGAGTGCGAGCTCGCCGAGATGACGTTGACGGAGTACGACGACGTAGACGAGTTGCCCGAAGGCGTGGAGAAGATGATAGAGTCCAAGGAGGGCGGGATGCAGGCGGACGGCGACGGTGCTACTCCTCCTGGTCTACCTCCTTGTGGTCATCCTGAGTTCGACGTAAAGTTGAACGAGATGGAGTCCGTGGAGGCCGTCGAGGTGCAGGTGGCTGGCGCTGGTGCTCTTCTTCCTGCTCAGTTTTCTGGCGGCGATCGCGACGGCGCCCGCTGCGCGCTGGATGGTCGCGATGGTGGTGTACCCGTACCTGTTCCTTCTCCAGATGCCGCTGTCGGCGCTCACACCCCCGAGGTTGCAGTTGTGTCGAACATGCAGCTCGATACCCGTCCCGAGGACCTCGACGAGTTCCCCGACGGCGTCGAGAAGTTGGAGTCTGCGGTCGTCGGCGAGATGCAGGCTGCAAGCACTAGCGCGCCCGTGAGCGTCGTAGAGGCACCGAAAGTTTCTGTTCGGGTCTCGAGTTACGCTTGGTGGATCGCACGTGATCGCATCGCTCGTGAATGGCTTAGCAAAGGTCCTGCTGCACATGACGATACACCTTGCGATGGCATTGGCAATCACGAGAAGTCCAAGGGCGGCCGGATCGCAAGCTCCCATAGCGTCGCGAACGACATGGAGGAGCTGACGGACGAGCAGGACAGCAAGTGCTTCTCAGTGCACCCAAGAGTGGCCCGACCAGATTCCCAATCGCAAGGACAGGTTCGGCCAGATGGCGAGATTAGTATTCGACCACATGCCGAACCTCGGAAAGTGAACCGCGGCTCTTCCGACGAGTGCGCTGATTGCGCTCGCTCTCGGCGCTTCGGCATCGGCAGCCAGCCGAAGCTGTGCCAGGCTTGCGCTCGATTGCGCCGATTCGGGTGATCCTCTCTTCCACCCCATTCCCATCCCGCTATCTCTCCCATGGCCCCTTTCCCATTTGCTTGTCTACCAGGGGCACGCAGTTTATAGGAGAGTGCTTGGGTGTTGGGTGGGGGACATGAGCAGTGAGCGGGGGGAGGATAATGACGAGGTGAATGTAGCAGTGCGAAGCTCGCACGCACATCCCAGAGCGTGCACCCTAGGTGGGTTTGCGCCGCTGCCATTTTTCAGCGCAGGCGCAGACAGCCAACCAGGCAGCGAAGCAGCAGATTCGGAGGAGGGGAGCTTGGCGGCTAACGACTAGGCCGCTCCGAAGGGGTCCCAGTGGTCCCTCACCTCCCCTCGCTCCTACACCTCCGTATCCATCACCCTAGCCTCTGTTGCCTTCTAGGTGCATGCTGCTGAGCCCAGCAGGCGATAATAAACTTCAGTGGTTGGTGGGTGGGGACTTAGCACTTTTCGGGAGGGAGGAGGATGCTCGAGGATGCAATTTCGACATTTTGTCGTAACGGCGCTGGGTCTCGTAGTGTGGAGAGGTGGCCAGCTACCTCATAGGCCCAGCGCGGTGCCTCCCAACTTAACCCCTTCCTCCTCAAGTTATCCTCCTCTTTATCTCCCCCCTCTCTCCCCCAATTCGCCCTCCACCACGTTCTCCCTGCTGGGAGCTGGAGGTGGAGTAACGACGACGCCAATGGCGATAGGGGACGAGGCGAGGGGGAGTGGAGGTGGCACATGCTCATAGGATGTGCTTTAATATTGATGCCTGGCGGAACTGATCCCAGGCATGTCCCTAAACAGCGAAGCTTGGGTCCTCCGTTTAACGTCAGCTTTCATCTCTATCTGTAGCTGTCGGGTATCTTCGCTGTTTAGGTCCAGCCTCCCTCAAGCCAAGGTGCAAACGAGCTGAACCAAGCTCAGCACCTGCCCTCTAGCGCAGGTATTCGCCCTTGGGGGGGGGGGGGGGCGGTGAGAGGGGGGGGGGGGGAGAACCTTACCTGCCCTAGTGTGCGATCAGTCACTCTCTAGCAGCTTCAACAGGGAGCGGCATCCTTCACTTTTTCGGGGCATGCTGTGCTTGCACGACATGTCTCTTTGGTGAGAACCCTGAGAACCCTGAGGAGGAGGAGGAGGAGGAGGAGGGAGGAGGAGGAGGAGGAGGAGGAGAGGAGGGAAGGAGGAGGAGATGAGGAGGAGGAGGAGGAAGGAGGAGGAGGAGGAGGAGGGGGAGGGAGGGAGGGAGGGGGAGGAGGGAGGGAGGGAGGGAGGGCGGGAGGGAGGGAGGGAGGGAGGGAGGTGGTGGGGAGAGGGAGGAGGGCGGGGGAGGCAGGAGGAGGAGGGGAGGAAGGAGGAGGAGGAGACGGGAGGAGGAGGAGGGACGGAGGAGGAGAAAGGAGGAAGGAGGCGGTGGCGGGAGGAGGAGGGGGGAAGGGGAGGAGGAAGAGGAGAGAAGTAAGAGGTGAGGAGGAGGAGGAGGAGGAGGAGGAGGAGGAGAGGAGGCGAGAGGAGGAGAGAGGAGGAGGAGGAGGAGGAGGAGGAGGAGGGAGGAGGAGGAGGAGGAGGAGGAGGAGGAGGCGAGAGGAGGAGGCGAGAGGAGGAGGCGAGAGGAGGAGGCGAGAGGAGGAGGAAGGGGGAGGAGGAGGAGGAGGAGGAGGAGAGGGAGGAGGAGGAAACGGAGAAAACCCATTACCATCGATCACCTCACAACGTTTTTTTCTTAGTCGTACGTAACATAAGATTCGCACGTCTCCATGACATCGAGCGCATTAGCTGGGGGGGGTACTCCCGTCAATCCCTGCCGTTCTTGAGGCTATCAACCCCGCCCAGCCCAGGGAGCTGTCCTTGCTGTCAGCGGAGCTGCCCTTTCTGTTCGTTGAACTGCCCTTGCTCCCCTTTGAGCTGTCCTAAACGCGACCAGCCTTTCCAAGTACATGACCATGTTGACCCAAAGCCGCTGTAGCAAACACCAACACAGGTTTGCGAACGAGAAGAGAATAAGCCGATGACATTAGAGGACACAGAAAGTAAACCAACAGGCAGGATACAAAGGCAAGCCCCCGCACAAGACAACATCAGGGAAGAGAGGAGAGTAGCAGTCATCTTATGCATGTGTGGGGAAGCGGAAGAGGAGGAGAGTGTCGGGGAGCGCGGGGGAGTAGAGAGTAGACGGAGGAGGAGCAGCAGCAGCAGCAGCAGCAGCAGCAGCAGCAGCAGTATGGCCATCGGATGGTAGTCCGAGCGTATCAGACGTCCGCGTCCTGCGTCATCGTCCACTCTCCGTGCTAGGAGCTCCAGCAACGAAGGCTATGCGCAGCCAGAGGGTGCAAATGTTTCGCTCGTCTCCTTTTCTGCTGCCTGTCCGGCCACCCTCGGGCCCAATGTCGCTGCGCTCATTGTCCTGATCGTCATCCTCCCCCTCATCCGTACTTTCTGTCCTCCCTAACCCATTTTCCCTGCTCCAGCGCTTCCTCATCCTCCTCCTCCTTCTCCTTATCATTCGTCTTAGGAATATTAGTGGTACTATTATTATTCGTCTGATTCTTACTACTATCGTCATCAATGGTATGTCCAACAGTAACAGGCGTCTGATGATTATGCGAAGCCACATTAGTACAAGTATGGGGAGTAGACGTATTGATAATCGTCTGAGAATATTACTGGTAGCATTCGCTTCCTTAGTAGTAGCAGAAACGAGTAGCAGTAGCAGTAGCAGTAGCAGTAGCAGTAGCAGTAGCAATAGCAGTAGTAGTAGTAGTAGTAGCAGCAGCAGCAGCAGCAGCAGGAGTAGTAGTAGTAGTAGTAGTAGTAGTAGTAGTAGTAGTCGTAGTCGTAGTCGTAGTCGTAGTCGTAGTAGTAGTAGTAGTAGTAGTAGTAGTGTCGTAGTAGTAGT
>CAUYUJ010007427.1:0-46905 GCA_963575745.1 Prorocentrum cordatum | reverse complement strand
TTTCACAGTGTTTTCTTTCTGCCGTACCTGCGAGGGTTCGGCGCCTGAGAATTGAGAAATTGAAAAAATTGGATTTTACAACGGATTGACCAATCCAGAACACATTGATATGACATTGTGAAAACACTGTCAAATCCAATTTTCCGATTTTTCCAATTCTCTGGGTACGAACCTTCGCTGATGCGGCATATGGGGATGTTCCAATTCTCGAACCCTCGTTGGTGCGGCAAAAAGAAAACACTGTAAAATCTAATTTTCCAATTTTTCCAATTCTCAGGCGCCGAACCTCGCTGGTGCGGCGGAGGAAAACATTGCAAAATCCATTTTTTCCACATTTTCCAATTCTGTGGCGCTGAACCGCTTGCAACATCGATGAGGATTCAGTCTGAGAGAATTGGAAAAATTGGAAAGATTGGATTTCACTGTGTTTTCTTTCTGCCGTACCTGCGAGGGTTCGGCGCCTGAGAATTGGAAAATTGAAAAAATGGATTTTACAGCGGATTGGCCAATCCAGAACCCATTGATATGACATTGCGAAAACACAGTCAAATCCAATGTTTCCGATGTTTCCAATTCTCTGGGTACGAACCCTCGCTGATGCGGCAAAAAGAAAACATTGTGATGGGCGCATCTTCCACCGCCGCTGCCACGTGAAGGACGGGGGAGAAGGGAGGATGGGGAGGTCCTCCTCCTCCTCCTTGTCCTCCTCCTCCTCCTCCTCATCCTCCCTCCTCTCTCCCTATCCTCCTCCTCCTCCTCCTCCTCCTCCTCCTCCCCCCTCCCTCCTCCTCCTCCTCCTTCCTCCTCCATCTCCTCGTCCTCCTCCCCCTCCTCCTCCTCCTCCCTCTCCTCCCCTCTCTCCTCCTCCGCCGGGCGGGCTGGCGCCCCCCCGCCGTGCTCGTGCTGCCGCCGCCTGCGCTCGGGCGGCCTCCCGCCGCCTGCCGGGGGTAGCAAGGGGGTGCCTGCCCTCGCTGCCCTCCTCGAGGGCGAGGCCCTCGAGGAGACGACGACGACGACGACGACGACGACGACGACGACGACGACGACGACGACGACGACGACGGGGCCCGCGGGCGGGCGCCGGCACAAGCGCGGCGACAACCTCGGCGGGCCTGCCCCGCCGCGCCGGCGCCCGCGGGCGCCCGCCCGGGGCGCCCACGGGGCGCCGGCGCGGCGGGACCCCTCCTTCCTCCTCTCCTCCTCCTCCTCCCTCACTCCTCCCTCCTCCCCCCTGCTCGCCTCACTCCTCCTATTCATTCCTCCTCCTCCTCCTCTCATACCTCCTCCTCCTCCTCCTCTCCCTCCTCCCCCATTCCTCCTCCTCCTCCTCCTCCTCCTCCTCCTCGCCCCCTCCCCCTCCTCCCCCTCCCCCTCCTCCTCCTCCTGCTCAGGAGGGGAACAACACGCACAGACACAATTCATCGTCGACTCCCAGGGAAGTATGGGGAAATAGGGGAGGTGGGGGGGGAAGGCGAGGACCCTAAGAATATGGGAAGGTATGGGGAACCTGTTTATTCGTGTGTGTGTGTGTGTTTCGTTTTGTGTCCTGGGGCCTGGGGCCCCTTGAATCACCAAGAACACGCGCAAGACCTCTGACTCTCCCATTGCCAACTGGCCGCGGGGACTCGTGGAGAAGGCTTTGAACCAGCTGGGCGGGCAGCAAAGCCTTGCGCAGACGCATTCCTTCTCGCCGATCACCCTTGCCGATGTTGACCCGCGGATCCTCGACGCCCTCCGTCTGTTCTACCCGAAATTGCGGCACCGTGGGCTGGTGATGCTGAGCGTTCCTGGAGTCGGCAAGACGCCCGTCGGCATCGCGCTGCAGCTGTGCCTCAGCCGCGACCTTAATGAAGCCGAAGGAGCTTCTTACAGACTTTCGTCAGAGATGGAATTTTTTCGGGGTGAACCAGGTCGCGTGGGACGCGGCGACATCTTCGATGACGGAGATGTCTCGTGCCAGACGATCAGGGCAATCAAGTGCTTCCTGGACGCGTCCCTCGTGGAGGCGGCCACGTGGGCGCGCTGGGGCGGCTGTCGCTGGGTGAAGGGGCAGCCCAGGCTTATCATGGAAAACAAAATCGACATCGACGCCGAGCCCGATGGCGCCGCAACGACTGTATCACATGAGGAGTTCGTTAAGATCATCAGCCCGATGTTTCCTCTTGGGACTCTTCCGTCGGATAAGGAGGCCGTGCTCAAAAGGTCGCACTTCATGGTGCAGACGGAGCGATGGTTCTACCGCAGAGAGGCGACAGAGTGCAAGATCTCCGTGGAGAGGCAGCCATTCGATCGCAAGCATTGGCTGCGCGGTGACCGCCACCAGAAGTGGCAGAACTTCAACGACGGAGATATCCGCGCCCCCGCAGACTATGAGGAGTGCTTGCGATGGGAGCGCGAGTGGGTGGCGCTCGCGCGGGCAGCCCCGTTGCCTCCGCCTGAAAGCGAACAGCAGTCTGCCCCCCCTTTCGCTTATGTCAACCCGACGCCCTCGCAGACGCAGGCGTCTGGGATGGGTCCTGCGCGAGTCCGCGCTGACGCCGACGGCGTATGCAGACTCCCGCCGGCCATCTCGCTCGCCGCGCGCGCCGCAGACTCGGTCGGTGGTCGCCGTTTCCGATTCCCTTTGAATTTGCCGCCTAGCAGCGACATGGATCTCGCGCTCGCGCACGGCCCCTCGCCGACGACGCAGCGCGTCAAGCGCGAGAAAGCCGCTTCTGACGAAGTAGGGGACGCATCTGGCCTGGCGCGCCCCCGAGATCAGAAGGCCATCGGCCACTCGCCCGTCAAGGGCGAACCTGGCGTGTTCAAGAAGCTCAAGGCGACGGGCGTGCAGGCGCTCATCGTCATCGACAGCGACGAAGAGATCGCCAGCTGCATGGGCGACCCCAGCTTTCAGCAGGAACAGGCAAGGCTGATGGCCGACATTCAGTCGAGACGCGGCCTGCATTTGACAGAACAGGAGGCAGCCGCGTCGGGAATGCCCGCGCCTGCGCGCCCTCGCGCGCGCCACGGCGAAGACGACAGGGTCGGCGGTGCATTTCGAGAAGGATTGACGAAGCTGTTCTCTGGCGCCTCGCCAGTTGCATCCGCCGAGGTGGGTCGGGCTCAGTTCAAGGACCTTGTTCTGCAATTATTGCTTTCGGATATCAGATTCGGTTTTCTTCTTTCTCTCGCTTAGTTCATTTCCTTTCCTTATCATTATCTTGTCATCTGTATGCTTCGCTCTTTCAGTGCGTCACCAGTCGATCCCGCTTCCGCCTGCCTCGTCGCCCGTGCTTGGGCGGTTTATTTGTCAGCTCCGCTACTGTGTCGAATTGTCTTTCTTCCCGCCCCAACAGGACTGCTGCCTTGTCGACAGCTTGAACAACATCGGCTTTGACGTGCAATACACAGCTGATGGGCCCTTCACGATCCGAGACGCCGAATCGTGGATCAAGAGCATGGGCTACGTGATTGACAAGGCCCATCATCTCGGCGGTCGCAGTGTTTTACCTGGCAGATATATCGTTACGTATGGCACAGGGCCTACCGTGGTCGGCCATGCCGTGGGTGCCATCGTCACCCTGCGCGGCTTCACTATCTTCGACGGTGCAACCAAGGCCAACTTCAACGGCCCTGTGGCATGGCACGAACTGCCTGGCGGCGTGCCGACGATGGCCTGCACTTGGCGGCGCATCCACCAGTGACTGCTGTTCTGACGGAGCTGCATTGGTTGGCGCATATGCAGCGCGCTAGCCAAGCAGCTGCCAGCGATGCAGTTGGAGCTGAGCCCACTGCCCGACATTGCTGAGTATGCGCGCTGTGTCAATTCAGGCATGTGTGTCTCGCGTGTGCATGTCTTGTTTTTGTGATTTGATAGCGATCGTGCAGACGGATCGTCGCCCGAGCGCCGGCGTGATACTGCAAGACTTGCGCTGCCTTTGATGGGGTCAGGCGGCGATCAAAAGCAGAGTGAGTTGAGAATTGGAGTTTGCACACGACGTCAGTGATGTTAGACTTGTTGATGCATCGCTCCAATTCTGCATTACATCCGTAGTCATCGTGGCTCGCGGGAGCGATTTCGCCGCCTTTTGTTTGTACTCAGCACTGCGTTGCGCATTCCTTCCCATATCACTTAACATGCCAGGGCAGCGCATGGGCGAGCGAGGCGTTCTGGGGAACTCGCCACCCGCTCCTCTTACGCCTGATGGTTATCAGAAAGCCATATGCGAGGATTGGTTCTCGTCTAACACATCATTTGTTGCCAACGCAATGAAGAGCAGCGTGTGCTTTCCGAAAGAGTTTCAAGACTGTGCTGGCGCTCGGGGCATCTTGCTTGCAAACCACTTCGGCCTCGTCAAGACAATCGAGCGCTGCTCCGAATGCCACGCTGCCGCGAAGATCTGTTGCCGAAGCAGGGAAGGGAAATCCATGACTTTCCGTTGGAGGTGCCCAGCGAGCGGGAGAAGCGGCCACTTGGATGAAGTGGTACAAGGAGTTGGCCCACTGAGTAAGATATCGGTACACTTGTGGCCAGCGTTCCTGCACTTGATAGTTGGGCTGCGTCGGAACGACCGCTTGATCTCCACCGAGTCCGAGCTGCGAGACGGGCGTAACATCCACGACAAGCACACCATGCGAGATTGGAAGAGGACCTACCAGG
Organism: Prorocentrum cordatum; assembly: GCA_963575745.1. NCBI lineage: Eukaryota > Dinophyceae > Prorocentrales > Prorocentraceae > Prorocentrum > Prorocentrum cordatum. The sequence goes on along the minus strand of CAUYUJ010007427.1, from coordinate 42,263 downwards.
AAGCACTTCGCACGTCAGCTGTGTCTGGCGGAAAGGGTGCAATTGGCGGACCAGGCGAGGTCGTGGTGTTCGACGAGACGCAGATGGGGATCCATAAGGGTATCCGTACGCGCACCGACAGGCACCGTGCATCTCCAGACTCCAAGCCCGTGAGACGCGGCCGAGTACCTCGGAGGCTGCCCGCGCGGACTACGTGGAAGAAGATTGCCGCCGCCAGCGTGTTTCGGAGACCTGCCGCGGCGAAACGCCCTGCCGCCGCCGGCGTTCATCGAAGACCAGCGGCTGTTCTCAGGCGCCCTGCGAGGAAAAGGACCCAGAGTGAACGCCAGGTGGTTGTGGATGGCCGTCACAGTTGGGAAGGGGCAAGAGTGCTACACTCACAAGAACGGCAAAAAGAGGATCACGTTCGCGTTCTTGCCTCGGCTGCGCTTGACGGAACTCCTCGCGGTCTCGCGTCAATGTCCCAAGTGATCAAGCGGCGCATCAAGAAGCGGTCGTTCCTGGTCTTCGACGGGTGGAAATCTTCTGAAGCTGCGGTGAAGCAATTCGGTTTCCGCTACGCTCCGCCTGTGGACCATTGCACAGGATGGCGGGATCGATCCACGGGCTTCCACAGCAACGATATTGAGAGTGAGAACTCTCGCATGAAGATGTGGTTGCGGGCTCGCTATAGCAAGATGCCCATGCTCAACGCAGTGGCCAGCGATGCAGTTGGCGCTGCAGATCAGCACGGTGCACCTTGTGCGGAAGAGCAGCTGATGCCACTGCCCGACCTTGCTGAGTATGCCCACTATGTCAACTCAGGAAATTCGATGGCAGTGGCGATGAAAGCGCTTGCCGATGCCCACGGCGGATCGTATGTGCCGTTTCGTTTCAACTGACGCTCCCATCGCGCATCGCGCGGGCACCCTTGTGCAGTGCGAGTGCTAGCGCGACATGAGTTCTACCTTGCCCGTGCCCGCGACGAGTCGCACGCGCCGTTTCGCTTCCGACTGTTTTCAATGATGCGGCATGCAAGCTCCCATTGTACAATGTGGGCGCTAGCGCTGACTAGGTTCAATCTCGACAGCGGTGCACACGAAAAAATAGAACGACGAGAAACCCTGCAGGGTCCTTGGGGGGGGGGGGGGGTACCCATAGATGTTCTTCTCATTTACACAACTGATCTGCATCGTACCCTCAATGTGTAATGTGTACCCTCTCACTCAGGCCCCCCAACCATCTTTCGCCATTCTATCTAACCGTGGTCACAAACACACACATACACACACACACACACTCTCTCTCTCTCTCTCTCTCTCTTCTCTTCTCTCTCTCTCTCTCTCTCTCTCTCCTCTCTCTCTCTGTCTGTCTCTCTCTCTCTCTCTCTCTCTCTCTCTCTCTCTCTATATATATATATATATATATATATATATATCACAAACCCCTCTAGTCAACTCTGCTCGCAACTCTCTGACCCTTGTATTCTTCAAGATCAAAGACCCAGGCGCGGGAACTGGGAACCCGGAAACCCACCAGACCTTACATGAACTTGGAAACCCATCAGACCTTGCATTACCGGCTAGATCCTGGAATCGGCATTTGGGAGGCCGCCCACCGAACCGGGAACCCGGGAACCCAGCGCCAGGTATACCCCAGAACCAGGAACCCGGGAACACAGCGGACATTGCCTTGCCGGGAACCCCGGAACCAGGAACCCAGGAGCCGCCCACCGACATCGGCCCGGAACCTGGACACGGGAACCGGGGAACCCAGGAACCCAGCGGCTCATCGAAATCGGCCCAGGATTTTCGCCAGATGTTTCAATCTCCGCGAGGACCTCTTCGGTGCAAGCGCTGATTGGGGAAATATCTTTCCGACCCGAGTATCGCGATTTCGAACGTCGGTTGCTCTCATAAGGACTTGGAAAAAGGGCTCGAGAACTCGGAAAAACGGCTGGCGGAGGTCGGGGGGGGGAGGAGGGTGAGGATGAGGCGGATGAGGAAGATGGGCAGGAGGAAGAAGAAGAAAGAGAAGAAGACAAACAATAAGAATAAGGATGAGGAGACAGGACGAATTATTGTTCGGCGGGTTCCTGGGGTGGTCGGATGCTGTCGGCAATTGTCCGAAGGGTTTCGGATGTTCGCGACGGTATTCGGAAGTTTTTGGAGATCTCCGATGGGGTGGAGGAGAAGGAGGATGAAGGGGGAGGAGGAGGACGGGGGGCCAGAAGGAGGGGGAGGAGGACGAGAAAGAGGAGGAGGCGGAGGAGGAGGAGGACGAGGACGAGGACGAGGAGGGGGAAGTCGAGGGGGGAGAAGAGGAATGGCAGGAATCCGAACAAGAGAGAGGATGTGCATAGGAGCACGCGGAGGAGAGGGGAGGGGAGGAGGGGTTGGGAAGGGGCGGGGGAGGTGCAGGAGCAGGAGGGAAGAGAGCCAGTTTGGAGGAGGAGGAGGAGGAGGAGGAGGAGGAGGAGGAGGAGGCAGTCTGGAGGAAGAGGAGGAGGAGGAGGAGGAGGAGGACGACGACGACGACGACGACGACTGCGGCGACGACGGCGACGACGACGACGACGACGGCGGCGAGGACCGAGACGGGCGGTCGGCGGCGTGCTCGACTTCTTCTCCGTCGTCTTCGAGTGGATCGACGAGCAGGTGGACGCCGGTCGCGGCGTGCTCATTGGAAAGGACAAGAGAACAGCGTGAGCAGAAATGTTCGAAGCTTTTGGGTGCCTATGTTAATTCGGGCAAGTCCCTCTACAGGGAGAACACCCAACATCATTCAACATTAGCCAAAACATAGTCTGGGGACATTTTTAGTTACTTGATCGCTTTGCTCATTCCGCCGGCCCTCGAGCGCTCCATGGGGCCTCTTTGAAGCCTCTTGGGGGCCTCTTTGGGGCCTCCTAGTGGCCTCTTGGGGGCCTCTTGGGGGTCTCCTGGGGTTCCTTGGCGGCGTCTTGGGGCCCCCTTGGGCCTCTTGGGGGGCTCTTGGGGGGCCTCTTGGGGCGGGGTAGTCGATTGCACCCCCCTCGGAGGCGAGGAGGAGGAGGAGGAGGAGGAGGAGGAGGGGGGGGGAGGGAGAGGAGGAGGAGGAGGAGGAAGGGGAGGAGGAGGCGGAGGAGGAGGAGGAAGAGGAGGAGGAGGAGGAGGAAGAGCACGATCCTCGTGAGGGGTGTCGAAAAGAGGCCCTCAATAACCATCTCTGAGCAGACCTGGTCGGGCTGCGGTCGGGATGCTTCTCGCCGGGGGACCCCCATGGGGCCGCCCCCCGCGCGCGCGGATTAGAAATATCGTTCACCGGTTACCGGAGATCTTAGCACGCCTCTGGCCCGTTGGGCCCGCGAATTCTCCTCCTCCTCCTCCTCCTCCTCCTCCTCCTCCTCCTCCCTCTTTTTATTATTATTTTTCTGCTGATCTGTTCTCTCCTCCGCGAATTTCTTGACACGTTTTGAATACGTTCGGAATATTCTTTATTTTTGTTCGTCAAAAAATCCGCCTGTAGGATCCCGTAGGAGGACATGCCCGACCTGATACTCGTGGCGCCGTCTGCGCCGCCAAGGGTCAAAGGGTGTGGGGAAAGGGGTCCTCGTGGCCTCCCAAGTGGGGTACAGGAGATGAGGTCGGAGAATCGCGCCGCATCGCCGATTCATCGGCGATGCGGCTCGATGTGGAGCACTGTTCTCTCCATGCCGATGTCGCTGGTGCATCGCCGACGTCGCCTGTGCATCGCCGATGCATCGGAGCGATGCGTCGATGACGCGACGCTATCCTCCGACCCCGCCTGCTCGGACCACAGCTGGGCGACAAAGAAAACGGGGTCCTCTGCGCCGACGCTGGCGCGTGAGCTGCCCGCGTAAGCTCGCACGTAAGCACCCGCGTCTCCAATGTGGCGGGTCCCGATGGCGGCCCGCGTAGGCCACCGCGTAGGGTCGCCGTGCCACCCCGCGCAAGACCCGATTTTGATCGCCGCTCATGTGGGAGGCCTCTGTAGGCCCTTCGCTGGCCCAGCAGGAGGAGGAGGAGGAGGAGGAGGAGGAGGAGGAGGAGGAGGAGGAGGAGGAGGAGGAGAGGAGGAGGAGAGGAGGAGGAGGAGGAGGAGGAGGAGGAGGAGGAGAAGGAGGAGGAGGAGGAGGAGGAGGAGGAGGGAGGAACAGATCCGCGCTGGCCTCCGAAAGTTGCTGCCCGCGCCGTCTTCTTGGCCTTCGGCCGTCCACTGCCTCGCGGGGGCTCACAGAGCGGGCACCACGGGCGTGGCCTACACCATGCATGCCGCGGACCTCGACCACAAGACCGCCATCGCCGCGTGCAAGGCCTGCCGGCCCATCGTGGACCCGATCGGCGACCTGACCTCGCTGCTGGCCACGCTGGAGATCGGCGGCGCGCCGCGGGGGGGGGGAGCTGGGCACGTCCCTCTACAGAAGGAATCTTCAAACATAGTCAAACAACAGTCTGGGGACGAGCTTTTGACTATGTTTGGCTATTTTCTATTTTTGGGGGTATGTTTCATTTTTCGTCCTGTAGGAGGACATGCCCGACCTAAGGCCAGGGGCAGCGTGAGGGGGGGGTTCAGCCACGCAAAGAGGCTGGGCAGGGGGAGGGGAGAAGGCTTTTTAGAAGCAGGGTGCTTCTAAGATGCCACTCCCCCGTGCCCCCTTCGTGCGCGCCGCCAGTGGCAGGCTCAGGCGGGGACGCATCGACCTCCAATCGGATACTGATCGCTGAAAGGGGCCTGATAGCCCCATCCTGCCAAGGACCGTGCGGTTTCGCTATCGAGGGCCCATCGCCGATCCATCGGCGATGTATCCCCGATTCCGGCTCGATGTTTCCCTTCCTGAGCCGGTTCCCCCCAACGTTGCCCTCACTGGGGAGGGGGGTTGTCGGCCTTCTGAGAGGCCTTCTTAGATTTCGGGCGGCCTGATTTTTTGGTCGCGCTGCTTCTGTTCTGAAGTCTCAGGCTCCCGGGCGGGGCGTTTAAGGCGGCCCAGGGGCGATCACAAATGGGTCTGCGATGACAGCCTGCCCCTGGAGAAGGGGTTGAGACCTGGGACCTGCGGGCTGGAAGGAAGCACGCCGTCGGACCTTGAGATCCAACATCACTAACAAAAACACAGTGATAGCCAGCGCGGGCCCTAAGTAGTGCGCTCTAGCATACCATGTGGTACAAACTACGTGGTGCAATCTAGGTGGTGTAATTGATTGTTACCCATGATTTGACACATCCCATGCTCTTGCAAACATCCCACCCACCCACCCGCAGCTTGGTTTGCAAAACCTCGTAAGACTGTGACGGTAGGTACCAAATTGCACTTGACGACGACGCCGCCAACAACGATTACGACGACACCGACGGCGTCTCCAACGACTTCGACGACGACGACAACGACAACGTCGACGACGAGGACGACACCGACGACGACGACGACGAGGCCGACGCCGACGACGACGACGACGATGACAACGCCGACGACGACGACGCCGACGACGACGACGACGCCGACTACGACGACGCCGCCGACGACGACGACGACGAAAACGACGACGACGACGTCGACAACGAAGACGACGACGACGAGGGAGGAGGGAGGACGACGACGGCGACAACGACGACAACGACGAGGGAGGAGGGAGGACGGCGGCGACGCGAACGACGAAGAAGAAGGGAGGACGGCGACGCCGACGTCGATGTCGACGAGGGAGGAGGGAAGACGACGACGACGACGACGACGACGACGGCGACGAAATAGGAGGGACGACGACAAGACGCCGACGGCGGACGACGACGACGACGACGAGGAGGAAGGACGACCACGGCGACAACGACGACGGCAACGACCACGACGCCAAAGAGGACGACGACGACAACGAGGAAAGACAGAGGACGACGACGGCGACGACGACGATGACGACGAGGGAGGAGGGAGGTCGGCGACAACGACGACGACGCAAGAGCGCGCGCGCACGCTTTTGTTGAAAATCCGTGTTGCGAAACCCTGTGTTTTTGTATGTTGTTTGGACACTCGATCTGAAATCTTTCCGACACCGAAGGTTTTTGAAGGATTTCAGCATGCGCGCGCGACGACGCGCGCGCACGTGCACTTCGTCCCATTTATGGTAGAGCATTCTCGCGACAGCACGCGCGCAAGGGCGTTCGAACGATTTCGACATGCGCGCGCGAAGCCCGCTTGGTTGCATTATTGAACATGTTGGAAATCCGATGATTGTCTTAAGACTTCGCAGGAGGGCGCGGGTAAGCTTTTTTAGAAAATCAGTGTTGCGAAACCCTGTGTGTTGTATTTTTTTGGATGCTCGATTTTCAAATCCTTCCGAAACCGAAGGTTTTCGAAGGATTGCCGCATACAATTGCGACGACGCGCGCGTGTGCACTTCGTCATTTTTTTGCACGGGATTTTTGGAAACTTATGATGTTTGATAAACAAGTGTGCGCGCATAGTATGTTTTGCAGAGGATGGCGGGGGGGCGATACCGGCTTGGCTGAGATCGTATGAATTCACAGGTAGGATGGACATGGTGTCAGAATCCTATGTGTTTTGCATCGGTTCCGGGGGGGTCTTTAACCCTGGGGGGAGGGTGGTAAAATTTATTTTTGTTGTAGAAAGGAGAATCGATGTGGTGCACTTACTTTCTGTTCGCAGTGAGTTGTCCTCTCCACTGCTCGCGCAAACATCCCACCCACCCATCCGCAACTTGGTTTGCAAAATCTCTTAAGACCGTGACGGTGGGTACCACATGGCACTTGGCAACAACAGCGACGCCGACGACGACAGCGACAACGACGATGAACGACAACGAGTACGACGACACCGACGACGTCTCCAACGACTTCGACGACGCCGACAACGACGACGACGACGACACCGACGACGACGACGACACCGACGCCGACGACGACGACGATGACAACGACGACGACGACGACGTCAACGACGCCGACGACGACGACGACGACGACGACGACGACGACGACGGCGGCGACGACGACGACGCCGGCGTCGACGACGAGGACGACAACGACGCCGACGCCGACGACGACGACGAAGACGACGACGACGTCGCCAACGAAGACAACGATGAAGGAGGGAGGACGACGACGGCGACAACGACGACAACGACGAGGGAGGAGGGAGGACGGCGACGACGCGAACGACGAAAAAGGAGGAAGGACGGCGACGCCGACGACGACAACGACGAGGGAGGAGAGAAAACGACGACGACGACAACGACGACGACGACGACGGCGACGAAATAGGAGGGACAACGACGAGACGCCGACGACGGACGACGACGACGACGAGGAAGGAGGAGAAAGGACGACCACGGCGACAACGACGACAGAAACGACCACGACGCCAAAGAGGACGACGACGACGAACACGAGGAAAGACAGAGGACGCCGTAGGCGACGACGACGACGACAACGACGCGGGAGGAGGGAGGACGGCGACGACGACGACGACGACGCAAGAGCGCGCGTGCACGCTTTTGTTGAAAATCCGTGTTGCGAAACCTTGTGTTTTTGTACACTTTTGGGACACACGATTTCGAAATCCTTCCGAAACCTATAGGTTTTGAAGGTTTTCGGCATACGCGCGCGACGACGCGCGCGTCTGCACTTCGTCCCGTTTTTTGCAGGGGATTCTCGCGACGGCACACGCGCAAGGGCGCTCGACAGATTTCGACATGAGCGCGCGCGAAGCCCGTTTGGTAGCATTTTGTGAAAATCTTGAAAAACCTATGGTTTTCTTAAGATTTCGCAAGAGCTTTCGCGGAAGCTTTTTTAGCAACTTTGTGTTGCGAAACCCTGTGTTTTTGTATGTTTTTTGGAAAGTCGATTGCGAAATCCTTCCCGCACCGAAGGTTTTTGAAGGATTTCGGCATGCGCGCGCGACGACGCGCGCGTGTGCACTTCGTCTCTCTTTTTTTGCAAGGGGTTCGTGAAAAAGCGCTATGTTAGAACAATAAATGTCACTGCGCAGTGTTTTTTACAAGGGAACCTCAGAGGGGGGGAAACCGGCCAAGCTGGGATGGTATGATTTCATATTTAGGATGGACGAATGTGCAGAATACATATATATATATGAAATCATACTATCCCAGGGGGAACCGATAAGTCCGGGGGGGGTAGAGTCTATTTTCTTTTTAGAAAGGAGAATATACGTTGTGCAATCCGTGTTGTGCGCAAGCTAAGTGGCGCAGAGAAATGCAAAACGAAGCAACGCAGTGCAATGCCATGTCAAGCAATGCCAACCAATGAGCAGCAATGCAGAGCAATGCGCAGCAATGCAAAACACGGCGTAGCAATGCAAGGCAATGCGCGTCATTGCAAATCAATGCAATGCAGTGCGACTGCAAAGCAGTGCGGTTGCAATGCCGTGGCCCCACGCAGCACAAAGCAACGCAGAGCAGCGCATCACGATGCGAACCAGTGCAAAGCAATGCCCAGCAACTCCAAGCAATGTAGAGCAGTGCAGAACGATGCCTCGCAGTGCGAAGCAGTGCGCAGCGGGCGGCGGCGAGGCGGCGGCCGGCGACGAGGCGGCCACACGGCGGCCAGAGCGGCCCGCAGGCCCGTGCGACGGGCGGCGACGAGGCGGCGACGGCGGCCGCATGGCGGCGACGGCGGCCACACAGGGCTCGTTCCGATTCCTCCGCTTCGATTCGATTCGACTTCGATGGCTTCCGATTCCGACTCGATCGGACTTCGGAGTCCGATTTGGGCTCCGGTTCCTTACTGGAGGCCTATTAGCTTGCCGATGTCCGCCGATTCGACTTTTCCCGACTCGGCCGCCGACTTCCGCCGATCCGACGCATTTCGATCGCCGAGCCGACTTATCGACTCGATTGGGTTTTTATTCAATTTCTGAGACTATGAATTTCTTAACCCATGATTTCTTAAGCATTTCGCAGGGTGTACAGTCGGGGCCCTGAAGAAGGAACCCTTTTGGTTGGGGAGGGGCTCCGTGCTCCTTAATTGCTTCACAGCTTGCCTCAAGTTTTCCTAGCGTTGTCGATCGGAGATCGAAGCTCATCTCATGGTAAAAAGGGGCCTCGTTCCTTATTTAGGGTTCCTTAAGGTCAAGGCCCCGACTGTAGACCGCAAGTCTCCGTGGCACTCTTTTCGTGCTGGATAGGCCTTCTGAGGGTCCCAGGGGCCGAGGCTGGGCGAGAACGCCGGTGGTGAAAGAAGCTGCAGCGCCCGCATTCGCAGGGGATGTCTCTCTGGGTGCGCAGATCGGCGGCGGGCGAGGGAGGGACGCGACAAGGAAAGGGCTTCTGCAGAAGGCGGTGGGGCTTCTTAGAATCGGGGGTGGACAGAACCCCCAAGAGTGGCACGTCGATTAGTGAACTGTCCGTTCTCGGTTCTCGAGAGGGCGCCGTGGCCGTTATGTTCCAGGCTCGCGCCCGCCAGGTTTGGGCCTCGGGTCGTTTTCACTGAGCCACGTTTTACGAAAGGGGGGTCTGTCCATCCCCGACTCGGGCATTCTGACAGGTTCTCTGCGTCTTCGGGAAACGCCCAGGGAAAACTCCCGAGAAGGCCAGGGGACTCCCCCGCTTCTCGGGAGGGGGCCCGCCCCTTCTCACGGCCCCCCCCCTCTCTGGGCCGGCCGCCGAGCAGAAGCCCGAGAGGCGAGGGAAGAAATACGGGGGCCATGACCAAGATGTCGCTGGATTTTGCTGATGCCGATCGTGGTCACGGCCCATGTCGGCCGTCGCCGATTCGCGAGGATCTTCTCCACGAATCGGCGCGGAGCAAGATCGGCGCTGACAAAGATGGGCACGGCACTTCTGCGTTCGGTCTTTTGGTCATGGTCCCCGTTCCCAGACCCCCGACGTCGTGGTTTTTTCGCAGCATCGACCCCCAGAGGTCTGGACCCCTTCCCCGGGACCGGTTTTTCGCCCTGGGCCATTCTTTGACGTTCCCGAAGCCTGGTAATTAAGGGCACCCGGAGGCCGAAGGCCGAGAATGGGGAAATCACCGCCCACCAAACCACCCCAACCCAACCCGAAGGCCACGATTTGCCCTCCATTTCCAGTGGGGGGGGGTCGGGGAACATCGAAAAAACACATGGAGCCCGTACCCCCCCCAACCCGAAATTCGGGTCAAATTCGGGTCTTCGGGTTGGGTTGGGGTGGTTTGGTAGGTAGTCAGGAAAAACCTCCCGTCGTGATCTTGCCTCGCAGCGCGAGGAGGTCTGGGCGCTCCTTCCCTCCCGAGGGGGCCGCCTCCTGCAGAGGTTGAATTTCAGGGGCAGCGACAGGGGGGGATAGGCACAGAATTGAGTCGGGCCTGTCCCTCTGCAGGGGCAATGTTCAAGAATAGTCCAAAAATCGTCCGGGGATTATTTTTGGAGCATGTTTTTTTGCCATTTTGGGGTCGTTTTGGAATATTTTACATTTTTCGTTGAAAGTCCCCCTGTAGGGGGACACGCCCGACTTAACGACAGGGGGAGATAGGCATAAGGGGGGGATGCATCGACACGCAATCGCCCATTGATCGTCGATAGGGGGCCCGATAGCCCTGACCCGCCCAGGAAGGTGCGGAATCACTATCGCGGGCCTATCGCCGATCGATTGACGCTGTATCGCCGATTCCAGGTCGATGCCAGGAGGAGGAGGAGGAGGAGGAGGAGGAGGTGTATGTATCCCCCCCTCATGCCAGCGCCCCCCCCCCTCTATCGTTTCCGATTCCCCTCATGTTGATGGCCGGGCCCGGCCTCGGCCGGGGCGCCCCCCCCCCCGCGGCGAGCGGCCAAGGAGAGGGAGCGGGAGGCCGCCAAGGCGAGCGCGAAGGCCTGCGCCTCGAGGGACGAAGAACGATCTACGAAGACGAAGGATACAGTAGCGACTATGGTAATAATAATCAGAATGATAATCATAGCACTCCTAATAAGCACAGGAATGATAATACGGACATAATAATGATAATAAACTTAATAATGATACTCATATTCATTATGAGAATCATATCACTCCTAATGATCACAGGTATGATAATACTGAAAAATAATAATAGCGACAATGGTAGTACCAATCATAATACTACGCGTGACGCTCGTCAAAAGACCTTCGGCGTCTCGAGCAAAAGAAAAACGATACGAAGCCGAAGGACAAGAGTGTCAATCATGGTGATGCTCATCATGACTGAACGACGAAGAGGAGAAGAGGGCTCTTTGCTGTTCGTAACATTTGGCCTCTGGGGGCTGCTTTCGGGCGCTGGGCCTCTAGCAGAGTCATCTGGGACGATCTAGATGGGCGGCAGGAAGCGAGGGTTTCCATTCCAAGCGCCATGAAGCCATGAAGCCTCCTCCTCCTCCTCCTCCTCCTCCTCCTCCGCCCCCATTTTGGCTCAAGCGATCGCACTGGCCGCCGCCGTCCGCCCCGCGCGATGGCTCGGCCTAGAGGGGCCCCCTCGGCTGCGGTGGACGGCGTCGCCCTGCTGGCGGCCGCCGTCCGCGCCGCTGTGGAGGCGAAGGCGCCGCGCCGCACTGTGGCGGCGGTGGCTGGCGCTGTGGCGGCGGTCGCGCTCCGTGCGCGGACCGCGCCACCCGCGCCGCCGCCCGCCGCTGGTGCTGCGCGCGCCGAGGATGCGGATGCGCCCCCGCGCAGCTCCGCCGCGAAGGTCGAGCGCCGCCGACGCCGCCGCCAGCGCCTTGCGGCGCGGCGGGCGGCGGAGCGCGGCGGGGCGGCCAACGCGGCCGACGCTGGGCGTGGAGGCGCTGCTGACGGTGCCGCCGCCGCTGCTGGCCTCGAGCTCGTGCAGCTCCCCATGGTCGTCGACGTCGTCGACGATGAGTGGGCTGACGAGCTGCCGCCGCGCCGTGCGCGGAGGCAGCTGCGGCGCACCGACACGGTGGCGGCGGAGGACCCGCGTCCTCCTGCCGCCGCCGTGGCCGCTGCGGCGGCGGGCTGCGGCGGCGCGGCGGGCATAAAGGCGTTCCTCGAGGAGGCCTTCGCCGCGGGCGTGTCCCCCGCCGACGCCGCGGCCCTGGCTGCTGGGGGCCTCCTTCCGCGTGATGGTCCACGCGGCGGTGGTCCGGGGCCTGGGGCGGCCGGCCGCGGGAGGAGCTGCGGGGGGGGGCGGTAGGGGCCTCGCCGCTACGCGCGCAGGGCCCTCGCCCCTTCCCCCTCCCGCGGACATCGTGGTGCTCGTCGGCATGGTCGTGCTCGTCATCACGGTCGGGGGTCCTGCCCCGTCAGGACCCCCGTGCGCCCGCGCGCGTGGGCGCGCGCGCGGGCTTCGGGGGAGGCGGCACCGCCTCCTCTATGGCTCGTTGATCCTCCTCCGCCCCCCTCCCCCCACCCTGGGGAGGTCCCGACAGCGGAGGTCCGTGAGACCAGACCTCTTCAATGCAGTCAACCCGCGCAGTAAGGATGGGCAACTTTCCCAAGGGTATCCTTGCATCCTTGTCTCCTCGGTCCATCCCTTGCCGCTTTCGTTGGCCGCGCCCCGCTCGAGAAGCTTCGAGACGGGCGTCCAATGCCCTTGCATTCGTATCGCGCACTCTTACGACACGTGTCGGCCGTACAGTGCACCCCCCCCGGACGGATCTCGTGGCCCCTTCTTGGGGGGCCGCGGTTCTTCCTCCTGCAGGCCGTTCTCTTGATGCCCCTGGTTTCGTGGGCCCGAGAGTCGGGCCTGGAGGGCGAGATGGGCGAAAAGCGTCCGATGTCTTGACTTGGACGCCGGCCGCATCCACGGCCGATGCTCCACCACACGGCGGGGCCGGTCGTCAGAGGATGTGTGCCCAGGAGGTTGCAGGCCTTGGTTGGGTCCTCGTCTGAGGGGGGCGGCGGTGATGCCCATGGCCAAGCCCCAGTCGGTGTGCCACCGGCTTCAGGCCCTGGATTCCTGGGTCTACGGGCCCTTATCCGACACCGTCGCCGCACTTGGGGAGGCTCGGGCCAGCGTTCCGAGGGCACGCGCCGAGCTCGGCCAGACTGGAGGGGCCGGGCGACACCGTGTCCCCCCCCCTTCTCGGGGGTTGCCAGCGGTGCCTCTGGCCCAGGGTGCCCCCAGCTCTTCGCTCCCTTTGGGAGCCCCTCGGGCCCCCTGGGCCTCGTGAGGGGTGCTCTTGAGGCCGTGGGGGCCTCCCTGGAGATGCTGCGGGCACCTTGGGCCAGAGGCACCTCTAACAGCACCGGACCTTCGGCCCTCCGAACGCCGCTGGCGTCGAGCATCTCTCCTCGCGCGAGCCTGCTCAAGACATCGGGCCCTCCGACGGCGCGCCGCCTCTCCCCCGGAGGAGGAGGAGGAGGAGGAGGAGGAGGAGGAGGAGGAGGCGGAGGAGGCGGAGGAGGCGGAGGAGGCGGACCTTCGGCCCTCCGAACGCCGCTGGCGTCGAGCATCTCTCCTCGCGCGAGCCTGCTCAAGACATCGGGCCCTCCGACGGCGCGCCGCCTCTCCCCCGGAGGAGGAGGAGGAGGAGGAGGAGGAGGAGGAGGAGGAGGCGGAGGAGGCGGAGGAGGCGGAGGAGGCGGAGGAGGAGGAGGAGGTCTGCCTTTCGTCCTTCGTCCCGCCGCCCCCTTCTCTGCCAGCGCCTCGCGTGCTTCGCTGCCTGGAGCCGGGAGGCCGCCGACGAGGAGAGGCCGCTCGGGAGTCCCAGGCCCCCGGCGTCGTGACGGGGGGACCTGTCCCTCGACCTCCTCCCCTCCTCCCCCTCCCTCCTCCTCCTCCCCCTCCTCCCCCCCCCTCTCCCCCTCCTCCTCCCTCCCCCTCCTCCTCCTCCTCTCCCCTCCTCCTCCTCCTCCTCCTCCTCCTCCTCCTCCTCCTCCTCCTCCTCCTCCTCTCCTCCTCCCTCCTCCTCCTCCTCCTCCTCTCCCTCTCCCCCCTCCTTCTCCTCCTCCCCCTCCTCCTCCTCCTCCTCGCCCCCCCGTCCCTCCTCTCCTCCTCCTCCTCCTCCTCCTCCTCCTCCTTCTCCTCCTCCCCCTGGCCCTCCCCCGGGGGCCAGCTGTTCGCCCCGATGTGTTCTGGATCGGAAACTGGAACAGATTCATTACCAGTGGCGGGTTGTTTTTCGATTTTTTTGGGGGTCGGGGACGACGTCAGGGTGGTGTGGTGTATACTTTTCCGCCGTTTTGCAAGGGAAGCAGCGGAACATGTATACACCAGGATCCCGTATACACCAGGATGCGCGCTCCTATGCGTATTTCGGAACAGGGTCGGAAAAAGCGTCGGTGTGCAGAGTTCGCTTCGCTACATGATTGTCCTGGAGATCCCGGCGCCTTCCGCCGCGATCCGTCCACGATGCGAAAGGGGCAAGGGGGGCTTCTGAGAGAAGGCGGGGGTCCGTGGATCCACGGAAGGCCCCCTTGGCTTCTGCTGGGGCGCCGTCCGACTGTGCTTCCGCGGCAGACCCGCCGCGGGCGACGAAGAGTCGCCTGGAGGCGACCCAACGAAGCAGGGCACCCCAGAGCTTCGAGCCCCCAAAACCCCGACCCTCGACCTTGAACGGCAGCGGCGCCCGCGCGGGTCGTCTCCCGTCCGGAGGAGGTCTTGTGCACGTGCCGGGGCAGTGCTTCCATACCCTTCCGCAGCTACGCCGTCAGCAGTCTGTTCTCGGCGGCACCCCAACATACTTATACTCTATGTGCGTCGTCCCCGCAGAGGCGACGCGCGCACCGAGAAATCTTATATTATATGCGTCGTGGTGGGCGTTTTCTGACCACACCGCTCCGGAAACGATATACTACAAGATGGGTATACTAGATGTTCGGGTCGGGCGCGCGCCTCCAAGGAGGACATCTGGTATTAGTATGTCCCTGTGCTTCCCATGCTTGGCTTAAGTCGGGCCTGTCCCTCTACAGGAGGAAGATTCAAAAATAGTCAAAAAATAGTCTGGGAACTATGTTCCGTATTCTTTGATCATGTTTCAATATGTGTTGATTGTGTTGGGTTTTTCTTCGACAATCGGCCTGTGAGGGGGACATGCCCGACCTAATGCTGTGGAGGATGATCCATGGAGAGGAAGCGTGTGGCCAAATAATTCCCAGATGCCGACCACATGTGCTAAGCATGCTTTAAGCATGTAAAGCAACATGGTTGAAGCATGTTTTAGAACATGTTCCTACATGTTACACACATGTTTAAACTCAACGATCGGATTGTTAGGGTGTCCACTGTCCTGGCATCCACAAGCCTACAGTGAGCGGCTTGAATAAGGAACACCTGCTTTTCAAAAGGGGCTCGGTCGTTCCTTGGGCTCGCATGCGTTATTTACAGTTCCTCATGCGTTATGTATTATGTGTATCGTTCCTTCTGCGTTATTCCTTGGGATAAAAAGGGGCTTCGTTCCCTATGTATCGTTCCTTATGCGTTAGTCCTTTTGCGTTATTCCTTGGGATAACAAAGGGGCTGCGCTCCTTATGCGTTATTCCTTATGTAGTATGCGCATTATGTATCGTTCCTTATGCGTTATTCCTTGGGAGGGCTGGTGAGGGCTCGGCAGGTGGCTGTAAGTGCTCTCGCGGCCCTCCGCCTGCCCTGCCGCCCCCTCTTTCGAATGCATGCATGAAACCTCCGCGGGTCTCGTCGCGCGGAGCCCACAGAGATAAAAAAAAAGGGGGCGTCGTTCCCTATTTATCGTTCCTTAGGCCAGGCCGACGACTGCAATGCCTGGCTCGGAGGAGCCCCGCGGGGCACGAAGCGCCGGCCCGCCGCCGACCAACAGCGCTGCACCCGGCGTGCTCCGCTCCGCTCCGCGGGGTCCTCCCGCCCCCTCGCCCTCCTCCGCGGCCTCCCTCCTCCTCCTCCTCCTCCTCCTCCTCCTCCTCCTCCTCCTCCTCCTCCTCCTCCTCCTCCTCCTCCTCCTCCTCCTCCTCCTCCCCCCCTCCTCTCCCTCCCTCCTCCTCCTCCCTCCCTCCCTCCCTCACTCCCTCACTCACGCACTCACTTACAACACTAAATCGAGCGCGACCCGTCGTCGAAGCCTGCGTTGCATCATCATGCTGCTCCGCTTGGCTGTCGCGGGCTTCGCCCTTCCGCCGCCTGGCCTGCCGCCCCGGCGACGCTGAGCGCTCGCCAGCAGCGGCCAAGAATCGGGGGCGGCAAAGAGGGGGGTGATGACAAGGGGGGGTGGATGTCGTGGCGGGGGCCATGATACCTCCCCAGATTTCACGGCGCCTCTTCTTATTCCATTGCGTCCCTGGCCCCCCTGCTGGGCCGCGCCCATGCAGCTGGTCATGATTTGCACCCCCCCCCTCTTGGACACCCCCCTCTTGGCCGCTCCCGAAGCAAGGGAGGAAAACCCACCCGGACCCGACAGTTGGCGCCCACTACAGAAACGGCCCTGGGCGTTTGCTGAACAGCCCCGCCCCGTGGGCTTCCTTCTCATGGGTGCGTTGGCGAAACGGCTTCGCGTGTCGGGGTGACTATACGGTGGGGGCGTTGGTTCAGGAATGCGCCCAGGAGGACTCAGACCCTGGAGGGTTCCTATACCCATGGCCAAGCCTCGATTGGAGTTCCGCGGGCCTCCTGACCCTGGATTCCTTCTCTAGTGGTTTCTTATCCAATGCCTTCACCGTGCCCAGAAATCCGACGTCGTGATTTTTTTCAACGCGGCAACGCGGGGTCCCCGGAGGTCTCGACCCATTCCCCAGGACCGGTTCTTCATCCTGAGCCGTTTTTTGGCGGTCCCTGGGCCAGGCGAGGGCCCTTTGAGGCCGAAAATTATGAGCAACTTGCGTGCTGAGTTCTTCAATGCGTGGGATCTCTGGGTACAGTCGGGGCCCTGAAGAAGGAACCCTTTTGGTTGGGGAGGGGCTCCGCGTTCCTCAAGTGTCTCACAGCTTGCCTCGGGTGCTCCTCAGGTTCTCGAGAGGAAATCGAAGGTTAACTTATGGAAAAAAAGGGGCCTCGTTCCTTATTTAGGGTTCCTTCGGTCAACGCCCCGACTGTAGTTGCTGCTGCTGTTGCTGTCGCCGTCGTCGCCACCGTTGACGTCGGCCCTCGAGCCTCGATCCCTGCCGCTGGCCTGCGCGACCCAGACTTCTGACGACTCGCTATGGCCCAGTGCTCGTGTGGGACAGCTTCCCCCGATCGAAAGGGGCCTCGTTCCTTATTTAGGGTTCCTTAGGTCACCGCCCCGACGGTATCACGGGGGGGGATTCTCTGCCCTCCGTCGAAGGCGGAGCGGGCCGCCGAGGAGCCCCCCGACCGGGCGGCGGCGCAGGCCGCCGGCGCCAGCGGAGGGGGCCTCGGCGGCGGGCCGTGAGGCCCGCGGCAGGGCGCGCCGGGCCTCCGGCGCCCACGCAGAGAGACCCAGAGATCCCACGCACTGAACATATCAGCACGCAGGTTTTTTTTTGGGGGGGGTTCACGATCTTCGGCCTCGAGGGGCCCTCGCCGGCCTCGAGAGACCCAGAGATCCCACGCACTGCCCTGACTCCAGCTCCGCCCTACGTTGGCTTTTTTTCCACCTCAAAACTGCGCCGGAAATCCACCTATAAGAAGCCGAAAAAGTGGGGCGGAAATAGGGCGAACATCCACAGAAGTAGGGCGGAAACGACAACAGAAAAGTAGGGCGGAAATTGGCATCAGCGGGGCTTGAAACGTAAGGCGGAAATTCCAAGCCCTACTTACGAATTTCCCCAAAGTAGGGCGGATTCGGAGTCAGGGTGAACATATCAGCACGCAGGTTTTTAGGTTTTTCATGATTTTCGGCCTCGAGGGGCCCTCGCCGGGCCCCGGGACCGTCAGGAAGCGGCTCAGGAGGGAGAGCCGGTCCTGGGGTATGCGACTAGACGTGAGAGGGACCTCTCGCCAGAGTGGCCTTTCGTGCGGGCACGGGTGGGTCCCCAGATGGCCGAAACCGAAGCGGCAGCAGCTGCTTGCGCGCCCAGGTTTGGCCCCCCCGCGGCCCCCCAAAAAGTCGCCCACGCCGAGGAATTGGTCGAGACCTCCGGGGGCCCCGTGCCCTGACTCCTGATCCGCCCTACTTTGGGCGATTTCGAAAGTAGGGCGGAAATTTCCGCCCTACTTTTAAGGCCCCTTTGAGCGTCGATTTCCGCCCTTGAGGCTCCTTTGGCGTCGATTTCCGACACAATTTTCGGTCGGAAAATCATCCAAAGTACGGCGGATCAGGAGCCAGGGTGCTGGAAGAAGTCACGGCGTCGGATCTCTGGGGAGCAGGGCGGAGCTGCTCGTCCTCGGCTCGCCCCTCGGCGGCGGCGCGCGGAGGGAGGGGCTGGTCGACTGCGCGCAAGAGCGGCCCTTCGCCTCAGTCGGGCATGTGCCTCTACAGGAGGAGTGCTTCAGAGCGGTCAAGAAATAGTCAGGGGACGATTCGGGGAGCATCTTTCGTCCAAGCATCCGCCCGTAGGAGGACACGCCCGACCTGACCCTTTGCCAGGGTGACCTTTGGTGTGGGCCCGAGCGTGCTGCGGTGTTAGCGCCTGACGCGCTTGGATTGGGGCTCCCCGCGGCTCCCCGAACGTCGCGCACCAAAGGTCACTCTTGCCTGGGGTCACTCTTAGGTGTAGTAGGAGGAGGGGGAGGAGGAGGAGGAGGAGGAGGAGGAGGAGGAGGAGGAGGAGGAGGAGGAGGAAGAGGAGGAGGAGGAAGAGGAGGAGGAGGAAGCGGAGGCGGAGGCGGGGGCGGAGGGGGAGGAGGAGGAGGCGGAGGAGAAGGAGGAGGGGGAGGGGGAGGGGGAGTGGGAGGAGGAGGGGCAGAACTGGGGAAGGGGCAGGCCTTGTCAGAAGGCGGCGGGGCTTCTCAGAAGCTCTCGGGCTGTGTGAGAATCGAAGAAAAACGCCTTAAACATAAACTTTGGGCGCCCCGCGCGGATTTCTTGGATCGACGCCTAGGCCCCCTTGGCGGCGCCTCCAGCGCCGTCCCTGGCGCGCTCCGCGCGCCAGTGAGGGGGTCCAGCGCGGATCCGAGAGATCTGCGCGGAGCGTCAATAGTTTATGCTTATGGCGTTTCTTCTTATTATTCTTCTTCTTATTATTATTCCTCTTCTTCTTTTTCTTCTTATTATTACCATTAGTATGATTACCATCATTATTATTATTATTATTATTATTGTAATTATTATTATTATTAATATTATTATTATTAATATTATTATTAATATTATTATTATTAATATTATTATTATTATTACTACTATTATTATTATTATTACTACTATTATTATTATTATTATTTTTATCATTATTACTACTACTACTACTATGTTATTATTGTTGTTATTATTAGTATTATTATTATTGTTATAGAGAAGTCGTGTGCCCAAAGGTTCCATGGATCTTGATCGTGTTTATCCTGAGAGGTATGGCACCTTTGCGTGCTTCTGTTCCGATCTATACGTTCGATCCATCTGTTCCTACTTGGAATACTCTTATAAAAAGGGCCCCCCCCGCCCATGCACGAATTCGGCCCTGGGCGCTCCCACCGCCCGAGCGGGCCCAAAATCGCTTCCCAGACGGTCCCATTTAGCAACAGAACGGCCCAAGACCGCTTCCGACAGGGGCCCGACAGCGCCCAAGAGGCCCCGAGGCGGCCCAATACGGTTTCGAGACGGCTCGCGAGGCTTCCCAGACGCCCAGAAAGGCCCCCAAGAGGACCCTCGAGAGGGCTTGACGAGGCAAAAACATAGATGTTCTGTGAGTTTTTGACAGATTTTGTGACTCTCGGCCTTTTCAGGCAAAGAGCGGCCCAAGACGGGAGGCCGAAAGTAGCCAAAAACTCTCGCGCCTTGAATTTCTGCCACGACGCAAGGAATTCAGGAGTGGCGCATCTCAATATTCTGGGCTCCCGGATGCCGTAAATAGTCTAGACCCTCGCGCCGCGATTTTTGCTGCTGCGACGTGAGGAGGTCTGGGTTCGTCAGTTCCCCCATGGGGGAGGGAAAAAGGGGGAGGGGGAGGGGGACCCAGAGTGCCGACGTCGTGGTCTCCGTTCACAGTGCCGCTCCCCAATAGGTGTGGCTGGATCCCCTCACTGGGACTGGCTTTTCACCCGGTTCTGTTTTCTGGCGGTCCCGAGGCCCGGCGCGGGCCCCTGGAGGCCGAACACCGTGGAACCTGTCAGTCGCTAGTAATTTCACGATTGGGTCTTCGCCAGCTCAAATATCAGAGGAGATTCAGGAGGGAGAAAAACACACAGACACCGTGAATCGCCGATTCCCCAGAACATGTGGGACAAAGATGGGAAGTGGGGGGGGGGGAAGACAGAAACTCAGAACATATATGAAAATATGTTTTTTTTTTTTTGTGTGTGTGTGTGTGTCCCAGTTCCCCTTCAGAGATGTGCTTCACTCCCTGCGCTTTTCTGCGGCCTCGGCGCCGCCGACCCAGGGGGCAGCCAGACACGGAGCGGGGGCGAACGCGCACGTCGCCGGGGATCGCTTCCGATTCTTTGTCTGGCCGATCGGCGCGGACCCCCAAAGCTCCAGTGGGCGGACAAAATATCGCAAGTTATATGATCGTTCCGAGAAACAAGATGACAATTTTGATCATATCCCATCGATATCCGAGGAGCTCCCCTTCCCCCGTATTTCAATGTTGACTTGCATTATTTTGTCCTCCCGGACTTGGGGTGCTCGCTCGATGCCAACATTGAAATTTAGGGGGCGGGGGCGTTTTGTCGAGGTGGCGTCGCAATGTCGGCGCGGCCGTACGCGGCCAGGAGCAACTTGCAACATTTCGTCGTCCCACCGTCCCCCCCCCCCTCAGGGAGTAGATCTTGGCTTTTTTTTTGGTGCCTGTTTCGAGCGGGGGGGGTCTCCCCCATCGGCCGCATTGCTGCAAACAGTCGCGCTGAGCATTATGCTGTTCCCATCCTACTCAAGGACCGCATCCCATACATCATTTCGAGCACCCGGAAAAGTGTCAAAAGAGTGTCGAAATAGTGTCGACACAGTGTCGGGCGAGTGTCTCCCTGGGCCCGACACGTGAAAACTCTGGAGTTTCGGTATTTTTGTTTGGCGCTCGACATTCTTTCTGGTGATCAAAGCTGAACTAGGTTGGAGCATCATAAAGCTGAGCAGAGGTCCAGAGCCAGACCCCCCCTCCTCCCCCCCCTTCCGCCCAATGTCGAAGCGCCGAAGAGAAAAACTTACCAAACCCAGACCCTCGACGTCATGATTGTTTCACTGCGTCGACCCCTGGAGGTCTCGACCCATTCCCCGGGACTGACGGTCCCGACGACCGGTGAGGGCCCCCACGGATGCCAAAAATATAAATTACCCCAGTGCGACCCTACCTAGGAGTTGGAGCCCCTAGGAAAGCAGCATTAGTAGTAATGGTAAACGCCGTCCTCCTCCTCCTCATCGTCGTAGTTGCTTTTGCTTTAGCTTGGTTTTGCTTGTGCTTTGCCTTCGCACACACACGCATGTTTTTGCATTCGCTCACCAGGTGGGCTCTCTGAACGTACTGTTGCACATTGCTTTTGCTTTGCCTTTGCTTTGCTTTTGCTTTTGCTTTGCTTTGCTTTGCGTTACTTGTGCTTTGCTTTGCTGTTGCTGCTGTTGCTTTGCCTTTGATTTGCTGCTATACTATGCTATGATATGCTGCACTATGCTATGCTATGCTATGCTGCGCTATGCTATGCTAGGCCAGGCTGCGCTATGTTATTATAGGCGATGGTATGCTATGCTATGCTGCGCTATGCTATGCTATGATGTGCTATCTTGCGCTATGCTATGCTATGCTATGTGATGCCATGCTATGCTATGTTATGCTATGCTATGCTATGCTATGCTATGCTGCGCTACGCTATGATATGCTGGGCGATGCTATGATATGCTAAGCTAAGCTAAGCTAAGCTAAGCTAAGCTAAGCTAAGCTACACTATACTACAGCTAAGCGAAGCTAATATTAAGCTAAGCTAAGCTAAGCTAAGATGAGATACGCAAAGCTAAGGTAAGGGGGCGCAACTGGGGGAACCGCGGGGCGGGGACTGGGGGAACCGCCAAGGGCGAAGCCCACTGCCCGGCCCCTTTAAGCCCAGCGAGTAAGAACCTTCTAGGCAGAGCCTAGGTAGGGAAAAACCTCCCGTCATCTCTTGTTTCATCGCCCGAGGGAGTCTGGGAACGTCGCCGGGAAAGGGGTCGGGAGCTCTCGGGCGGCGCATTGAAAAAGCATGCCGGAGGGTGTCTTTGGGACCCCCCCCCCCCGAACGCCCCCGGGGCGCCCGCGCCGCCCGCCAGGGCGCCGAGGGGGACCTGGTGCCCACGCTGGTGGCCCTGGCGCTGGGCGACCGGTGCCCCCCCGCTGCCTGCGGATCGGGGGCAACGATAGAGGGGGGTGCTCCAGATTTCTTGATAAGAAGGGAGGGGGTCACGGCCCTCTCGGACGACAAGTTTTCGACCCCTCCAGGCCATCCGTGAAAGGGCGGCCCTTCGCCCAGACGCCCCCGAACCCTCCGAGACAGCTCAGATCAGACCCCCCCAAATGTGACCCCCCCCCCCACTTTATCAAGGGCGCCCTCGAGGGCGCGAAGTTATTCGCGCTTCGGCGCTTCGCGGTTCGGCTCCGATTCCTCCTCATCCTCTTTTGCTCCCCTGGGAGGCGGCGCGAGAGCGCGAAGTTATTCGCACTTCGCGCTTCGCGCAGCGCGAAGCGCGAAGTTGGGAGCCCTTGTTTATCATGGGATCCGGAGTAGGCATAGTGGGGGATGCATCGACCCCCAAGCGCCCATGGATCGCCGAGGGGGGCCCGATAGCCCCAGCCTGCCCAGGAAGGTGCGGAGCGGATTCACTATCGGAGGCCTGTCGCCGATCTATCGGCGACGTATCGCCGATTCCAGGTCGATGCACCCCCCCTCCTATGCCAGTCCCCCCATGTCGTTGCCCCTCAGTGGAGGGGGGTGGGGTGTGCCCTGAGATCCCCCAGACCCCCTCGGGCAATGAAAACATCATGGCGGGAGGTTTTCTCTTATTCAATCGCTTCGCTCATTCCGCCGGCCCATGTTGCATGATCGCTACTGCTTCGCCGTGGGCCCGGGGCCATTGTGGCGCCGCCGAGGAGGAAGAAGATGAGGATGGGGAAGGGGAGGGGAGGAGGAGGAGAGGATGAGAAGGAGATGAGGAGGATGAAGATAAGTAGGAGGAGGAGGAGGAAGAGGAAGGGGCGGAGGAGGAAGCCTCTCGTTGGCATCTTGTGTTGCTCTTGGGGCCAAACAGGGTCGTCGTCAAGATGCTTCTCTGGGAGGCCTCTTGGGGTCTTTTCAGAAGCCGTTCGAGGGCGCCTGGGAGGCATTTTTGAAGTCTTCTGGGGGGCCTCCTGGGGGCCTCCTGGGACCTCTTGGGGGCCTCTTGGCGGCATCTTGGGGCCTCTTTGGGGCCTCTCGGGGCCTCCTGGGGCCCTCTTGGGGCGGAAGGCTCGAGGTTTTGGTTCGTGGTCCCCCTCTTGGGCCCCTCTTGGGGCCGTCTTGGGGCCGTCTTGGGCCGTCTTGGGCGCCTCTTGGGTCGTCTCGGGGCCCTCTTGGGCCCTCTTGGGGCCCTCGTGGAAGCCTCTTGGCCCGTCTTGGTGTGCTCTTGGGGGCCTCCTGGGCCGTCTTGGAGCATCGGATGGCCGAAAAGGGGACAAGGCCCAAATTCTTTCAAAACCATCGTAAAATGTCTGATTTGGGCCTCTCAGGGCCCTCTTGTGAGGCCTCTTGGAGGCCACTTGGAGGCCTCTTGGGCCGTCTTGAGGTCATCATCGGCGTCTTGGAGCGCTCTTTAGGCGTCTCGGGGGCCCTTTGGGCAGTCTTGGGGGCCTCTTGGGGCACTCTTGGCGCGCTCTGGGGGGCCTGAGAAGCCACACCCAGGAGGAAAACCATCTCTGAGTAGCAGTGGTCGGGCGGCGGTCGGGGTACTTTTCGCCGGGGGACCCCCCAGGGGCCGCCCCGCGCGCGCGAACTAGAAGTATTGTTTAGCAGTTACCGGAGATCTTAGCACGCCTTTGGCCCGTTGGGCCGGCGAATTGTATATTTTGGGCCTCCGGGGGCCCTTGCCAGCCCTCGGGGCCGTCAAAAAACGACTCAGGATCAAAAGCCGGTCCAGGGGAAGGGGTCGAGACCTCCAGGGGTTCGGAGGCGGCAAAGAGGGGGGTGATGACTAGGGGGGGGGGTAGATATCACGGCGTGGGCCATGATGCTTCCCCAGATTTCATGGCGCCTCCTCTTATTTCATTGCGTCCCTGGCCCCCCCGCTGGGCCGCGCACATGCCGCCGGTCATGATCTGCACCCCCCCCTCTTGGACACCCCCCTCTTGGCCGCTCCCGATAGGGGTCGACGTAGTGAAGGAATCGTGGCGTCGGGGGTCTGGGCCCAGTTTGTTGCAGTCGCTTCGCAGCGGGCGCCTTCGCCCCGGTCTCGGGCCCTGGGGCCCTCACAGGTCGATCCGGCTCGAACGCTGACGCAGGCCTAGAGGTTGACACCAGCACCAATATCGGCGATGCGCCTCCTCCGAGGGAAGAAGATCCCGATTTCGGTGATGGTGGTAATGTTCTGGCTTCCAAGGTGGTCGAACTACTGCCACCCACACCGAAATCTAAGATCACCTTCCCCCTGTGGAGGCAAACCCCCTGTGTCGGTGTTGGTGCCCGTTTCCAGGCCTTCAACACTGACGCAGGGAGCTGGGGCCCGGGGCTCCAGTCGTGATTTTTCGCGGTGTGGCAATTTTTATGCTACGTCGGATCTCAGTGAAGGGAGCCTGGTACACACAAATATAAATAGACACAAAGAACCGGATTCCCCATGTTTTCCCATATTTTCTGGGTGGTTGTTTTCCCTCCCGCTTCCCACATTTTCCGATACTTTCGGGGGGGGTCGACGATTAATTGTGTCTGTGTGTTTTTCCCCTCCTGACTCCAGGGGGGGCGCTGCTCCGGTGTGGGGCGCCGCGGGCGGGGCGGGGCGGAAGCATCAGATCCGGGCGACTGCAGCGGCGGCGAGCACCCCCGCCAAGGACACGAAAGCAAGAATTGAACCTGCCCGGGCGGCGCCAACAGGTCGCGCCGCGGGCAGTCTGTCGTCGTTCCGGCCTCCGGGAGCCGCTTTCCAGCCCGCTTCTGGCCTCTGGGAGTCCTGAAGAGAAAGATGGCCCAGGCTCGGGATGGAGATCCAGGCCTGGTGTTAAGTCGGGCAGGTCCCTCTAAAGGAGGAAAATTCAAAAATAGTCCAGATATAGGCAGGGGATTTGTTTTGCCCATGTTTGACTATTGTTGCATATGTTTTGATTTTTTCGAACAACAAAAAACGCCTTCAGGGAGAAATGCCCGATCTAAGCCCGGTGACGTGGCCAAGGGGCCCAGTGGGGGCTCGGCGGCAGGGGGCGAAATGCCTGCAGTCGAAAAGCGAAGCAGGATCCCATGACCAAGACGCCGTGGGGTCTTGTCGGCTCCGATCTCTGTCGTGGTCCACGGTGGCCGCCATCGATTCGCGGGGGCGATCCACAAATGGGCGATGACCATGGCCAAGGTGACCCAAGATGGCCCAAGGCACCGACGCTTCTGCGCTCAGTCCTGGTCATGGCCATCGTTCTCACTTCATCGAGGGTGGAAGAACCCCTAACCTTTATATCACAGTGAAAACGTGGCCTCACTGAGGCTCCCATATGTGCACCAGGGATGAGATACATGCGGGCGATCTGGCTTGGCACATCTCCAGAAAGGAGCCCCATACATCTGCAGAAAAGAGCCCCTGTGCCTTATGCTTTCGGCCCTCCTACCTGAAGTCCCCTCCCACAGGGTTCGGGGTTCTCTTTTTGGAGGGGGAGGAGGAGGAGGAGGAGGAGGAGGAGGAGGAGGAGGAGGAGGAGGAGGAGGAGGATGTTGAAATGGACACTGTCCCCCTGGCCCCCCGAGCTGCCCCTCTCACGCCGACGCCGATTCGACCGCAACCGTTTCGGTTTCAGAGCTCTTGAGTTTCGGGCAGAAAAGACTTTCAGCTTTCTCTCGACGGCGGCAGCCGTCAGTTGATGGTAGCGGAGCGGACTGGTTCGCCACGGTCTGCTCCCGCCTCCGCGGCTCGCGGGGGACTGCTTGGCGCGCCCCGTGGCTGGGGCTGCTGGCCAGGCCCGCAGGGAGCGGGCTCGGCACCACGGCGCAGGTTGTGGCGGACCTGCACAAGCTGGACCACCA
This sequence comes from Prorocentrum cordatum, assembly GCA_963575745.1. Lineage (NCBI taxonomy): Eukaryota > Dinophyceae > Prorocentrales > Prorocentraceae > Prorocentrum > Prorocentrum cordatum. The sequence goes on along the minus strand of CAUYUJ010007427.1, from coordinate 16,193 downwards.
GGGCGGGGTCTGGCACCGGCGACGCTGCAGCATCGCGTTCGCCATCATCACGAGCTCGATCGTTGCTGCCCTGGCGACCAGCAACACCACGAGCAGCACTACGAGCAGCACCACTGCAACTCCAAGAAGTGTCATGGCGCGAGCTTCGCGCCTCACCTTCGAGAAGGACATCCCGCTCTACGACGGCGACCCAGCGCTGTTCGAGGAGTATCAGGAGCGGGCTAAGGACGCCTTCTACGGTCGCATGGGCGACGAAAAGCAGATCGCGACGCCAGTCAACCTCAGGAATGGTCTCTCGGGCACGGCCTACGACGCCGTGAGGTCGCTGAAGCACGAAGGCTTGCTCACGTACGAGGAGGAAACTCTCGAGAGTGGTGGCAAGGGCGGCGGCACAATCACTCGCAAGAGGGCGACCACCGTGGGCCTGGAGATGCTACTGCGAGTGCTCGGCGAGTCGGTCTTGAAGGAGAGACCTGTTCGCGCGGCAGAGCTCTTCGACGGTGCGCTTTACGATAAGTCCGTGTGGAGAGGCTCTGGCGAGAGCATGCAGGAGTACATCACGAGGCGGACCAAGGCGTTCGACGACCTCAAGAAGGTCTCGCAGGAGACCAGCATCTCGGACGACCTCCAGGCCTACCTGCTGCTGAAGTTCAGCGGGCTCGACAAGTCGGACCACGCCAGCATCATCAGCAGCGCGGGCAATAAGTACGACAAGGAGGCGTTCGCCAAGGCGCTGCGCATGCAGCACTCGGGCATCCACGAGCGGGAGCGGAACTACCGGAAGGATGGCAAGCAGGAAGCGCACCGCTCGGACCCGAAGCCGCAGAGGTTCCAGCAGGGCCAGTACAGGCAGCGGCAGGCGTGGCAGGCCGAGCGTGACGACGAGCACGAGCACTACGACGACAACGACCACCAGCTCGACAACTCCTACGACGACCAGCCCCTGGAAGAAGAGGTCTATCTGGGCGAGGAGGAGGCCACTCTCGAGGAGATCGATGAGATGGACCCGGAGGCGGCGGAGAGCTTCGCGGCGATCGTCCAGAACAAGCAGAGGTTCCAGGCGCGCAGCGGCGGTCGCGGTAAGGGAGGTCAAGGACGTAAGGGCGGAGGTCGCGGCGAAGGCAGTTCGAGCTCGAGGGATCGAGCCAGAGGTGGAGGTGCTCCCGGTGACAACGGTGAGCGGCGTGCCAGGATCGAGAAATTGAAGCGGACTACGAGGTGCGCCAGCTGCGGGCAGATCGGACACTGGCACGGCGACCCAGGCTGCCCGAAGTCATCGAGATCGGCGGCACCACCATCGGACAGGCCGAAGAACAGCTACTTCAGCTTCAGCGACTTCAAGGGCGACTGCCCCAAGACTGGCGAGGTCAGGATCGCGGAGGTGTTCGTGGCGTTGGCGGCTTCGCCCTTGCCTACTGGGCTCGGCGCCCGCCCAGCCCAAGGCGAAGCCACGCGGCAGCCCTCAAGGGGGCAAGGAAGGTGACGAGACCCTCAAGGCCAGCGCGGACGACGGAGTTGCGGGACTCCCGAGGAGACGAGGCCAGTCACTTCCAGTCATGGCGGAGCCCTGCGAGCACGCGCTGGCGGCGGACCCCAGACTGTTCAAGGGCGCGAACGGGACGCACCGGTACCTCACTTGCCACTGGTGCCTGCCCAACCGGATCGGAATCCACGTGGCCAAGGCCCGCAGGTCTAGTGGCGAGGAGCTCTGGAAGTACCTCGTGGCCACCCTACTGTTCACCCCGAGAGGCAGGGTCATCTACTCGCGCACTACCCCAGCGAAGACGAAGCATGCCGAGAGAGTCTTCAAGGTGTACCAGAGCATCCCTAAGTCCAAGGAGCTGGCGCCAGAGCTGGTGACCAAGCCCGCGAGGGAGATGAAGCCCGCGAGGGAGATGAAGGTTCCGTCTGACGACGAGGAGCTTGAGCAGATCCCGGGGATCGAGGACTACCCGCACGAGCTGGACGGGCCTGGGGAGGAGGACAGCGTGTACGTGGCGTACCCCGCGGACTTCGACCAGGACGTCAAGGGTCTCGATACCGAGCAGGTACCACTCGGCGGTGAGAAGATCATGGCCGGCAAATACAGGGGCTACGCGTTCTCCGAGTTCGTGGACGGCGGTGACGCTGCGCGGGCGTACGGCAACGCTCTCATCAGGCACGCGATGTCCAGCGACCCGACTCGGCTCACCGTCGACCAGTACCGCTTAGCCTGGTTCCTTATCTACCTGATGGCGCTGGGCGAGTGGGACCCCCCCTCTCAGCATGAGGACGGGCCGTTCCAGGTGCTGATGGTCAACGGCTCCAAGGACGACGTCGAGGCCTACGGCTCCAGTTCCAGGGACCCGCCTGGCACCGCTGTGCTTGACACAGCCTGCCAGATGACCATGCACGGTACGCCCTGGAGGATCAGGTACGAGAAGGAGCTACTCGACCGGAAGCTCAAGCCGATTCCCAGGTCCCAGCAGACCAGGTTCCGAGGGGTCGGCGGCGATGCGCACAGCGATACGGTCTACAACATGCCGGCCGGGATCGCCAACAACCCGTTCGCGATCGAGTCGGCGGAGCTCGATCAGGGCGCCCCCCTGCTGATCTCCAAGGACACCCAGTCGAAGCTAGGGACGGTCATCGACGTGGCTAACGCGGTCGCCGACTTCACGGAGATCGGCGCCTACAACGTCCCCCTATTCAAGACCAGCGGCGGCCACCTGGGCGTCAGCTTGCTGGACTTCCCGGATCCCGAGGTCTTCGGCCCAGAGTTCCAGACCTACATCGTCGAGGACGGGCTCGGCGGCGGCTTCGACATGACGGAGTGCCCGGAGGCGGAGATCGTGATCCCGACCGCGGAGGTCATGGCGACGGAGACGGTCTCCGAGAATCCCAACGAGATCGACTGGGACGGCGACCGGTCCATCAGGATGGCCAGCACCAGGCGTGCTAAGAAGATGAAGGCCATGCATGACGACCTGTACACCATCGAGTGCAGGACGCTCGACATTATGACGGGCAGTATCGACAGGAAGCGGAGGCTACCTAGAGGCAAAACCTTGCTGAAGCAGCTCTTCTGCGGCCAGTTCGGCCTCACTCTACTCGCCTCCACCTCCTTCGGCTACAACTGCGGCCAGCCATTGGATATCGAAGACGGCTGGGACGGCGCTACCAGGAAGGGACGCCAAGCGGCACGGAGGCAATTGTTGGAGGAGGACCCCTACGTGACGGTCATCACCATGCCCTGCGGCCCGTGGGGGGAGTGGGGTCGATGCAACTTGTCCAAGGGCGGCGCTGCAGCCGCTACTGTTCAAGAAACTCGGGAAGCGACGAGGCCACTACTCATGCTCTCGGATCAGATCGTCGCCGACCGGGTGAAGCGCGGGATGCAAGTGTTGATGGAGCAGCCCCTCGGGTCTAGTGCCTACTTCGAACCCGAGATGGCGAAGACGCAGGAGCTGGTGAAGAAGGGCCTCCTACTGGAGTGCACTCCGCACGGGTGCCAGCTCGGCTACGCCGACGAAGAGACCAAGGATGCACACTACAAGCCGATGAGGTTCTTGACCACCAGCGTGGCGATCTATGAAGCCTTGCAGGGCGAGAAGTGCACGAGGGATCACTACCACCTGCCGTTGGAGAACCAGAAGAAGACAAGAGCGGCAGCAAGGTGGCCCGACAAGCTGGACAGACTGGTACTACGCGCCATCGAGCAGCAGATCGACCTCGACATCGACACACACGTATCCCAAGGGCTCGGTGTACTTGACAGTTTCCCAGTCGAGAGCCAGCCTGATGCCAAGAAGAGGAGGTTGCGTGGCAAGCAACCCCCGAAGCGTCCTCCAGCTGAGGACGGGAGTCAGGGCTTCCGTGAACCTGGACGTCCACCCGAGGACGGGCCCGCTACGGATCCTGACGGAGTTCGTGCTGAGCAAGCCGCAGGCCTCGAGCCAGTGCTCTCCAAGGAGGAGCAGGAGCGCAGAGCGAGGTGGCTCACCTACGACCCCGCGGTCAGGCGCGACATCAGGAATCTGCACGTCAACTTCGGCCACCCGACCAACGTGACCCTGGTGAGGTGCTTGAGGAGGTCGGGTGCCAAGAAGGAGTTCCTGAACTGCGTGTGGGACTTCAGGTGTGACGCCTGTGGCGACATGATCAGGACGAAGCATGTACGCCCGGTCCGCATGCCGGGCCGTTCAACTTCCACGTGATGCTGGACACGCTGTTCGCACACGACGCCGAGGGCAACACCCATGCCTTCCTGAACATAGTGTGCGACGGTACGAGGTTTCAGGTTGTTTGGTATCTCCACAAGGGTACGTACGCGCCCCCTGCTAAGGTCGCGTTGGACACGTTCCTGACGGTGTGGGCTAGCTGGGCTGGGCTGCCCCAGTCCATCTTCGTGGACCGCGGCAAGGAGTTCGCTAAGGAGTTCCTGGCCCACATGCATGAGAACGGCGTGGAGATCCAGAATGCGGCCTTGGAGGCGCACGAGCAGCTCGGCAGGATCGAGAGGCTAGGTGGCGTCTGGAAGGAGGTGTGGCATCGCGTGGTGCAGGACGCCCAGATCACGAAGGAGAAGGACCTGAGGAGCGTGTGCGGCGTCGTCAACCAGGTGCGCAACGAGACGGTGATTTACGACGGCTACGCACCCGCCAACTGGGTCCTAGGTACTCGCGGCCTGCGGGTACCAGGTTCGATGCTCCAGGACTCGGAGGCCGAGAAGCTCCAAGTGCAGGAGGCGGCTCTCGACCCGGAGTCCGCCATGGCATCCAACCTGTTGTGGCGCGAGTGTGCCAAGGTCGCCTTCGTGAGGATGGACAACGACAGTCGCGTGAGGAGGGCCAAGCTGGCGAGATCGACCCCTACGAGAGGGCCGTTCCCTGTGGGCGCCTACGTCTACTTCAGGCGCACCCATGTCAGGCCAGGTGAGTCTCCTGCCCTGTACCATCGTTGGTTCGGTGTTGCGCGTGTCATCGGCCACGACTACCGCGACCCCGAGAAGATGGCGGACGGCATCGAGTCCACGCTCCGACCTGCGGCCGTGCAGGGGAGCCCTCACGCGATTTGGCTACGGTATGGCGGCGGTACGGTCTTGGCAAGGCCGGAGCAGCTTCGGTTCGCGACGGAGGACGAGTTGATCACCTGGGATCGGATGCCTGCTGATCAGCGTGGAGCGGCACTTCCACGAGGGCCTCGAGGATTCCTGGACGTTCGTCGCGAAGGCCTCGAGGACGGAGCACCTGAGGATCCCGAAGCTGCTGCGCTGCCAGGCAGGGAACCTACGGCGGCTACTGCCGCGACTGGTCCGCGCCCGGAGCCTCCAGCGTCGAGAACTACGGAGGCACCGTCGGGCAGTGCACAGCCTGCCGAGGGAGCCGACACGGCTAGCACACCACTACAAGGGCGCGACGCAGCTCAAGATGATGCCGAGGGAGCCGACACGGCTAGCACACCACTACAAGGGCGCGACGCAGCTCAAGATGATCCGCGACCTGGAGAGGATCTCACTCCCGGAGTTCCAGAACATCAGCCAGCAGCTCAGCTACCTGAGCCAGTACTACGTCAGGGACACGACCCAGCACCTGCCGGGCTTGATCCAGGATCTGGCGAGGCTGGAGAAGGAGAAGTGGAGGAGATGAACGAGGATAACGACGCGACGGCGACTCCACCTCCTCCTGAACTTCCCGAACCTTCCGAACTCCCAGATCTCCCAAGGCTTCCCGAACCACCCGAATTACCTGAACGGCTACCTGGATACGGGCCACAGCGGACCCGCGCTCGACTACATCGTGGTGGCGGCCCCATGGCCGGTGGAGCGTACCTTGCTGAGTACGACTCGGACGAGGTGTACCACGGCTGGATAGCCTATGCGTGGTTAACGGGACGCTCCCGCGGGAAGGAGATCAACCTGACGGACCTGACCAAGGCCGAGCGGAAGGAGTTCGACGCGAGCATGGCCAAGGAGTGGGAGAACTGGCGTAACTTCAGGGCGGTGACCGTGGTTATCGGAGACGATGCGAAGGAGCTGCTGAAGAGGGCGAAGCCTATTCCGTCAAGGTGGGTTCACACCAACAAGAACGAGTACGACCCCAAGCTACCGCTCAAGGCGAAGTCGAGGCTGGTGGCGGTCGGCTGCTACGAGTCGGTGCATGTCCGGACGGACTCGCCCACATCTTCCCTGCTGGTGTTCCACTTGATCTGCAGCACGGCGGCGAGGAAGCACTGGTTACTATCGGAGCTCGATGCGACGAGCGCCTACCTACAAGGAGACGATGTTGACCGTATGCTGGTGCTACGACCGCCCTCACCACTGCCTCCTGGAGTACCACCTGGCTCCCTGTTCGTGTGCCACGGGGCGATCTATGGCACTAAGGATGCTGGGCGGAAGTGGTGGAGTAAGCTACGAAGGACGCTGCGCGGCAACTCGTGGCAGGAGAGCCGTTTGGAGAGAGCCTTCTTCATGCTCTTCGAGGGTGACGTCCTCGTTGGCCTTATCGGCACATACGTGGACGACCTGTTCGCGACCGGAGATCCGAACAGCAAGCTTTACGGCGACACGATGGACGAGCTCAAGAAGATGCTGCTCTTGACGGAGGAGAAGCCACCCTTCAGGCACTGCGGCAAGGATGTGGAGCAGGCAGAGGATTTCTCGATCAAGGTCTCGATGCAGCACTTCGTGGAGCAGATGGAGGAGTTGCCGATGTTGCCGACCAGGCGGAAGCAGATCAAGGCGCTGGCTACGGACGAGGAGAAGAGCTTTGCGGAGTCGGTGATTGGTTCATTGGGATGGCTCTCGCGACAGCTGCGGATGGATGTTTCTTTCGGCTACAGTTGGCTCGCACAGCAGAAAAACACCATGACGGTGCAGGACCTGCTGGAGATGAACAAGCTGGTGCGGTACTGCCATGAGACGAAGGACGTGTGCCTACACTTCCGTAGCGACTTCATCAAGGACGACGCCGACCTTCGGGGGTGCGTGTTCGCCGACAGCAGCCTCAACAACATTGACGAGAAGAAGTTTGGAGCGCTGGGCGAGAAGGTGAGGTCGCAGTGTGGTTTTGTGTGCCTGTTGTGCGACAGCGGCCTGTATAAGGAAGGCGGTGGGCCTGCCCACTTCTTGGACTGGGGCAGTTCCAAGATCCGGAGGGTTTGCCGAGCGTCAATGGCGGCAGAGGCCCACGGTCTGACCGAAGGCGCAGAGGCGCTTGAGTGGATCAGGGCATTGTACTACGAGATGGACAAACCCGACCAGCCGATCGCGGAGTTGGTTCATGACAGTGCGACGTTGATGCCAGTCAAGTGGTTCGACGACGCTAACAGCCTGGTGAGCCACTTGCTGGCGGACGCTGGTCAGGTCGCTGATCGCCGAGTTCGAGTGGTGGTGGCATCCCTTCGAGAGCTTCTAAGCCAAGATGGAGTCGACCTGGAGTGGTGCGACACCAGTGTGCAGCTGGCGGACGCGCTGACGAAGCTCGAGGCGGAGAGGAGCTACCTGACGAACGCCATGCGCGACGGCTACGTGACGATGACCGTCTCCTCCGAGGCGGCGGCCACGAAGGAGGCCGTACGTGCTGCACGGCGACGCCGTGCTGATGAGCGTAGGACCCAGCCCGTCGCATCTGTGCGCGAGAGCCTGTCCTGTGCTAGGCGTGCTCCGCGCGGGGACCAGCCCCGCGTGGCTTCGCGATCTACCTAGATCGCCTTTCATATTCGGCCCAGTTGGGCCGCTTCCGTATCAATGAAGCTATGCTCGGAATCCTGGATTTCGGCCAGGACGACGGCGAGGACGGGTGTTGAAATGGACACTGTCCCCCTGGCCCCCCGAGCTGCCCCTCTCACGCCGACGCCGATTCGACCGCAACCGTTTCGGTTTCAGAGCTCTTGAGTTTCGGGCAGAAAAGACTTTCAGCTTTCTCTCGACGGCGGCAGCCGTCAGTTGAGAGGAGGAGGAGGCGGCCCCGCGGCGGCGGCCTCTCCCCATGGCCCCCTCCCGCGGCCCCTGGCCCTTTGCCCGTCCCATGCCATGGTGACCCGGACGGGGGCCCAGAAGAACAGTGCGCAGCCCCTGGCGGGCGTCCAGCGCACTCCCCGCATGTCCCGCGCCATGCGGTGTCCCACGGGCGGGCTGCGAAGGGCACTGAGTCGTTGGCAGACCGCCGGGGACAGCCTTATATATCCTTTAAAGCTCTCCCGTGTCTGCCCGAGGGGGCCCGCGGCGGGTAGACAACCGCTGGCGGCATGCGGTCGAAAGGGAAAGGAGGAGGAGGAGGACGAGGAGGACGAGGAGGAGGAGGAGGAGGAGGAGGAGGAGGAGGGGCCGCCTGCCGGCCCCAGGGCGCCGTCGGCTCGGGGGAGGTCATGGGCCGGTGGGGTGGCCGATCGAGCACGGGGGGGGGTTGTCCCAGCTGGTCGCGGCAGACGAGCGGCGCCGCGGGGGTGGAGCGGCTGCTTCTCTGGGGAGGGGGGGGGGAGCGCGGGGAGAGGGAGGAGGAGGGGGGAGGGGGAGGGGGCGGGAGGAGGGAGGAGGAGGGGGGAGGGAGCATAGGAGGGAGAGGGAGGACGAGGGTGGAGGGGTGGAGTGGAGTGGACGCCATCACGAGGTGATATCCAGGGCCACTTGCCACCCGATACTCGAGCTGCCTGTTGAGCTCGGGTGAGCGCCTTAGGCCATAACCCACGCTCCAACCGTCTGAGATATTCTCTTCGGGTGGGGGTCAACAGCCCAGTGCAACGCGCTTTGAGATCTTGGGACAGGAGCCCGTTACAAAAACAGCCACACGATGTACAATGCCACACCCCCAGATTAACGTGAAAGGCCATCTTATGCGACAGCAGGGTTGACCAGCGGGCAGATGCAAGACACCTGTGCTCCCAGGAACGAGTTCAAAACAGGGGGACGATCGCCACTCCGTGGCTGTGTCGACCGAGGCAGACCCCCTACAACGAAGACAGCAGCGGCCATTCGGCCCGAGGCAGTGGGAAGAGTGGAAAACAGACAGAGCAGCGGGCGAGGGAGGAGGAGGGAGAGGAGGCGGCAGGGGCGGCTCCACGCCGTCCCCGTCCTGGGCGCCGCCACCACCGCGTCGTGCGCCGCGATGCCGCGGCCGTTGTGCTTGTGAGTCCGAGCGGAAAACCTCCAGGGCGACATGCAACAACCGATGACGGACGAGTAAAGCATCCGTTTCCACTCGCACCACGCGAGCTCGATGAGAGCTGTCCAGTCTACATCTTTTTGCGGCCACCCCAGCAAGCTCGTCGGCAACTATGTTGCCGACAACCAGGATGATCTGAATGGGGGAGAGGTGGGAGTCGACCTTGAGGACAGAGATACGTGACGTGTCACGCCCCGTGCTCTGAATAATCGAACGAACCGTATCCCAATCCCCCTTGTTGTCTCCTGAGGGCCTATCGCAAAGCCCATTGTACCAACCGTCGCACACTCCCGAAGCGTCCGTGACGTAGATCATGGGGCCTCTGGAATGCAGGAGGGCTAACATGAGCCCATGGAGTTCACCTCGAGGAACCGTTTGCTTCCGCCCAGGGAGAGGGCCTAAAACTCCAGCTCGAACCACGGGGGGGTCGTACGATGCTAAAGTAACAGCAGCAACTCCTATACGCCGAAAAGCGGGCTCTCGAGCATCAGGACCTCCAGATGCATCACCGAAAATGACAACAGGGTCTTCGATGTACCCTATACCCAAGGTGGTATCATTCAGCTCGGGCGGTTCGTTGCCTCCCACTGTGGCCCAATCAGGATCAGAGCTAGCTGGAGGTACTGCCGTCCATGCACGCGGGATGAGCCCGCGGAACCAAAAGCATGCCTCGCTGTCGCCACAAGACACAGCACGAGGTACTAAACAACCAGACTGCTTGAAAGCCTTGTGCTCGGCATTGTTGCACCGACATAGCCAGACCCGATGTAGTGGTGTCTTGGGTTGTTCCTTACACCTCGGACATTCGGGGCCGATGCGATGTCTAGTTTCGTCGACGACTCTCTGCCGAGGCCAAAAGCCCCCTGTCGCAACATTGATCATGGTCTCAGCCAAACGATGCCCGTGTTTGCTGTTCTGAGGGCTCCGAGTAAAACGCCGATAACTGGTGTTGTCGATCCCGTTAGCTGAACCCTCACCACAGCAATGCCGAGCGGCCTTCGCCCACGCAACATCTTGAAACGCTTGTTGGAACTCGTCTAGTACTTCAGATGTGTTTTCAAATCCAGTGAGACCACTATCAGGGAAAATCCAATGGGCGCCTTCGTCACCTGGGGTGGTCCACTCGGCTGGGGACGTGGGAGTCCACCCTACCTCAGGCATATGCCAAATAAGAGCTCCCATGGGCCCACGAACCTGCCGAGAGAATTGAGACGGAACAATATTCTGAAGACACCTAACAATTTGCGGCCAAGCCTGACGGACCATCGGACGAAGATCGGGAAAGCAAAACCACGCATCGAGCCAGAGCTTCATGGTGTCCCTGGGAAGCTTCACGAACGGGTCGGCACCTGGGGTCTTCAAATCCAACAATGTAGTCAGACAGCGGCCTTTCTGCTTGGAGCCCATGGAGGCACCCAGCCTACGTCGAAAACCGACACGATGAGACCCAAAAGAGCCGTGAACTTGATGTCCGTATGAGCCCGCAGCTTGGGCCCCTGCTCGTCCCAGGCGCCCTGTAATCTGATGCCGACGAGAGGCGCGAGCGATCTTCCTAATCTTGGCCGTCACGGTAGCAGCTTTGACCACGCGCTTGCGCCGAGAGGAACGAGCAGGACGGCCAGCACCGAGGTCCACGCCAAGGTACTGTGCTTGTAAAACATTCTGAACAGTATAGCCCAACTTCTTGAGCCTGGCCGCAACCTGCTTGCCGTCGCTCGACTTCGAGCAAACTAAAACACTCTTGGGGGCTGCCTTCAACCCTGCCTTGCTGAGCTCGTCGCACGTGTCACGAAGACAGCCAAACAGTTGCGCACGAACTACTTTCCTGGACCCTGTCGCTCTTTGACACGGGTCGTCCACCCAGATCCTCATGGACGCCCCAATATGCACCGAAGTGATTTTGGCCAGGATGAAATACACCATGCACCTCCCGAACCTGACTCCACTCCGGAGGCCCTGGACGATGCTGCGAGAAGGCTGAAAGGCGGTCGAACAAAAAAAAGAAAAAAAAAAAAAAAAAAAAAAAAAAAAAAAAAAAAAAAAAAAAAAAAAAAAAAAAAACGTCTTGAGCGAGAGTCCGAGGAGCAACGCAATTCTGGAGCTCTAACCCAAGAACCGTAGCGGGAAATTGAAGCCGAAGGGCGCTACTCACGAGAGCCTCCCAAGACATCGAATCATAGAAAGCTTCCACGTCGATAAGGCCCGTGCCGAATTCGATCCCCAAGCGCATGCATACCTCATCTTGCAGAGCACGAACGAAAGCCTCGCGAAGGGCTGGGTTACCTCGGATCGCAGCATCCCACTCTGGCTCCGAGGAAGAGGTCCAGAGGCGGACGTCTTCTTCACGAGCTGCTGACCACACTCTGGTGAGCATGGCCAACAGCCCAATCACCCTGTCGCCTCCAGACTTCTTCCCCAGCAGCCTTCCTATGACCAGCAGGACTTGCCAGGGCCACGCAATCCGAGCTTCACACGCTTGAAAAAGCTGCACAAGCTGAAGGAGCCCTTCGCGTGGAAGCCGCTTCATATCTGCTGGAGAGAGCTGATCGACCCCTTGACCAGCACGTGCCTTCATACTCTGGAGAGCGGCTTCCACCCGATCGCAAGTGAGAACGGGCAGTTGATCGTCTTCAGCTGCAGCACGGATGCGATCAACTAACTCGCCTAAAGAATCAAGTGAGACGTCGCCTGGGCTCCAAAGCTGATGTCATTTCTTGGCCTTGTGATCTAAAACGTCCCGAGGGTGAAAAATCCTCCCCCCCCCCCGACCTCCACCTCGGAGGAAGGGGGGGGGGGGGGACAGCCTTCAAGTTTTTGTGCAGGACCCCACAGGCTTCGGGGGCCGAAATCCATTCCCTAAAATCATTGAGTGAGCTTTGAAGACCCCTCCGCCTGGCTCGTCCAGCCACCTGTTTGGCAACTGAACATAGCTTCTCCAAAATCGGAAGGTCGACATCCTGCACGTGCATCAACTGCGACTGCCAAAGAGACCATGCTCCGTCGACTGGGTCCAGCGAAGCCAACGGCAGGTGAACTGAATCTGGTGCGTCACTAGCCAAGGCACGGTACGCCGCAGCAAGCCGAGAGCGCTGGACTTCCCCGTTCCTTTTAGTCATATGATGACAAAGGCCCCGAAGTACCGTATGCACCCTACCCCACCAGCAAGCTACCTGCCCGTGCAGTGGTTCCGAACGAACCTTATCCAGCATATGCAGCATTCTGTCCTCAAAGACTGGCCCGTGTGAGCGAGAATGAATTGGCTCGGGCTCTCCGTGATGTGCAGAAATAACATGCTCAACTGTGCGCACCCATTGTGAATAAAGCGCGCTCACGCTCATGATGTGTTCGCGCCCCACGTAGTAAGCTCCAGAACCCCGAATAACTGGCCAAACTTCTTGCTCGGACCCCACAGGAACATAACCCACGTCGCGCTTGGCGGCTTCCCAGGACTCGTCGGGGATGTGGAACGACGGGAGGGGGGGGGGAAGGAGAGGGGAGCTGCTGACTGCCTGAGAGACCACTGTCTGCACCGCTGGTCGTGGGTGAATCTGGGGGTTCATCGGGCTCAAAAGGTGGCTCGTGGGCTTCTTGATCGAGCTCAAATTCAAAACCTAGATCGGGGGACTCGGACATCGTGGACCCCCGCGCCCCACCAGAGGAGGACCCCACCCGGGAGGCAAGGGAGATAGGGGGCCCCAGGGAAACCGCCTTCGTCGTCCGGGCCCCCGGGAACAAGCCGTGGCGCCTGACTCTGCTGAGAGTCGCCTTCGTTCAAATCACCGTAAAGCTCGTGATAGCACTCGTCCATAGCAATACGTTCAGGAGGGAAAAAAACACACAGACACAATTAATCGTCGACCCCCAGGAAAATATGGGAAAATATGGGAAGTGGGGGGAAGATAGAAACCCAGAACATATAGGAAAATATGGGCAATCCTTTTATTTGTGTATTTATTTGTGTGTCCTGGCGCCCCTTCATACGTGCCGCCGTACGCTTTGTCGCGTCAGCAGCCCGTTTCATGCTGGACTTGGACCCTACTTGAGGAAGGTGTTTCGGCCTCGGGGCCTGGGGCAATTTGGGCGCCATGTGGAGCTCTCGGCACAGCAGCTGCTGGCAAGAGCTGCGGATGACCAGCACCAACCCACAACGCGGGCGCCAGGGTACATCCACGCGTGCCTCGAGACGCGAAATGAAAGGCACGCTGGATTTGCTGGCTAAGGCGTAATCTATGTGCGTGCCTGATCCTAGCGAGCAGGTGTATTGAAGCGGACACTTGTAAATAACACCGTCAACTTTGCCAACGAAACCTACACGCTGAAGGGTTTCAGGAGCCATGTTCCAATCCCCGATCACGACCCAAGGAAGGCGACACTGCTGCAGCAGCGCCCCAAGCCGAGCAAACCGAGGAAGATTTCGGCCCCTGTACCCCTCGCCTGAGTAGGCGTAGAAGGAAACTAAGATAAACGAGAAACCTTTTATGATGGCAAATTACAGCAGAAAGCCCATCGAGGCTGGCCGAACCGTCAACTGCAGGGTCCTTCCATGCCCCGTTGGCCTGGGCAAGTGAGTGAACAGACAAGTGCTTCCTGGCTAGAATGAACTCTCCCCCTTCGGTGGCTCGAGACTGACCCACAAGGGTCGTGCCGTTTCCCGTGCTGCGGGCGGGGTTCAAAAAGCTCCTAAACTTGGCCTTCTAGGCCTCAGACTTCCATCGGGCGGCGTCGTCTGCGGACCCGATGTGGGTCTCAACTAAACCAAAAATGCGATAACTGGCAGCCCTACTGCTGGTGAGAACCCTCCACGATTTCTTGCTCAGCTGAGTCACACTCGCAAAGAAAATCTGCATCTCACCATTCGAAGGCTGCTCAGTCCCCGACGAGGCCGACCTCGATGCAGTCATCCCAGCCGACTGCGTGCTCGAGGGGCCCCGCTGCCTGGATCATGGACTCCCAAGGCCAGCGCCATGCGCGGCCTGGGCAGCGGCTAGCTTGGCGGCGCTGATGCGCTGCGCCTCCTCGGTCAGCTCGGCATCTGCCTGGTCCTCGCCGACGGCGATGTCCTCTGCAGTGCGCCCTTCGCCGCCTGCCTGCGTCCTTCCCGACTCAGCACCAGCGCCGCCGCCGCCGCTGCTGCCTGTAGCCTCGCCGTCGAGACCCTTCCGCTTCTTGGCCAGGCGGGTCATGATGTCTTCCTGCATCTTCGCCATGCGCGCGAGCATGGTCTCGACCTCGGAGGACTTGTTACCCACCAGGTCGCGCACCCCCTTCAGGTCGGTATCCAGCTGCTTGAGGTCGGCCCGCTCCGTCTCGCTGACCTCCAGCGTGTCCAGCTTGCTGAAGAAGTCCTCGTCCCAGGAAATGGAGATGAGCTTCTTGGTGTCGCCCCCCTGACTGTGGGAGCTCTCCTTGGTGTCCTTCGCGATCACGCCGTTCAACTCAGCGAGGGCTCTAACGGCCTGCAGCTTCGACTTCTCCGCCTTGGCAAGGACGAGCGCTGCAGATGCTTCGCGCTCGGTCGCCCTGTCAAGCACTTCGCGTGCACGAAGGAGAGCTGAAACTGCTTGATCGTGCTTGGTGGCTGCATCCCGCACTGCAGCTGTGGCACGCCTGATGGACTCCTCGGGCGTGACGCACTTCTCGATCGGGATGTCTTCGCTCTTCAGCCTGCCGATGTGTGCCTCCAATATCGTCTTCATCGCAGGGTCGGACGTGACACTCAGCGCCTGCAGATAGACGGACAGGGGATTACTCGGACTCGTCGCCGATCCTGCCTTTGGAGGCGGAGGTGCCAATGCCAACTGGTTCCCGTTAGGTGCTCCGCCCTTGGAACTGCCCTTGGATGCCTTCGGACGGTGCAACGTGACCACGGCATGACACTTCGGACAACGACAATGCTGATTCCATAAAATACGGTTCCATTCTTGACGCCCACACTGCTGACACTTGGACCACCCTGACTCGAACGGCTCGGTGGTGTCAGGCGCAGGGGTCGTTGCCGTACTCCCCTTGTTTTTGCCCATGGCTCGAGAAGAGGTGATGATCTGCCCTCCTTAGTCAACTTGTTAGAGCGAAAGAAAACCTCTGCCCTGCCAGGTGTCCCTCAAGCGCCGACGGGGAGGCGAGGGCTGGCTCAGGGCAAAATGCTCTGAGCCGGGATGGCTTGAGACGAGGGTGGAGGGGAAGGGGAGAGGGAG
This sequence comes from Prorocentrum cordatum, assembly GCA_963575745.1. Lineage (NCBI taxonomy): Eukaryota > Dinophyceae > Prorocentrales > Prorocentraceae > Prorocentrum > Prorocentrum cordatum. Next base: position 859 of record CAUYUJ010007427.1, on the reverse strand, counting down.
AAGGGAGGGGGCAGGGGGAGAAGGAGGGAGGATGAGGGGGAGGGGGAAGGAGATAGAGGGGGAGGGGAGGGGCGGAGAGAGAGGAGGCTCGCAGGGACTCGTGAGGCGGGGGCGTGCGACGGGAGGGTGCGCTCGAGCGTCGTGCATGCATTTGGGTCGGCTCTGGGCCGCCTCCCCCTCCTCCGCAGGTTTGGCTGGGCGCGCGCGGGTCTGTGCAGAGCGTGGGGGTTCAGGTGATCGAGCCCAGAGCTCGGGGAGCACACCGGGTGGCAGCAGTCCCTGGGCAGCTTGCTATTGGCTGGCAGCTAAAATATGCATGGGAGGACAGTCGGCAGCGGCATCCATAGCTAGAAATGAAGGTTGCGCATACCGGACGGAGCTAGGACGAGGAAGACTCCCTTCCAGAGCGTTCCGGAGCGCTCCCAGAGCCTTCCAGATTGGGCGTTGCGTAATGGAGGGGTCATAAATGGGGGGGTGGCGATGGTGGTCCGAAAAGGTACCCAAACGGTACCTAAACGAGCCCCCTGGGGGTCCGGAGGGGCTCGAAAGGGGCACGAAAGGGGGCCGTTTCTGACCCCCCCCATTTATGACCCCCCCATGAAGCCACGCCCAACCAGAACGCTCTGAGAAGGCCGCGGCACCCGAGATATCCTCCAGAGCCGCTGGATCTCAGAGGTTCCCGATGGATCCTCCCCCCTGGTATCGCTCGGGCGTGTGCACTGTTTCTCGGCGGGGATTCTTCAGGAGCATCCTGGATCATCCTGCGGCAAAAACCGCGCAGGAAACCGAAAAAACACACAGGGAGTGGACGTCCGAGCGATGGCCAGTCCCCGATGTTCACCCTCGTCCTGGCTTCGTC
>CAUYUJ010007426.1:0-46908 GCA_963575745.1 Prorocentrum cordatum | reverse complement strand
CTCCTCGGAGATCCCGCGCGCGCGGCGGCACCCGAGGCGAGCGGCGGGAGGAGGAGGAGCGAAAGGCCACCGGCCGCCGGCCGTCCTGCCGCCCTGCGGCCGCTCGGGACGGCCGGCCGATGCTCGGCGCGCGGCTCTCACCCAGGCAGGCCCAGGACAGGGACGAGCCGCTCTGTTCGGGGGAGCGTAAGACCCGGGTTTGCCGGGACTCGGGTTCGCCATCGTTTTTTGACGACCGCGCCTCGGATTTTGACGAGGAGGAGATTCGTGGGATGTCTGCAGCGGGAGGCCTCGTCAAAATGCAGGCTCGGCCTCGTCATTTTTTTGACGACCTCGTCGGGGATTTCCGAGTCCCCTGTACCCAGGTCTTGCGTCCCCCTGATCTGTTGGGTTTGGGACGAATGATAAAAGATGCCCCAAAGATGCTCAGAAATAGCCCAAAGTAGTCAACAACATCGTCCCCCTATTATTGTTTGACTATCTTTGAGCATCCCTCCTGTAGAGGGACAAACCCGACGTAAGGACAGGGACGAGCCGCTCTCAGCCAGTCTCGTTTTACCCATCCTTATCCCCATCCCCATCCACTTCTCGAGCCCCACTCGGGACGATCGAAATGGGTACGTAAAGAATGGGTACGATGCCCAACAGGAAATTCTGCTCATTTTGAACAGGGCTCGCTGTCCGCGCCGCCGCTGACGTTGTTCTTTGAAGACAAACAGCCGCCCGCCCAACAGCGGCCGCTGTCGGTTTTGGACAACATGTGTTGTTGGGCTTTGTACCCATCTTTTCCGTACCCGGTTCGGGCGTCCAAACCCACCGTCTCACAACCTCAGTTGGGGATGTGCCCCTCGAAGCCCGAGGAGAGCAGCTTGTATCCCCATCAGGGGGGTAGATCGGCCAGTCGAGCCCAGCCTACGCTGGTGGGGACGGGGATCGGTTAAAGGATGCTCACTCAGAGCGCTCCGGAGCGCTCTCAGAGCGTTCCCGACATCCTCCAGACTCGTCGTCCCCTGAGATCCTGGCGTTGCCATGTTTCCACAGCGGGCGTTTTCGCTCCATTTCGGGCCCAGGGACCCTCACAGATCGATTCGTCTCGAAAAATGATGCAGAAAGATAGGGTCCGGGGCTCCTGTCGTTATTTTTTCCATTGTTGCAATTTTTCTGCAACGGCGGATTTCGGGGTCGGAGAATCGATAAAAACGGCACAAGCATAATTCCTTGGAGGTCCGTGCGGATTTCTTGGATCGGCGTTTGCCGTCCGGCGGCGCGTCCCGCGCCGCCCCCTGGCGCGCTCCAGTCCAGGCCCCAAGAAGTCCGCGGAGGCCTCCGAGAGACATGTTGTTTACATCTGCCATGCATTGTTGTGCTCAACGCCAACTGTCAGGGACTCCTGGTGCACATCTTCATCCAGATTTGTCCTCATCCTGCCTTCGTGTTACTCGCTGCCGCGCCGCGCCCTGGCACGAAGGGCATCGTGTCTCAAGGGCCACGGCGGGCGCTGCTGCCCTGGGCCTGAGGACTTCACAGGCCGATCTGGCCCGAACAAAATTTCACGACGCGCAGGAGTGACCCTTCGCCGGGGTGGCCTTTGGTGCGGGCTCAGCGGGGCCCCCCCGATCGCTGAGCGCGATGCGACGGTGGCTACCTGCGCGCTTGGGTTTGGCCCCCTTGCGACCCCATGAGTCCGCGCACGAGAGGTCACTCTCGTCTCGGGTCACTCTTGCGCGCAGCCGAAGAATGATCGGCGGCGCGCACAAGGGAATGGTGCGAGAGGGGCGGTCTTCTGGGAAGCAGAGGGTCCGCAGAAGCCCCGCCGCCTTCTGGGAAGGAGGCCGTCCTAGAAGCCACCAAGCCCTCATCAGAAGCACCATGCTTTCTCGGAAGGCCGCCTCCTCGTCCCACCCCTTCCGCGCGCCGTCAAAATGCAGCAGAAAGGAGGCAAGAGTTCCCGTCTTCATTGTTCATGGCATCGTATATGAAAACGACGTCCAGAGTTTGGGATCCCGCGCTCTAGTGGTTATTGTAAGGTGGTACCCGTGCTGCCGCTTCCGACACAAAGAAAGCCGAACAACAGTTCGGATGATGCGCACAGTGCTTGGTCAGCATTGTTCAGGCTTGGCATGTGGGTGGTGGGGGAATGTGACAGCAAAGTGGGGATCTTGGCCCTGAGCATGGCCTTCCTTTCTTCGCCTCCACTTCCCTCCTCATCATCCCTCCTCCTCATCCTCTGACGCCTCCTTGTCCTCCTCGTGTTCCTCCACCTCCTCCTCCTCCTCACCGCCTCTCTGTATCAGATCCTCAGGGGCCCACGGTGCTGCGAAGGCAGGGGCACATGTTGCGGGGGGCGGCCTGCCGGGGGGGGGGGAGGCATCGACCCCGATCGCCCACTGACAGCCGATGGGAGCCCGGTTGCCCATCCCGCCCAGGAACGCGCGGCTTCGCTATCGGGGCTCTGTCGCTCTGTCGCGTATCGGCGGTTCCAGCTCAATGTTCCCCCCCCCCTCGAGCCACTCCCCACCCAGCGTTGCCCCTAGCTCGTGCTGTTTGAAGTCTTGGTGCTTCGTCGACGGGAACAACGAGTCACTGACAGTTGCTGGTTGTGCTACCCCATCCGCCCCGCCACGGGTGGATGGGTGCAGCGCGTCACGTCTGAAGCAGGGCAACTCACGAACGACATGCACGTACCAGGCTGGTTCAACGCGCGGCGCTCCAGATTGCGAACAGAATTCAGAACATCCGAGGCGGGAATTTATACATGACCACCGCCTGGAGTGTCAGTTTTCGGAGCCTCGGCAGGCGGTGGATATGGACGTATTTGAGCCCCTGGGGGCCGAAACACATCCAGATCCGCCGCCCGCTGGGGCACCAGGACGTCGGTTCCCAGGCGGTGGATCGATCCCCGCCTCGCAGAGGGGAGGAAGGAAGGGACGAGGACGACGACTTGGACGACGAGGGCGAGGGGAGAAGGGGGGGGGGAAGGGGAGGACGAGGAGGGGAGGACGACGAGGAGGGGGGGACGACGAGGAGGGGAGGGGAGGACGAGGAAAATGGAGGAAAGGACGAGGAGGCAAGGGGAGGACGAGGAGGGGAGGGACGAGGACGACGACGTGGACGACGAGGGCCCAGAAAGTCCACGACCCGAGGGCGCACGGGCGCAGAGCCCGCCCCCCGGCCGCTCCGCCGCGGTGGGCAGGCCGAGACCCGTGGAGCCCCGCCAGGCTCACGTCGGGCCCGTCCTTCTGACAGGAGGAATGATCCAAAGTAGTCGTAACAAAAAGAGTCCTGGGGACGATTGATTTTTTCGCTTCAACCAAAAAAAGTTTGACTATGTGGAAGTATGTTTGGGCAATGTTGCATTTGTCGTCCAAAGTCCGTCTGTAGGGGGAGATGCCCGATCTAACGCCAGGCCGGGGCTGTTGCTGCTGCCCTGAGATCCGGATCTCAGGGCGGACTTGACGCGGCGCTCCTCGCCACAGCCGGGCACCCACGATCGGTGTGAGCGGGCGGGCGCACCAAAGAAGTGCCCCGCAACCGCTCGCGGCTCAGCCCAGGAGCCTCTCCCAGCAGAAGCCGCTCCCCCCCCCCACTGTGGGAAGCCTTGAGACGGAGGTCAATGCAAACGGGGGTCAGCCAGAGCGCCCGATCTTGCAGGATCCTGCAGGGCCAGGGTCGCATTGGCTCGGGCTCGGGCGCAGGATCTTGCAGCATCCTGCAGGACCCTTCGCACTGACCCGGTCTTGGGCGCAGGATCTTGCAGGACCTTGCAAGGCCTGATTGGCTCGGGTCTGGATTGACCCTGGTCAGAAGATCCCCGAGAGGAGGAGGAGGAGGAGGAGGAGGAGGAGGAGGAGGAGGAGGAGGCGGAGGAGGAGGAGGGAGGAGGAGGAGGTGGAGGAGGAGGAGGAGGAGGAGGAGGAGGAGGAGGTGGGGGGGGCGGCAAGCGGCGCGTCTCGCCAAGGGGGAAGCGCCGCGCCTCGCCAAGGGGCAGCTCCACCACGCGGGAGGGGCGCCTGCGCCTGGCACGGGGAGAGCGGAGCGGACCGCCAGGCCCGGGAGGAGAAGGAGAGGGCCGAGAAGGAGGAGTTCGACAAGTGGAAGGACATGTTCGCGGTCGACGCGGAGGGCGAGACCGACGGCGGCGGCGCCGAGGCGGGCTGATGGGCCTGTTTTCCACCAGAAGTTGGAGGGGGAGGAGGAGGAGGAGGAGGAGGAGGAGGAGGAGGAGGAGGAGGAGGGAGGACGAAGAAGAGGAGGAGGAGGAGGAGGACAAGCTCCCCTCCAACTTATGGTGGTGGTGGTGGAAGACAGGCCCAGAACGGGCGGTCGCCACCGCTCCCTGGCGCCGGGCATTGCGGGGGCTTCCGAGAGGCCGGGCGGCAGCGGCGGAGAGGCTTGCATCAGGTGTGGCGCGCGCCTCGCAGGCCTCCGACGGGCTGGCTGTTGAGGTCCCAGCGATCTCCCTCTCTCGGGCGAAGCGTCCTGATGTGCCAACAGGCCGATCAAATGCTGTTCTGTTCTGACAACCTTGTCTTGGTTTGCACGGAGTGTTCTTGGAACATGTCTGGTTGAGGCAGCACTGGTGAAACACACAGGCTCTACGTTCTAAGAGCATTGTTTTGTTGTCAGGCCCTTCTCTGGTGCTAAGAACGTACAGTGGGGGCCATGTCAAGAAGCACCCTGCTTCCTCCAGGGTGCCCTTGATTTCTTGGGTTTCGACGGTTTGGCGGTTTTGCTAAGGAACGCGTGGGTGTTCCCACACCCAAAATCTCCGGGTTGGGTTGGGTTTCCTGTGGAAGGTTTCTCGGGGGTCTCAGGATTAGGTTTCTCGTGTCAGGCTTCTCAGCGGTCCCAAGCCCGGGGTCTCAGGGCTGGGCTTCTTGTGGAAGGTCTCTTGTGGACTGGCCTCCACTGTATCGCAGTAGGCTGAAGTCGGGCCAGTCCCTCGGCAGGGGGAATATTCGAAAATAGTCCAAAAATAGTCTGGAGACGATTTGTTCAAGTGGGTTGGGGCATGTTCTGGATATCTCCGAGTATCTCTACTGCTTCGTCCAACATCCGCCTGTAGGGGGACACGCCCGACCTAGCAGTAGGCCTACAGGACGGGCAGGACGAACGGGCCCTGCTCCGCTCTCCAGGCTTCGGCCTCGGAGGGCCACGCTGGGGCCCGGGCGGGGCCATCAGAGACCGACCCTGGGGCCCGTCGTGCAGTTGGCGCAAAGGCGCTGGCTGTTCGAGCCAGGTGGGGGAGGGAGCCATCTGGAGTGCGAACGTCAAACAAATCCCTTCTCCCTCCCCCCTCCTCCCTCCTCGCCCCTCCCCCCTCCCCCCCTTCGACTTCTCCTCCTCCTCCTCCTTCTCCTCCTCCTCCTTCTCCTCCTCCTCCTCCTCCTCCTCCTCCTCCTCCTCCTCCTCCTCCTCCGGTCGCTCCTGCTGGCGGCGAAGGCCTCTCCATTCCTGGGCCCTTGGGAGGGTCTGGCGGCCCGCAGCGGGCTGGAGCTCTTCAGGAGCGAGAAAACGGCGACGCTCGCGACGAGCCCCCCGCACCCTCGCATCAAGACCCACAGGACCCTCCAGCGCGGTATCAGACCTGTGTTGTATCTCTCTGATGGCGCTCTCCGCGTCATCAAGGAGCGGCTCGGCCGCTGGTTTTACCTGGGGGAGGAAATGCTGCAGCACGTGGATTGGGCAGGGGTTCGAGAGACGCTCAGCGCTTCCCCCCCCCTCGTGGAGGATGGCGGCCGTGCGCACCTTGCGCACCTGGACAGGCGGGTGGGTGTGCGACACCCGACTTCGCAACCCCAACCCTCGGTGCATCATGGGCTGTGAAGCCCCAGACTCTCTCGCTCACTACGCGAAGTGCCCTGGATTCCTTACCCGGGTGGCTCTGGCCACTGGCGCTCCAGTGCCGTCGTTGATGCTCCAACTATTGGCCCTCTGCCCCTGCTCTTTGCAGCGGTTTCGGTTTGTCACGATCTTTTATCACCTCCATCGCCTCCTCCACAATTAGCGGAGAGGGCTTGGAGGATGGGTGCCCTCGGATTCCGAGGCGGCGGATTTCGCCCGTGCTGCGCGTCTTGTAGCTGACCTCCCGCACAGTGCGGGGGCTCGTCGATGATTGCGAACGGAGCTTGCTTGGGGACGCTCGGCTTCCTCCTCTGCCTCCTCCTCCTCCTCCTCCTCCTCCTCCTTCACCTCCTCCTCCTCCCTTTCCCTCTCCTCCTCATCCTTCTCCTCCTCCTCCTCCTCCTCCGACCTCAGGGTACCTTGACTCCTCCTCCTCCTCCGACCTCGACGGAAGGGCCGATCGAAGAAGATCAAGCAATGCACAAGGATAAAAACTTTCGAAGCTCCGCGCAGGTCTCTCGGGTCGGCGCTGGGGCCCCCCACCGGCGGCGCCTCCGGCGCCGTCCCTGGCGCGCTCCGCGCGCCTGGGAGGACTTGGCATCGCTCGGACGTGTGCATTTTTCCTTCGGCGAGGACAATCGACGAGCATCCTTGATCATGTGGCGAAAAATCCACACACACACACACATACATATATATATATATATATATATACACGAAACCGAAAAAAAAAACAGGGAATGGACGGTCGAGCGATGGCGAGAGGAGGGCCTAGCGCCGATCCCCAAGAGAGCCACGCGGCCCTCCGAAAGTTTACGATTCTGCCGTCTGCTGTTCCTCTGGTCGACGGGAAGGTGGGAGAGCCACTGGGCCTGAAATGCCAGTCCGGCGGCGGTCTGGGCCGAAGAGCGCCTTTTTGCTCAGAGGAGTTCGGTCTTCAGGCAGTGCAGAGTTTCAGTCGGGCCTGTCCCTCTGCAGGGGGTACATTCAAAAATAGTCAAAACAAATAGTCTGGGGATGATTTTTGTGTAACTCTTCTTGAGCATTTGGGGGTACTTTTTTAGTATTTCTTTAATTAGTTGCCTAAAATCTCCCTGTATGGGGGACATGCCCGACCTAAAGCAAAGTAAGTGGTTCCGCTACTGGGGAGGGTCTCCAGCTCCTCATGGATTTTGACTTTCCAGGGTCGAAGCGCGAGGAGCTTTTTTTTTCTGACGACGGCGACGACGACGACGATGATGATGATGATGGTGATGATGGCGATGGTAGTGATGATGATGATGATGATGATAATGGTGATGATGGTGATGGTGGTGATGATGATGATGATGATGATGATGGTGATAGTGATGGTGATGGTTATGATGATGATGCTGATGATGGCTATGATGATGGTGACGATGTTAATGATGATAGTGATGATCATGTTGTTGATGATGATGATGATGATGATGATGATGAAGATGATGATGATGATGATGGTCGAACTGATGGGCATTGTGATGGTGTATGTGGCGGATTTGATTTGGGTGATGGTGATGATAGTGATAGAGCTGATGATGGTGATGACGATGGTGATGATGCTTATACTGATAATGCTGATTGTCGTGGCCATGGCCATGGCGATGGAGATGGTGATGGTAATCATGATGGTGATGCTGGTGAAGATGATGATAGAAATGATGGAGGTGGTGGTGGTGATTGTGATCGTGTAGTGGTCATAGTGGTGTCGATGGTGATGGAGATGGTGACCAGGGTGGTGATGGAGATGGTGGTGAGGGTCATCGTGATGGTGAAGCGGAGCAGAAGGAGGAGGAGGATTGTGGTGATGGTGATGGTGATGGTGATGATGATGATGACGATGGTCGTGAAGATGAGAGTCGTGAAGATGATGATGATGATGATGATGATGATGACGGTGATGCTGATGATGATAATAATGGTGATGCTGATGGCGATCTGGATGATGGTCGTGAGGATGATGATGATGATGATGATGATGGTAGTGATGATGATTATGATGAAGCTGATGTTGATGATGATAGTGATGATGATGCTGATGAGGATGATGATGATGGTGATGATGATGACAGGGTTGGTATTGAAGATGATGATGATGATGATGATGATGATGATGATGATGATGATGATGATGATGATGATGATGATGTTAATGATGATGATGACGATTATGGTGATGGTCATGATGATGTTGCTGATGCTGGTGATGATGTTGGTAATGATGATGGTGTTCATGATGATGGTGATGGTGGTGATGCTGATGATGAGGATTAGGATGCTGATGATGATGGTGATGATGATGATGATGATGATGATGATGATGATGATCGTATTGACGATGCTGGTGATGATGATGAAGCTGATGATGATGCTGATGGTGGTGATGATGATAACCCGCGCCCGTCGGCGGTTCGAAGATGGGGCCCTGAAGGATGGGGCCCTGAGGTCGGCATCGTCTAACAGATCCCCACCCCACTGGGTCATAGGGTGGGGGTGGGGGTATGCCCGGAAAGACCCGAAGGAATACAGTCGGACCGAGGTACAAGATCGATATCGGCTCGGGGGAGGGATCCCCTTTTTAATCGACCACCCCTGAAAAACCGGACCCCCCTCCAAATGCGACCTAACATTCCGGACCCCCCTCTTCGACGGGGCGCCTTAATAAACCGGACCCACTAAGCTCCAATCCAAAGAAAGCGCCCCTAATAAACCGGACCCCCGCAGTTACAAAAAAGGCGCCTTAAAAAGCCGGACCCGTGGGACGATTGAGAAGGGATTTGGAGTACCCAAATGTTTTGCGTGTTTGTTGGATGTTCTTGTCCATCTTTGGGGAGGGTACCCTTGAATGCTCCTCATTTTGGCTGGCGGCGGGTCTCATGCTCTTGAAGTCTTTCAGAATATTCCTCTGGTCCAGGTCCGACTCTAAGCATGTATCCCGTCTTAGGTCGGTAAATCGGCCTGTGGGGCCAAGGCCACGCCATTGGGGATAGGGATCGGTTAAAGGATGCTTGTGAGGGTAGGATGTGGATGGGGCCCTGAGCTCGAACAAAAACAGCAGCATAGACATAAGCTGTCGAAGGTCCGCGTGGAGTTCTTGGGGGACCCAGCGTCGACACGAGAGATCCGCGCGGAGCTCCGAAAGTTTATGTGTATGCAGTTTGTTCGTCGCCTGCTGAGGGTAGGAAGTGGGTCACAAGCTGAAGCTGCATTGCTTGGGTCCTAACCCGCGGCGGAGCCTGTGGCGCAGCGTCCACACATCTCCTGATTATCGTGCCCCTGATGCATCAGAGTTTTTTCTCGTTGCACAAATTCGCCCAGAAGCCTCACCGAAGGCATGGACCATCGGCGCCCCTGGATATCTGCATGGCTCTCCATTGCGCTACAGTCGAGGCCGGTGGGGTTCTCGTCCTCGGGGCCCCCATCAGTGCCCCATCTTTGGGCCGCCGAGCCTGGAAGGAGGCGCCTCTCGAGACGCCGCGGGCTGCACCTGCCCGTTGGGAAAAACAAGAAGGGAGGGGAGGAGAGGGAGAGGGAGGAGGAGGAGGAGGCGGAGGAGGAGGAGGAGAGGAGGAGGAAGAGGAAGAGGAGGAGGAGGAGGGGAAAGCGAGGAGGCGTAGGACCAGGAAGATGGAGGGAGAGGGGGAGGAAGACAAGGGAACGAGAGGGGCCAAGGACGAGGGCATCACACCAGGCGGAGCGGCTGGCACCCTGCGGAGGGCGACGGCGGACTCGGGGCCAACGCTGCTGCGGGGGAGGAACGCATCGACCCCCGACCGCCCTCTGATCGCCGATCGGGGCTTGATGGCCCACGCCGCCCGGGAACGTGCGGCGTCGCCATCGGGGCCCTATCGCCGACCTGTCAGCGATGTGTCACCGATTCAAGCTCGTTGCTCCCCCCCCTGAGCTGGTCCCCCCAATCGTCCCCCCTCAGCCCTTCTCATCCGTGGCGAGGCGTGTCCTCTTCGGCGGGTCTCCCCGTCTCCTCACCGACCGCGCAGTCCTTGCCCGAGGCCCCCGCCGACGGACACCGCGGACACTCCGCAGCAGCCCGCGGGGAAGCCACGGCGGGGAAGTGGCTCCCGAGAGGCCCGCGCGGACCCCGAGCCCCTCCGAAGGGCCCCCACGAAGACCCAGCGGGCAGCGGCGCCTGCCCCCCTGCTCCTCGCACGAGCCGCTCCCGACCCGCAGCCGCCCACGTCGGGCTCGAGCTGAGGCCCCCCACAGCCCAAGGAGAAAAGCAGGTGGCGCAGGCGTTTGTTGTCCGCCCACCCAGACCCCCTCGAGTCACGAAAAAATCACGACGGGAGGTTTTTCGCTATTTTCGGCTTCTGGGAGCCCTTTTACCGGGCCTCCGGACCGTCAAGAAACGACTCAGGATGAAAATCCGGTCCCGGGGAAAGGGTCCTGACCTCCTGGGGGTCGGGTCATGAGAAAAAGCATGACGTCCGGGATTGGGGCACGTCTGGCTCGAGCTGGGGCCCCACGGCACGGCCCAGCGAGAGAAGCAAGCGGCGTGGGTGCTCCCTGTGCGCTCCCCGTCCGAACGACCGGTGCGGCGCCGATGTTTTCCGACCCTCGCCGGTTTTGCGCGATCCGCGCTGAATCAGGAGGGGAAAAAACACACAGACACAATTAATCGGCGATTCCCAGGAAAATATGGGAAAGTATGGGAAGTGGGGGGGAAGACAAAACCCAGAAAAACATAGGAAAATATGGGGAACCTTTTTATTTGTGTGTATTCTCTTGCACAGGGTGTCTAGAGCTCCGACCACTTTATTTCGGCACCGCACCCCCCCCCATCAGAATCACCATCATCATCATCATCATCATCATCATCATCATCATCATCATCATCATCATCATCATCATCATCATCATCATCATCTTCATAATCATCATCATCATCATCATCATCATCATCATCATCATCATCATCATCATCATCATCATCATCATCATCATGCGCCCCTCCGTCTCAGCGCACTCCCGCGGCCTCCAGCGCCCCGGCCAGTGCCCCCTGCTCCGACCGCCCCGACAATTTATTTCGGCACCGCACCCCCCCCCCCGCTCCGCCCCCTCCCCCGCGCCGTCTCAGCGCCCCCCCACGGCTCCAGCGCCCGCCCAGTGCCCCCTCCGCTTCGACCACTTTATTTCGGCACCGCACCCCCCCCCGCTCCGCCCCGGCCCCCGCGCCGTCTCAGCGCCCCCCCGCGGCTCCAGCGCCCGCCCAGTGCCCCCTCCGCCTCGACCACTTTATTTCGGCACCGCACCCCTCCCCGCTCCGCCCCTCCCCCGCGCCGTCTCAGCGCCCCCCCGCGGCTCCAGCGCCCGCCCAGCGCCCCCTCCGCCCCGACCACTTTATTTCGGCACCGCACCCCTCCCCCTCCGCCCCCTCCCCCGGCCGTCTCAGCGCCCCCGCGCGGCTTCCAGCGCGCCCAGCGTTCCTGCCCCATACAACTTTTTTTCGGCACCGCAACCCCCCCCTCACGCCCCTCCACCGGCCGTCTCAGCGCCCAGAGCGGAACAGAGCCGCCCAGTGGCCCCCTCCGCCCCGAACACTTTATTTCGGCACCGCACCCCCCCCAAGACCCCCCCCCCCGCTAGCCCTCCCGCGCCGTGCCGCCGTCTCAGCGACCCACCGCGGCTCCCATCCAGCGCTCCCCCCCCTGCCCAGTGCCCCTCCTCCCCGTCCATCTTTATTTCGGCACCAGCCCACCAACTCCCCGCCCCGCACACCTCCCCCGGGGGGGGGGCCGCCGTTCAGCGCCCCCCCCAGCGGCTCCAGCGCCCGCCCAGGTGGCCCCCTCCGCCCGACCACTTTATTGCGGCAACGCACCCCCCCCACGCTCCGCCCCTCCCCCTAAGCGCCGTCTTCTCGCCCCCGCGGCTCCAGCGCCCGCCCAGCGACCATTCCGCCACGACCACTGTATTTCGGCAACGCACCCCTCCCCACGACCGCTTTCCGCCCCATTCCCCCGCGCCGTTCTCAGCAACCCCCCCGCGGCCCAGAGCCAGCCCAGTGCCCCTCGCCCTCCGACCATTTTATTTCGGAACCGCTTTATTTCGGAACCGCACCCCCCCCCCCCGCTCCGCCTCCTCCCCCGCGCCGTCTCAGCGCCCCCCCGCGGTTCCAGCGCCCGCCCAGTGCCCCCTCCGCCCCGACCACTTTATTTCGGCACCGCACCCCCCCCCCGCTCCGCCGCCTCCCCCGCACCGTCTGAGCGCCCCCCCGCGGCTCGAGCGCCCGCCAGTGCCCCCTTCCGCCCCGACATCCCCACCCCATACTCCGCCCCCTCCCCCACACGCTCAGCGCCCCTACGCATCCTTTTTTTTTTTTTTATTGTTATTTTGTTTTTTTTTTTTCTTTTCTCTTTGCTTTTTTATTTGTTTTTTTTCTCCCTTGTTTGTATTCTTTTTTTCTTGTTGTTTTTGTTAGTCGTTTTGACCAGCGATCGCCCTGCGCCACCTCCGCCCGCCCACTTTATTTCGGCACCGCAGCACTCCTGCTCCGCCCCTTTCCCGGACACCGCCTCAGCCGCCCCGGTTCCAGCGCCGTCTATGTCTCTGCAGCCCTCTTGCGGGGGGACGGCCCTTGGAGTTCCTCGCGAACGCCATCTGGAGCCCTCATGCGGCCTGTTTTGTTGTTCACTCTTTGCGTGCTGATTGTCTGGCACATGTGAACGGCGTTTATTTTCCTGTTCCATCCCCCCATGTCCTTTTTGTGCAAGAGCCATGGCACACGTGCCACTTGTTTATTTGTGTGTCCCAGTTCCCCTTGACTGAACTGGGGGGGGGGGAGCGGGGGGGCCCACCAGTCACCAGATGCTCTTCGCACCGGGTTGCAGGATCCCCCCCGGGGGCGGCGAGGGGCCCGATGCCGCCGCTCGCCTCCCTCGCACCTCTGCTGGTCCGGGCTCCCTCTGCCGATGTGCAAGCAGCATAACGGCCGGAGCGCAGCCCTCCGGCGTGGTTGGAGGGGAATGGACCGCGTGCCGCGCCGCAGGCTCTGGCCCACCACGCTTCGGAGCGGCACGCTGCCCGCTACCCCCCATTCCAAGCTGCAAGGTCCCGAGCTTCTCCGAGCCTCCCGCCCCACGGAGCGGGGCGACACGCTGTCCACGCGCGGGGCTCCGCGTGTCGCTCTAGAGCCGCCGGGGCGGCACGCTGTCCTCTGCCGCTGTCGCTGCTCCGAGCCCGCCGGTGCCCCCGCAGCGGGAGTGGGGAGAGCTGGAGAAAGCGAGGCCGAAGCAGCGGAAGCAAGATTCGCATCGATCCCCAGATCGTGAGTTGGTTTTCTTCTTTGGGATGCCCAGGGTGTTCATGAAGCCCAGGAAGGGGGAGTCGCTGCATTTATCAGCCTGTCTGTTTTCTAGTTTGCGGAGGGCAAGATAGCAGGGGTGGGGAGAAAGAGAAAGTTGCTAGCCCCAGTGGTCTATGGCAAGTTCCTCAGAAGGGCGAGGCTTCTTCTAGGAGAGGCTCGAGGGTTGAAAGCCAGACGGGGGAAGGCCATCCATCTCTCTCTCTCTCTCTCTCTCTCTCCTCATCCTCATCCTCATCCTCATCCTCCTCCTCCTCCTCCTCCTCCTCCTCCTGCTGCTGCTCCTCCTCCTCCTCCTCCTCCTCCTCCTCCTCCTGCTCCTCCTCCTCCTCCTCCTTCTCCTCCTCCTCCTCCTCCTCCTCCTCCTCCTCCTCTCCCATACTCCGCTTCCCTCGTATTCCTGCCTCCTCAGCCTCCTCAGCCTCTTCGTCACCCTCTCTTCGCCATCTCTTTCCCCCGCTGCCCCCTCCGAGGTCTCCCCGCCCGGCACGCGCACGCGCGCGCACGCGCGCGCACGCGCGCCAGCCTGACCGAGGCGGGGGCCGTCGAGCGGTTCATCGACTATGTCCAGGTCCGCAAGGTCGTCCAGCTGGAGGACCTGGCCGCCGAGTTCAGGATGAAGACCAGCGCCGCGATCAACCGGCTCGAGGCGCCAGTGCGGCCATTTGGGCGACTCCGCGCGCGCGCGAGCACAGGCGCGCGCTCGCGCGCGTGCAGATATTGCCGGTGGCCGACATGTCAGGCGTTCCAGAAGCGGCCTCGCCTCCGAGGACCGAAGGCGTTGTCGTCTCTTCCTCGGCGGAAGGCGGCGGAAGGGCGGCGGAAGCCCGCGGAAGTAAGACGAGGAGCGGATCGACACGCCATCCGCTTACAAAGCATGGCGTGTCGCCAGGGCCGTCGCCGCTGATTGCTGAATCTGCTTTTGACGGTTACAGTTCGATCGATCAAGAAGTAAGTTGGCCTGGTGCGGGCGGTGTTGCGGGGAACGTCCCCGTGTAGGCCAGATCCCAGCCCCAGAGGGGCCCCCCAGATCCTCGTACGCCTCGCTCGAACCTCTGCGAAAAAACGCCGATGTGGAGAATTGATGGCCGCGCGCACGAGGTTCGTTTGGAGCTCTCCCATGGGGGGCTATATTTCAAGGCATGTCTGATGAAGCTCATCGTCTTTGCCCTCACTGAGCCTCGGGCCAGGATCAGGTAAAATTGAGCAGATCTTGAAGGGGGGGAAAGAATAAGGAGGAGAACGAGCATGACGCTCCGAGCTTTCGCTACTGCGGCTTTGCCCCCTCCCCAAAACAAGAGAACGAGCAAGAGTATGGGGTCGAAGATTGTAGCATGACCGATGTCACGCGACCGCAGATCTGCCATGGCAGGGCGCACATGGCGTCCCCATCTTCGGGGCGCTGGTGGCAACTGGCGAACAGCGGCGCAAGGAGGGGAGGACAACTGAGGAGGGACAGATGCGCCGAGAGGGCGCTGGGCAGGGGGGAGGGAGAGGAGTAGGAGTATGAGTGGGGAGGAGGAGCTCATTCTCCCTCCTGTCTCTTCCCCCCTTCTGCTGCCTCTCTTCTCTCCTTTCCTCCTCCTCCTCCTCCCTCCTCCTCCTCCTCCTTCTCCTCCTCCTCCTCCTCCTCCTCCTCCTCTCCGCTGCTCCTTCTCCTCCTCCTCCTCCTCCTCCTCCTCCTCCTCCTCTTCATCATCATCATCCTCGTCGTTATCATCATTCTCAACATCATTATCTTTCTCCTCTTCCTTGTCGTCGTCATCGTCATCACTGGCATCATCATCAGCAGCATCAGCAGCATCATCATCGTCAGCAGCAGCAGCATCATCATCATCGTCATCATCCGCATCATCATCACCATCACGTCGCCATCACCATCACCATCGTCGTTGTCGTCGTCATCAGCATCGTCATAGTCCTCAGCCGCAGCAGCAGCAGCATCACTCTCGCCATGATCATCACCATCATCGTCACCGTCATAATCATGTTCATCATCATCAGCATCATCAGCATCATCATCAGCATCATCATTACCGTCATCATCAGCAGCATAGTCTCTCCTCTATTGTCCTGGAATAACATCGCGAACTCTCCAAGACCAGGCGCAATGAAGAGGCATGGGGGAGGCTTGCAGTCAGCAAAGGCCTTCACAATCCTAGAACTTCAACCGCCCTCTTCGTCGGGCCGTGCAGGGAGAACGAGGTTCCACTGGCTCGGCACCAGTGAAGACCCTGTTCGAAGGTCAGGGAGCAAGCGCCCTGCATAGAGGAGGACGTTCCAAAGCAAGTTCCAAAGAAATACGCCAAATCATTGTCCTGGGACCTGTTTCCGCAAATCCCATACTTGAAAACACCCTTTGGAGTCCTTGTGTGCCTGGTGCGTTGAATTTGCAGAATGGTCGCCTGCTTGGCCCTACTGCGACATGTTGCGTCGGCGAGCCTGCAAGCCTTGGCGCTAGGCTCGTACAGTTCTGGAGCTCGCTAGGCTACCGCGGAGAGCGGCCGACGCGAAGTCAGCGCACACTCTGGCACACAGTGCCCGCCCCTGGCTAACATCCGACGTGTGGCCAACGAAGGAGCTGAGCCCGCGCAGCACAGCTCTCGGTTGCATGGCCGGTTGCCCCGTTGACTAAGTACGGTCGAGCAGATGATCCAGAACTTTCCTCCCGAAAAGCAGGGGCAGCGTTTCTTGACAGACTTGCCGGAAAGCTGGCCCAGCTTCTGGAACACGTTCGTCCCTCCAGCGGAAGCAAAAGAGTTGGCCCAGGCTTGATTTAAGACACGTCGGAACACTGGCCCAGGTCTCTGAACCGATCATTTCCTTGATCATATCTTCTCGGCGTGGTGTCCATCGCTTACCGCGCAGTCAGCAGTTTCTTAGCGAAGTGCGACCGAAGTGCTGCGAATCGCGAGGCCGAGAGTTACTCATGAGTTTGGTTTTTTCTATCGCCCGCACAACAACAACGACAACGACAACGACAACGACAACAACAACAACAACAACAACAACAACAACAACAACACTATCTTCTCGGCTGCAGCCAGTGAGACGGGGGGATCCGTTCTCCAGTCGGGGCTGCGGCGCTGCACCGCA
Source organism: Prorocentrum cordatum (assembly GCA_963575745.1). NCBI lineage: Eukaryota > Dinophyceae > Prorocentrales > Prorocentraceae > Prorocentrum > Prorocentrum cordatum. The sequence continues at coordinate 30,629 of CAUYUJ010007426.1, read as the reverse complement.
CCCCCTGGCCGTGTCGACCTGCCTTCCCCCCTGCGGGTCTGCAGAGCCCCCCTCCCTGCCGCACGGGGTCCGCGCCACGACAGCGCTCCTTCTCGTACGTCTCAGCACCAGCGTCAGCATCATCATCAGCAGCATCACCCTCACACCCATCAGACATCTCAAGGAAAAATGTAAATTCTCGTGGGCTCCAGATTTCGCTCAAGAATCTCCAGAGTCTGGACCGGACCCTGGGCATCTTCTTGGAGCCGTGTTTCTTCGTGGAGTGTTCGTATGCCTGGACCTGGACTGCTGATTAAGAAATCGCTTGGAGTGAAGTCCATGTTCTTAGCGTAAAATGTGTTTTACTCTGAGCAGGGTGGGTATTCAAGAGGCTTGCGCCATTCCGCGGACTCCCACAGGAGATAGTGAGTGCACGGGGAAAGCCGCGTGGGATCTCTTAGGATTATGTGGGGGCGTTTTGTGCGCGTCTACGACGCGCTTCCAAGCGTCTTGGTGATTTCGTGAGCAGATTCCTGCTGTGTGCTTTCTTCAGGGGCGCAAATCCTCGGCATCATAATTGTCGAATCGGCCAGTGCTTTTCATGTGCATTCTTCTACCCATGAAATGTGTAACCAGTCATGCCTGGTTGGGCCCATGTGGCGAAGACCTCGTGCAGTGGAGCATCCAATCAGCATCATCATCCTTCTTCTCCCTAACGTCATCCGCGTCCTCTTCCTCTTCTTGCTCCTGGTCCCTCTCCTCCTCCTCCTCCTCCTCCTTCTCCTCCTCCTCCTCCTCCTCCTCCTCCTCCTCCTCCTCCTCCTTCCTACTCCCTTGCTTCCCCCCCCTCTCCCTCCCTTGCTCCCTCCCTCCCTTCCCCCCTCCCTCGCTCCCTCCGCCCCTCCCTCGCGCCCCTCTCCCCCCTCGCGCTCCTTCTCCTTCCCCCCTCTCTCCCCACCTCCCTCCTCCCCCCCCCCCTACTTCCGATTGCGCGCAGCACGACGGGGACCCGCTCGCCCCCTCCTTCCCCTCCCCCGACGATTCACGCGGGCGGCCGGCCGCGCCGCCTTGGGCACGCCGGCGCCCCGGCGGGCGGGGGCGGGGGGCCTGCCTCGGGCCGCGCCGGAGGGGGCCGAGGAGGGAGGGGAGGGGGGCGCGGGAGGACGGGGGGGAGGGTGGCGTGGATCACGGGATCGGGCCGTCCAGGCGGCACAGCAGGCAGGCGCCTCTCACACCAGATCTGGCGAGCACGGGTCCTCACCGCCCGCTCCGCAGAAGAGGAGCTCGGCCGCCTCTTCTTCAGCGTCGAGGGGCAACGACCAGGGCTGGGAGGGGCCAGGGCGCCTGTGGCCAGAGAGGTGCTCGACTTGAGCCGGAATCCCGGGCCCAAGGGGGTGCTCGATTTGAGCCGGACGGGGGACGAGGGGGATGGGGGGCGAAGTGGAGGACGGGGTGCGACGGGAATGGGAGGGAGGGAGGGCGGGGCATGAGGGGAAGGAGGCGGGAGGGCCAGCGCGAGCCCAAGACGCAGCAACGATGGTGCAGCAAACCCTCCCTGCAAGTTCCCTTTTCACAGGTCCCCGAAGGATGCTTGCTTTCATTGCGGGACGTGTTCTTTTAGAAGACGACCGTCTGAGAATCCTCGATCGTGCCTGCACGAAGTTCTTGGAAATCCAACGCCGTGGATCAACGTAACTGTGCGTCCTGACAATCCTGAATCGCCTCAGAAAGCCATCCCTAGGACTCCAACATCGCGAATCAACGTGACTACGGCGTCCTGAGGCGAGAGTCATAAGTTTGAACACCACCTGCCCTCCATCCTTGAAGCTACTGTAAGCGGTTAAGACAAACGTGTGCGGCGCCGAGGCGTCAGCAGAATTTGAGACAGGAAACGCCCCCCTTCGCTGGAACTGCTGCGAACTTTGAAAACGAATGCGAGTGGCACCTAAGACGAGAGCCACCTAAACAAAAAACAAGACACATCCTCCCTGTGTGACTGGAAGTGGGGCAAACGGTTAGGACCAGGGTGCGCGGCGCTGGGGCGAGAGCAACGATTCGAAATGGAGCCGCTCCCCACCGCTGGAACTGCCGCAGACTGCCAAGACGAGCGCGCGCGCGGCGCCGAGACGAGGAGCAGACCGTTTGCAAACCGCCCGCCCTCCACCCGTGGAGCGTGACCGCAGGCCCGAAGGGAGCCGTGCGCGGCGCCACGGCGAGAGCGGCATCTCGAACACCACCCGCCCTCCATCCGCGATGCCGTCGCAGACTTTGAGGCGAACGCGCTCGGCGCTGCAGCGAGAGCCACCCGTTGAAAACGGCCCGTCCTCCATGCGTGAAGCTGTTGCAAATTTCGGGCTTCGGGGCCGAAGATATCTGAAGCGAAACGCCCGGCACGCCTTACCGACACGTCTGGGGGTGCGACAGCGAGGAGTTATTTATCAGGAGCAGGATTGAAGAGGAGGGGGAGGAGGAGGAAGAGAATGAGGAAGAGGAGGAGGACGAGGAGGAGGAGAAAGAGGAGGAGGAGGAGGAGGAGGAGGAGGAGGAGGAGGAGAAGGGAAATGGGAGGAGGGAGGAGGAGGGGGGAGGAGGGAGAAGGAGGAGGAGGTTCCAGAGGATGAGGAGGAAGAGGAGAAGGAGGGAGGGAGGGGGAGGAGGAACGATGAGGATGAAGGGAAACGAGGAGGCGGAGGAGATACGAGGAGGACGAGGAGGAGGAGGAAGAGGAGGAGGAGGAGGAGGAGGAGGAGGACCAGTGCAAACCCAAGATGCGCCTACGATGCTGCAGTACACCCTCCTTCCCAGCTCCCTCTTAAAAGGGCACTCCAACAAGTGATCTTCATTGCGGCAATTGCCCAACTGTAAGACAATCGGAGGTGGATAGACCTCCTACCCTGACACGTCGATTAAGGAATTGGCCCTTTTCGGTTCGCGAGCGGGCGTCGCGGCTGTCATTTTTGCGGGTCTGGGTCCGTCGGTTTCGGTCCCAGGCCGTTTTCACTAAAGGGAGGTTTACTAAACGGAGGTTTGTACACCGCCGAGACAAGCGTTTGAAAATCTTCAACCGTACCAGAACACCAGTCCTGTGACTTCAACGTCGCAAGTCAACGTGACTTTTGCATCCGGACAATCCGAGACCGTGCCAGAACACCATCATTAGGATTTCATCACCGCGAATCAACGTCACTGTCGCCTTCTGACAACTTTATACCTGGCCAGAAAACATGTCTTGTTATTGCGACCACGGCAATCCTTGAACTTGCTCCAAACTGTTGAAACGAATGCGCGCGGCGCTGAAGCGAGAGCCACATATTGAAAACAAGCCGCGCTTCATCTTTGAAGCTCGTGCGAACTTGTGAAGATAAGTGCGCGGCGCTACGGCGAGAGTCACATTTTGAAAGTGAGCCGCACTCCACCACTGCAAATCATGCAAACTATCAAGACGAATGCGCGCGGCACTGAGGCGAGAGCAACATTTTGAACACAACGCGTCCTCCATCCGTGAAGCCCTTGCAAACTGTTAAAACGAATGCGCGCAGCGCTAAGGCGAGAGCCACTTGTTGCAAGCCACCCGCCCTCCACCCGTGAAACTGTCGCGAATGTTGAACACGAATGCGCGCGGCGCTCAAGCGAGAGTCACATCTTGAGAACCACCCGCCCTCCACTCACGAAGCTCTGGTAAACGTTTAGTACGAAGGCGCGGCGCTACGGCGAGAGCAACATTTTGAAATCCACGCGTCCTCCATCCGTGCAGCTCTTGCAAGCTGTGAAGACAGATGCGCGCGGCGCGAAGGCAAGAACCTCGTGCTGCAAACCACCCGCCACCCATCCGTGAAGCCGTCGCGAACCCTGAAGACGAATGCGCCTGGCGCTAAGGCGAGAGCCACATGTTGAAGACCACACGCCCTCCGTCCGCGAAGCTCTGGCAAGCGTTTAACTTGCGAACGCGCGCGGAGCCAAGGCGAGAGCCACATGTTGAAAGCCATCTGCCCTCCGGCGGCGAAGCCGTCGCCACGTTCTAAGGCGAATGCGCGTGGCGCTGCCGCGAGGTCGACATTAAAAAAAAAAAAAAAAAAAAAAAAAAACTCCATCGGCAAAACTGCTGCAAGTGCAAAGCTTCAAGATCATACCTGGTCGGGCGGTCTCCGGCGAGGAGGCCCCGCCCGCCCGCCCGGCCGACACGGCTCGGGGGGGGAGAGGGGGCGCGACAAAAGATCGGAGCCTTGTATTCGAGTCGTCTGTTCAGTCGCTCGTCGACCCCGCCCCCGCCCCCCCCCCCGCCGCTGCTTCCCCATGATGGCCATGGTGACCCCGGGAAGGAACAGAGTGGGCTTGCTTTCCACCGCCACCACCATAAGTTGGAGGGGGGAGGGGGTCCTCTTCCCCCTCTTCTTCTTCTTCTTCTCCTCCTCTTCCTCCTCCTCTTCCTCCTCCTCCTCCTCCTCCTCCTCCTCCTCCTCCACCTCCTTCCCCCGTCCAAATTACGACGGTGGTGGAAAAGAGGCCCATCAACACCAGGAGTGCCCCCCAAGAATCCCCCCCCCTCCTCACGCCGCCTCGCGTGACTGACCCCCGCCCTCCCCTCGTGCAGGAGAGCCAGGGCAGGCGCGCCACGTGCTTATATCAAAAGGGAGGAAGGGGCAGGGAGAGGGGGCGGAGGAGGACGGAGGGGGGGGCAGGAGGGGGTAGGCGGGCACGGTGGGACGGGGGAGGCGGAGGAGGAGGCGGAGGAGGAGGCGGAGGAGGAAGAGGAGGAGGAAGAGGAGGAGGAGGAGGAGGAGGAGAGGAGGAGAGGAGGAGGGAGAGGAGAGGGAGGAGGAGGAGAGAGGAGGAGGAGGAGGAGGAGGAGGAGGACAAGGAGGAGGAGGAAAAAGGAGGAATGAGGGGGAGAAGGAGGAGGAGGTGCAGGAGGAGGAGGAGGAGGAAGAGGAAGAGGCACGAGGAGGAGGAAAAGGGGGAGTGGGAACGGGAGTCGCCTCCAGCGCCTGGCACGCTGCGCCGCGCGCCGCCCCACGGGAGCTTTGGCCAGGAGCTGGAGAAGCTCGGCCGCCTGAGCGGCATCTTCGACGACCGCGGCAAGTTCGTGTACATCACCTCCGAGGAGCGGCGCCGCACGGCGGCGCCGGCGGCGCCCCTCCTCCCAAGACCTCTTCGCGTCGTGAACGAGATTCGGCGCAAGGTTGTTCGCAGTTTTCGGGCTTTCGGGACCCTCGCAGGCAGGGCACCACCACCCTCCTCGGAGGACGAGGAGCGAGGCCTCCGGCTCGGAGAGGAGGGGAGCAGGAAGGAGGGGCAGGAGAGGGAAGGGGCGCCCGAAAGTCAACGCGACAGTTGCAGGGTTTGACGGTGAAGGAGGAAGAGCACTTCAACGAGGAAGAGGGAGTCAGAAAGGATGGTGGCGATTTCTAAAGTATGTCGCTGATGCGCTGCGATGCTGTCCTGGCGCCCCGACTGATGAGAGAACGAGTGCAGGATGCGCGCGAGGCCCAGCTCGCCCGCCACCCCAGGGACGGCGAGGTCGAATCTGAGTCCCCAGCGGGTCGTCACCGCTGGCCCCCCCAGCAGCCCTCGAAAGTGGAGGCAGTTTCGCAGTTCGCAGATCCGCAGGGATGGCGAGTTCTAATCTGGGCCCAGCAGCCCCCAAAAGTGGCGACTGATTTGCAATTTGCACAACCCCAGGCTAGGCGAGGTCGAATCGGAATCCGCTTATGGCGTCACCTGGTTGCCCCCCTCCCCCAGCAGCTTTCGAAAGTGGCGACAGCTTCACAGATCGCAGCCCCTCAGGACTGGCGAGGTCGAATCAGAATCCGTTTAAGGCGTCGCCATGCTGGTCCCCCCAGCAGCCTTCGAATGTGCGACAATTTCGCAGTTCGCAGCCGCCCCAGGGATGGCGAGGTCTGACCTGACTCCATTCAGGGCGGCACTATGCTGGCTCTCAGCAGCCCTCGAAATTGGCGACCGTTTGGCAAGTCGCACCACCACAGGGATCGCACCAAAAGTCTGGCAAGTCTTATCCGAAACCGCCTAGGGCGTCACTCTGCTGGTCCCCCACGTACTCTTCGAATGTGGCGACAAGTTCGCATCTGAAACTATTCAGGGCGTCACTGCGCTGGCCCCCCGCAGCCCTCGGAAATCGCCACTGTTTCGCACTTCGCACCACCCCAGTGACGGCGAGGTCGAACCTGAAACCGTTTTGGGCGTCGTTGTGCTGGCCTCCCTAGCAGCACTCGAAAGTGGCTACAGTTTCGCAGTTCGTACCACCCCAGGCACGGCGAGGTCGAGTCTGAAAACGTTTAGGGCGTCGCTGCACTGGCCTCACCAGCAGCCCTCGAAAGTGGCGACAAGTTAGCAGCTCGCGCCACCCCAGGGATGGTGAGGTCGAACCTGAAACTGTTTAGGGCGTCGCTTTGCTGCCCCCCCCCCCCAGCAGCCCTAGAAAGTGACGACAGATTCGCAGTGTGTACCACCCAGGGATGGCGAGGGCCAACCTGAGTCCATTCAGGGCGTCACTGTGCTGGCACCCCCAGCAGCCCTCGAAAGTGGCGACAGCTTCGCAGTTCGCAGCCCCCAAACGATGGCGAGAAGGCAGGGTGGCAGGCAAGTAAGAGGCAGGGCAGAACGGCAGGTAGGAGGCAGGGTAGCAGGCAGTAGGAGGGGAGAGGAGGAGGGAGGCGGGAGGGAGGAGGTCGCGAACAGGGTGCTTTAGTCATAACGAGAACCCAAAGCAGGAGGGTTTGGGGAAACGCATCCATGTTTGTTTGCATGCCGATGGCCTCTTGGGGGTGTTCTTTGGGTTGTTTTCTGTCGTCTGGTGGCTGTGTGGGGGGGGGCGCTTGGAGCTCTCGTGGGGCCGTTAGGGCACCCTCCTGACCGCTTTGGGGGCGTTGGCTGGGCCTGGCATGGACGTCCTCCTGGGAGACCCTCTGCAGGGTTGTCCAGAAGGCCACCAGGACCAGAGGTCTGGGGGGTCTCGTTTCGAGGGGGGGGGCGTTCGCAGGGTTTCGGATCAAAGGGGGATCTCTCTGTCTCTCGCTCTCTCTCTCTCCCTCGGTATAAATTAATGTATCGGTTTCTTTCTCTCTCTCTCTCTCTCTCTCTCTCTCTCTCTCTCTCTCTCTCTCTTTCTGTGCATAAGTCAATATATTGTTTTCTCTCTCTCTCTCTCTCTCTTTCTCTATCTCTATATATATCTCTCTCTCTTTGTGTATATGCCCCCGTCCCACGCCGACTCCTCCTTTGCCCTCCCCTTTGTCCCGTCTCGTCACTTCCACTTTTTTGAAGCCTTAGAAGATCAATCCCTCTCGAAAGCAATCGTCAAGTGCAGCAAACCAGCAACAACAGTTCCTGCTCCTGCTCAACTTCCTCCTGCTGCTCCTGCTCCTGCTCCTCCTCGTGATCTCTCCTCCCCTCGTCTACACATCCTCTCCTCCCCTCTCCCTCTCGTTTCATCCCGTCTTCTCCTCCGCCAGCCCAGTCCAGACCTCCCCAGAGAGCAACGCCGGAGGAGATGGCTGGTGTCGCGGACTGGCTGAAGAAAAAGGGACGCATTACTAGAGCCGACCTGGTCCGACTGGGACGAAGAGGAGGAGAAGGAGGAAGGAGGAGGGGTGATGTTAACACGTGTCAGCTTTCTTAGGTCCCGTCGGGCCCTCGTCGCCACGGCAGAATTAACTTCGCGGAGTCCTGATCGGATCTCTCTCACGTATATTTCTTGTCTGGGAGTCGATACTGAGGGAGTCCGAGGAAAAGGAAGAGTTATGTCCCTCCCCCTCGCCCTCAGCCTTGGTTGGGGGCGGGGGTATCGGCGACGCCAGATGTCATATCAAAACCGCTATCAGCGTCAGCGTCAGGATGAGCAGGAGAAGTAGCAGGAGCATTGCAAAAGGAGCAAAAGGGGGAAGGGATCTCATGGGGAAGGCGGGAAGGAAAAGAGAAAGGAGAAGCAGGAGCACGCATGCGGGAGGAGGAGGGGGCGGAGAAGGAAGAGAAGGAAGAGGAATTCAATTATGTTCTGTCATATCACCGATGTCATTTCCTCGTCTGCTCGCAGTTTGGCTTGGGTGTGTTTTGGATCCTTCAGGCGGGTACTCCCCGTCTTCCCATACCCGCTCCACCCTCCACCCCCTCCCCCCATCTGGGCTCTAGAACCACCCGGAACTTTTCAACAACAAAGGTGCAGACCATCTCTCTCGCGCGCTCTGTCTCTCTCTCTCTCTCTCTCTCTCTCTCTCTCTCTCTATATATATATATCTTTCTCTTTCTCTCTCCCCCTTTCTCGCTCTCTCTCTCTATATTCGTTGTTTTCTCTCTCTCTCTCTCTCTCTTTCCTACCCGCTCGCCCACGCCCCTTCCTCATCATCCCGATCCTTATCCCTCCTCCCCGTCTCCTCCCCCATCCCCGCCCTCTGCCCCCCAGAGCCTCTCACAACGCCCGGGGCCTCGGCAGAACCCCCCCACACACACACACACACACTCTCCTTGCTGAGCCTTGCCTCCGTCGCTCCGCCCTCACGGCTTCGCCCCTCGCCCCCCCCCCCCCCCATCGGCCCTCAGGCCCTGCCACGCACCCGCCCCGCAGTGGCTCAGAACGATCATGAGGCTCAGGAGGCGGAGGAAGCGGAGGAGGAGGCGGAGGCGGAGGAGGAGGAGGAGGAGGAGGTTCGGGCGGGAGGGCTCACTACGGACGACGTCCTTCCCGCGGGAGGGCTCACTACGGACGACGCCCTTCCCAGTCAGGAACCAGGTTCAGCCGGGGGAGGGCAAGGTCACGGGGCAAGGAAGAGGGGGTTGATCGGCGGGGGGGTGATCGGCGGGGCCGTGACAGGGGCGGCGTAAAGTAACCGTCTCCTGCCCGGTCCCCGCCAGGCCGGCCCTGCGCCGCGCCCGCCGAAGCGCCCCCTCCCCGCCCAGGTCGCGGCGTGCAACCGCATCATCCGCCTGAACCCCACGGAGGAGGACAAGGCGCGGCTGCAGCAGGACGTTCCCGGCCCTCCCTCCGCGGGCGCGCGCGCACCGCGGCCCCTGGACCACTGGAGGAGGGGGAAGGGGCGGAGGAGCAGGAGGAGGAGGAGGAGGAGGAGGAGGGAGGAGGAGGAGGGAGGAGGAGGAGGAGGAGGAGGAGGGAGGAGGAGGGGATGGAGGAGGAGGAGGAGAAGGGAGGAGGAGGAGGAGGAGGAGGAGGAGGAGGAGGAGGAGGAGGAGGAGGAGGAGGGAGGAGGAGGAGGAGGAGGCGGAGGAGGAGGAGGAGGGAGGAGGAGAGGCCAGCTTGATCCGACTTCGACTCCGTGGCGATGCGTCCCAATTCGGCGCACGCGTCGATCCGATCCGGCCTGGCACTTCGATGCTGATCGATTCCCTCCTGGGCCGGCCGCGCCGCGTGCCGTCGACAGCCGGTGGGCCACCGAGAGCCACAGCGAAGGCGCGGGGCGCGGCGAAATGCAAGCCGACCGTACGTGTAGGAGGCGGAGAAGAAGAGGAGGAGATTGTCCCTCAGAGCTTCCCTGGAAGACCGTGCTGTAGATTCTGGCCGCCTTGCCGCAATCTTGCTACGTACGCGGGGCACGGGCGGGGTCAATGCGCACAGTGTTGCAGGTCAGCCCGATCTTGCTCTCCCTCTTCGCCACCAGTGCCACTGAGTATCTGACCCACATTGTCTCACTAATCCTGTTGCGTGCATGCGTGTTCGGTACAATTCCACGGCGCTTCATTCGCTGCTTTCGAGCCGAACCGAGCGGAGAAGGTCAGGACGGGGGCAGGGGTAAGCCGACGATCATCGAAGAAGGAGGAGCCAGCAGAGGGAGAGGAGGAGGAATGAGGGGAAGAAGTGGAAGCGAATGAGAGGGAATCGAACAGACGGCTTCGAAGGAGGAGGGGGAGGAGAAGGAAGGGTGACTGAAGAGCGAGACGAGGAAGCAGGAGGAGAAATATGAAGAAGAGGAGAGGTCCAGAGTCTGAGCAGAGGAAGGTTGCAGATAGACATCAGGAGCAGGAAGGGGAGGCAGAGGAGAACAAATGCGGTTGGAGGAGGAAGAGGAGGAGGAGGAGGAGGAGGAGACGATGGGGAACAGGAGGAGGAGGGTGGGGAGGAGGAGGGGCGGGAGAGGAAACAGCAGAAGAAAGGGAGGAGGAGACAGGAAGGTCAATCACGGGAAGGTAAGGCAGGCCAGGAGGAGGTGGAAGCAGAGGCAGTTCATAAGAAGGAGACTAAGGGAAGCTACCAATACACGACGAGCGGCACCTAGTGCATCCTCCCTGGCGGCATCACTACGGCCCCCTCCTCGTATTACCCACTCCTCGGATCTTCATGATACTGCTCCTCCCTCGTGATCAGCTTCACTAAGTACCAGTAATCCTCACATTATCATGTTACTCCTGCTCCTGCGTCTGCTCCTCCTGTCTATAGAATCTTCTCTGTTCATCCGCACTCACCATCCCCGCTCATCATCATCAGCAGCATCATCAGCCGCAGCCTCAGCATCATCATTAACAACAGCAGCAGCCGCAGCATCAGCATCATCATCATCATCATGAGCATGATCTTCATCATCCACATCAATATCAGCATGATCAGAATCGTCATCTGCAGCATCATCATCATTGCCATCCTCGCCACCATCAGCATGATAATCAGCATCACCATCATCGGCATCATCATCAGCATCAGCATCATCCTCGTCATCGTCATCGTCATCTTCATCATCAGTCGCATCATCATCATGATCAGCATCAGCATCACCACCATCAGCATCGTCATCATCATTATGATAAGGTTCACCCGTATCAGTATCACCGTCATCGTCGGCATCATCGTCAACCTCCGTCGTCATCCTCCTTCTCATCCTGCTCCTCCTCTGTCTCCCCCTGCTTCTCCTGCGTCTCTGCCCCACCCCTTCTTCAGCTCTTTTTGCAGTCATTGGGCTGCTTGAGGCCAGCTGCCGCTGTGGCCTCACTATCCTCCTCCTGCTCCTCCTCCACCACCTCCTCCTCCTCCCCGTCCTCTTCCTCCTCCTCCTCCTCCTCCACCTCCTCCTCCACCTTCTCCTCCTCCTCCTCCTCCTCCTCCTCCTCCTCCTCCTCCTTCCCTCCGCATACGTTTCTTCATCATCCTGCCGCTCCCCCTAATCCTGCCCATCCTCCTTCCTCTTTCCTCCCTCCCCCTCCTTCCCTCCCTCCTCCTCCCCTCCTCCCTCCCTCCGCCCCTCTCCCCCCACTTTCAGCCCAGGAGGCGAGCAAGGCGGCCGCGGAGATCGAGGCGGACGCCGCCGCCGACGGAGCGCCCGTCGACTCGCCCAGCTGAGCCTGGCGGCAGCAGCTGCCTGCGCCGCACGCGAGGGGGCCGGGCAGCGTTGGGAACGACTGGCTCGAGGAGGAGGAGGAGGAGGAGGAGGAGGAGGAGGAGGAGGAGGAGGAGGAGGAGGAGGAGGCTTGCTGGCTCGCGGCAGTTCTTTAGCCTCGGGGTGCCTCCCAGCGGCTGCGCCCCGCCGAGAGCGTCCCCAGGGGTGCTGTCGGGGATCGTCCCGAGCGGCCGCCGGAGAGCCGAGTTCGGGCCGGAGAGCACGGAGGCAACGACAGAAGGGCACAGGCTCAGGGGGCGAGGCATCGACCCCCCATGGCCAATCCTCCTCATCCTCCTTCCTCCTCTCCCTCCTCCTCTCCTCCTTCCTCCTCCTCTCCTCCTCCTCCTCCTCCTCCTCCTCCTCCTCCCTCTTCCTTCATCCTCTCCTTCCTCTCCTCCTCCTCGTCCCCTCTCTCCCGTCCTCCTCTCCTCGTCCTTCCCTCCTCCGCGTCCTCCCCTCTCCCCTCCTCCCCTCCTCCTCCCCCTCCTCCTCATCCTCCTCCTCCTCCTCCTCCTCCTCCTCCTCCTCCTCCTCCTCCTCCTCCTCCTCTCGTCCCCCTCCCCCATCGTCGAATAGCCCGCCCCGCCCAGGAACGGCCGTTTTCGTCGGTTCTCGGTGGCCTGCCCGCCTCGGGGTGCTCTTCGGCAGCCGTGTCTCGCTCAGAGCGTGGCGTTGTCGTCGGTTCTCGGCGGCCTTCCAGCTTCGGGGTGCTGTCCTGCAGCCGCGCCTCGCCAAGAGCGTCCCGAACGGCCGCCAGAGACCCGAGTCATGGCCCAAACGCCACGGGGCAACGACAGTGGGGGCCAATCGCCGATCTATCGGCGATTCCAGCTCGACGGCTCCCCCTGAACCGTTCCCCCCCCAACGTTGCCTCTCAGGGGCGTGGGCTGGAAGGCGATGCATGAGGCCATAGCCTGCGAGATGGGCCGGCGGCGTCGTCGTTGATTCGCCGGCGAAGTCCTCCCAAAGTCGCGCTGTGCATGTATGGTGGCCAGGCTTGGTTACGCACTGCTCCGAGGAAGAGCAGGAGGCAGGAGGAAGAGGCGGATGGGCAGGAGAAGGGGAGGAGTGGGGAGGGGGGAGGAGGAGGAGGAGGAGGAGGAGGAGGAGGAGGAGGAGGAGGAGGAGGAGGATAGGAGGAGGAGGAGGAGGAGAAGGAGGAGGAGGACGAGGACGAGGAGGACGAGAAAGACGGAGAAGCAGAGAGGAGGAGGAGGAGGAGGAGGAGGAGGAGGAGGAGGAGGAGGAGGAGGAGAAGGATGAGGAGGAGGAGGAGGAGGAGGATGAGGACGAGGAGAAAAAAAAGGAAAAGAGAGGGGATAGAGGAAGACTGAGGAGCGAGGGGGATACGCAGGGCAATAGCAAGGTCAGAATTGTGTACCGTTTTTCATTTGGGACTTGGATAACATGCTACGGCGCAGTCCCTGGTATTTTGAGGTACGCGCGCGGCAGCAAAGCACTCATACATGACCATCCGTCAGAAGGTGATTGTTCACAAATATTTGTGGGCACAAGTCAGCCACGCTTCCAGGCCGTCACGCACTCGCATGCGGTTGCTAAACACAGAGTTTGTACTTATTTTCTTTGGAATGGAATCCATCAAAGAGGCCAAGAAAGTGATGTAGCGACCGATACAACGAACAGCGGGCAGGTTGCATTGTACAGTTCCTCAGCATTGACGAGTTAGGCCTACCTTGTGTTGAACGGACGGCAACACTTACGTTTCAGAGCAGATGCCGTTGTCGACGGCCTTCACCAGCTCAGTCTGCCAATCACGGCAATGACAATGATCGTTAAAGGCAGACCCGAGCCACACGCGAAGTGTGGAAGCTTGTCTCTCTGCAGACAAGTTTGATACCGAAAGGATGCAGGGCGTTCGTTGGCTAAGGTGTTCTGCATCCACGCGTACCCAGAGCACCTGCTCTCCAACTCAAGACCCTTGAGCTGGACATGTTCGACACGCACACACACACACACACACTTGCCGCCATAGGGTAGACAACTTCCGTTTCAGGCGCCTTAGTGAAAAAGGTGCGTATATGTATCTAGTTATGTTTAGAAAGTATTGTATGGCGGACTTCCTGCATGGAAGAAACAGCCTATCCCGCACCAGTCGCTGCGATACGACTATCCAATACGAGCGCGGTGATGCGTAACATGATTCGTGCACCGTGTTGGAGAACAAGACGTTCATGCCACGACCTGGTGAATGTAGGCAAGTTCGAAACATTGCAGAATCGATGTTGTGCACACACCTGGAATTGAAGATATGGCGCCTGTGTATCTTGAAATACGTTCCACAGAACATTGCACACGATGGTCACCAGAACGTGGCGATGCTATATGTTACCGTGCGCAGCACGGTCTTCGTTAACTTGCAGAAGAGGTTCACAGTATAAGACCGTTGCGTGTTGGGAATGGCCCGCTAACGACAGATACGGACGCATTTGCATTGCGCATGTGCGTCTGAAGCACACATACATCTGCTGTTGCTCCGGGCCGCAATTCTCTACATGTTGCCACGTTGCACGAGCATGGGCACAAAGATTGCAGCACCTATCCCGAGCGTGGCGTGGCATAGGGCGCGACGACGTGTCCATGCTAGTATCAGCGCCACACCAGGGCGCAAACGCACAGCGACGGTGGAAGATACCACAGGCTATTGCAGCATCGAGATTGTATTATATGAGGTCAAGGCGCCCGAGACGAAATGCTACAGGCACATTGCACGATGTCTTTCTTATGCTCTACAAACGTGCAAGTATCTGTTCGAGGAGGAGCGAGGTGGAGGAGCTGGAGGAGCAGGCGGTGGATGGAGGCGGGGGAGAAGTTCGGCGTTTTTCGGACAGTGTCGGCGGTACGCGGAGTGTGCCAAGGGTTTCCGTGTGCCCTCTGATGGTTCGTGAGGTTTTCGAGGAGGGCGGAGGAGTCGGAGACGTAGGGGCAGGAGGAGGAAACAAGTACCAGGTAACATCATGGGAATGCTGAAATTCAAAATGTCCGGATCGTTTTGAGATATCGATGTTGGTTGGTATGGGCCGTACGTTGGGCACCCTCTATTGGACGCATGATTCTTGTCAATTTCTCCTCGTATAGCCCTGGCCGCACATACCATCTGTCAGTTATGATGTCTGGCGCAGCGCATAATCATTCGCACTCGTCGTCATCATCTTCTTGTCCGTGTTATCAGCGTCCGCTGCACGCTTACGATTGTTATGAGTGGATTTGGGCCCATCCCGCCACCACGCCTGGGTAGTGGACAAGAGGCCTCTTGGATGCCTCCCAGGGTTTCTTGGGTGGGGCTCTTGGGGGCGCCTGGGGGTGTCTTGAGGGCCTACTGGTTGTCTCGGGGACAATGTTGGGCTGAAGGGCTCGACATTGCAGTTCGAGGTGCCCCTCGTGGGCCCCTTTTGAGGGCTTGGGGAGCCTTTGGGGCCCTCTTGGGAGCCTCGGGATCTCTTGAGACCAAACGGCGAGCATGCAAACATGTTCCAAATTTTTGAGTTGTTTGCAATGATTTGGGGCTCTTCGGCGCACGGAGACCATCTTGACATGTGGGGAGCGCGGGTCTCCCGAGGCCTTTGGAAAAGTCACGCCGGGAGCCCTGGAGCCACCCAGTAGAGCCAGAGAATGCAGGCGCCCCTTAAAGAGCGTTCCCACGACACAGAGAATCCAAAGGTGCCTGAAGACACTCCATTTCTTGCATCAGGGCATGGCGGTGGACTGTCATCCGAAGCAGTTGGGCTTCTCTGTGGCATTCCTGGCGATTGTCAGAAGAGTGCGGTAGGTCTGCGTCGTGTCGACCAGCGGCGACCCCAGCGCAGACGTTCAAGGTTGAACGCCGCCGGCGACCCAGAATCGATCGATGTTGAACGATCGGAAGTTGCGGCCGCGGCCGATCGTTCAAGGTTGAACGATCCCTGCGGTGTCAAAAACCAACGCCGGGGTCGACACGACACGAACCTGCCGTGCGCGGGATGGCAGGGACAGGAGAGCCAGCTCGGGATCCGTCTGCGGCAGTCGGAAGGAGGAGGGCAGCAGCGCGTGGGAGCGCGGGCCGAGTAGGGGCAAGACTTTGACGCCATCCTTCGGCTGCTCTTGCACCCACGGCTGGAGCTCGCCGTGCACCCACTCTACGGTAGGTTTGCGTCGTGTCGACCAGCGGCGACCCCAGCGTGGGCGTTCAAGGTTGAACGCCGCTGGCGACCCAGAATCGATCGACGTTGAACGATCGGACGTTGCGGCAGCGGCCAATCGCTCAAGGTTGAACGATCCCTGCGGTGTCAAAAACCAACGCTGGGGTCGGCACGACACGAACCTGCCGTAGCTGTTTCACTTGGCGTGTGCTGGCAAGTTTGTGCTCTGGTGGGCACATGCGAGTGTCAGCGCCGACGTTGGAAACAAGTTCCGTGTGCTCGCAGATGCACCTGATGTGGTTCCGGGTATCGGCGGCGAGCCCAGGGGTAGAAGCGGTTTTGGCATTGATTTGATCCAGTCTGGCCCATGTTGGCGGGAGAGGCATGGGGCACGATCGGACTCCCCAACCTCGAGGAGGCTTCACATCTTTCATGTCCCACGATTTGGGAGTACAGGTCCTCAGTCAGAGTGCCTCCTTTCCCTCTCCTTCCCCTCCCCTCCCAACCCCCCCTTCCCTTCACTTCCTCTTCCCTCTCCCCCCCTCACGGCAACCCGAGTTAGGACCGCTCCCCCTCCAGAAGTAGCCCGATCCGCAGGCGCTCCCCAAGGAACCAGCAGGAACTCTGCACCAAGCTCGGGTGAAGCTGCTCAGTCCCCCCCTTTCCATGGGCCACGCTCGGGGGGGGGGGGGCAGTCTGAGGGAGGACCGCATCGGCCCCCGATCGCCCGTTCGTCGCCGACGGCGGCCCGATGGCCCACCCCGCCCACGAGCGGGCGGATTCGCGATCGGGGACCTATGGCCATTCATAGAAGGAGAAAAAACGTCATAAACGTAAACTTGCGCTCCGCGCGGATTTCTTGAATCCGCGATGGGCTGGGCCCCCCTCGGCGGCGCCTCCGGCGCCGCCCCTGGTGCCCTCCGCGCGCCAGGGAAGGGGTCCAGCGCAGATCCAGGAAATCCGCGCGGAGCGCGAAAAGTTTATGTTTGTGGCGTTTCTTCTGTCTCTAATTCAGTCCTTGGTGCATCACCGATTCCAGCTTGACCTGTCCCCCCCCCCCCCTACGCTGGCCCCCGCCCCCCTCCAAGTTGCCCCCCACTCTTGTGTCTCGTTGCACAGCGCACGCCCACGGCCACTCGCGCACGGCAAAATCGGGAAGCAGCTCGCTGCGAAGGGGAGCGCCTGCCCCCCGCAGCCGTGGATGGAGAGAGAGAGAGAGAGACAGAGAGCTGGCCCGGCCCAGTCTGCCGGCGTCTTCTCTAAAATCAGGTCGGGCGTGTCTTCCTACAAGGGGATTTTGGGCGAAGAAACAACACAATACCCGACAAATCTTCGAACATGCCCAAACATACTCAAAAGATCGTCTCACGACTATTTTTTGACTGTTCTTGAATATTCCTCCTGTCGAGGGACAGGCCCGACTTAACTCTAAAGCTCTTCAGCTGCCTCAAGGATCTTTTGGTTCGGGCAAGCAGCGCGGGAGCTGCCTGGAATCGGCGTCACCCCAACATACTTACACTGTATGTGCGTCGTCCCCCCCAGGAGCGACGCGCGCACAGAGAAACCTCATAGTATCGGGCGCCTTCTGGCCACACCGCTCGGGAAACGAGTTACTACAAGATGGGTATACTGTGTGTTCGTTCCGTGCTCGCGCCTCCGAGGAGGACATATAGTCATACAGTACTGGTATGTCTATGTGCGTCCCATAGATCTGACAGAGACCAGAAGAGGGCACGGAGAGGGGTCGGCCCCTTCTTCAGTGGGGAAGACGGGGACTGCAGGAAGACGCGCCTCAGACCGGGCCCGGGGTGAGGATAGAGGGTGGCGGTGGAGGCAGAGATGCCTCCTTCCACCGGGGATGGTGGGCGAGGAGGAGGAGGAGGAGGAGGAGGAGGAGGAGGAGGAGGAGGAACAGGAGGAGGAGGGAGGAGGAAGCTGGGCGTCCCATGGAAGCTGGGCGCGAGCTTCGGAAGCGCTGCGTGGAGGGCGCCCCCCAGGCCCACCGGGAAGCGCTGCCTATAGGAGTTGCGCGGGCGCCCCCCTTTGCGAGCTGCACAGTAAGCGGCTGCGTGGGACCCCAGCTTGGCATCGCTCGGGCGTGTGCATTTTGTTCGGCGAGGTAAACGCCAGAATATCCTCCTCCTCGCCCCCCTCCTCGTCCTCCTCCACCTCGCCCCCCTCCTCCTTCTCCTCCTCCTCCTCCTCCTCCTCCTTCTCCTCCTCCTCCTCCTCCGCGTTTTCCGCGCTCTCCGAAAACACATTGTTCCACCGAGTACGGCGAGGTCAACGCCAGATTATCTGGACCATCCTGGAGCACCCTGCATCGTCCTGAAAGATATCCGGAGACATAACAACAGAACACGAAGCAAAACAGTGCGCGGACAATGGACACACGACCGATGCGCGGTTACCCGCGCGTGGGCTTCTGCCAAGCGGTCGTTTGCAAGCCAGCGGCGATGCTTTCTCCCCACAATGGCGCCGACGACCCGTCGCACCTATCCAACGCAGCACGCGCGTTGCTCCGATAGGTCGTCGGTGAGACTCTTGGAACTGGTGTTCCGGCGTTTGGGCTCCACCGATCCGCCTTCGCCCTTCAGGCAGAGCGGCTTCCGTGTTCGGTGGACATAGTTTGTTCCAAACCGTCCTGTGGTGTTGGGTACTCGTTTTGAAGAGACGGTGCCCCGCGTTCCTCCTCTCTTCCCTCCCCCTCCTCCCCTCCTCTCCTCCTCCCCCTCCTCCTCCCACACCTCCCTCCTCCCCCTCTTCCCTGCGTTTCACCCACCCAGTACAGCGTTTCGTAGCCCCATAGGGAGCTCCACCGAAGGCCCCCGTGCCACCGTCCACATGCGTCCCCCCCACTCAGAACAGCGCTTCGTGGCCCCATAGGAAACTCTACTGAAGGCCCCAGTGCCACCGTCCACATGCGCCCCCCCCACTCAGTACAGCGCTTCGTGGCCCCATAGGGAGCTCCACCGAAGGCCCCAGTTCCACCGTCCACATGCGTCCCCCCACTCAGTAAAGCGTTTCGTGGCCCCATAGGGAGCTCCACCGAAGGCCCAGTGCCACCGTCCACATGCGTCCACCCCACTCAGTACAGCGTTTCGTGGCCCCATAGGGAGCTCCACCGAAGGCCCCAGTGCCACCGTCCACATGCGTCCCCCCCACTCAGTACAGCGTTTCGTGGCCCCATAGGGAGCTCCACCGAAGGCCCCAGTGCCACCGTCCACATGCGTCCCCCCACTCAGTACAGCGTTTCGTGGCCCCATAGGGAGCTCCACCGAAGGCCCCAGTGCCACCGTCCACATGCGTCCCCCCCACTCAGTACAGCGTTTCGTGGCCCCATAGGGAGCTCCACCGAAGGCCCCAGTGCCACCGTCCACATGCGTCCCCCCACTCAGTACAGCGCTCGTGGCCCCATAGGGAGCTCACGAAGGCCCCCAGTCGCACATGCGTCCACTAGGGAGCTCCACCGAAGGCCCCAGTGCCACCGTCCACATGGTCCCCCCCTCAGTACAGCGTTCGTGGCCCCATAGGGAGCTCCCGAAGGCCCCAGTGCCACCGTCCACATGCGTCCCCCCCACTCAGTACAGCGTTTCGTGGCCCCATAGGGAGCTCCACCGAAGGCCCCAGTTCCACCGTTCACATGCGTCCACTGACTCAGTACAGCGTTTCGTGGCCCCACAGGGAGCTCCACCGAAGGCCCCAGTGCCACCGTCCACATGCGTCCCCCCCACTCAGTACAGCGTTTCGTGGCCCCATAGGGAGCTCCACCAAAGGCCCCAGTGCCACCGTCCACATGCGTCCCCCCCACTCAGTACAGCGTTTCGTGGCCCCATAGGGGGCCGCACCGAAGGTCACAGTACTACCGTCCACATGCGTCCCCCCCCCACTCAGTACAGTGTTTCGTGGCCACATAGGGAGCTCCACCGAAGGCCCCAGTGGGTCCGTTCGAGTGCGTCCTGAAACACCCAATTTGGCATTTTCACTCACCCATAACAGCGTTTCGTGGCCCCACAGGGAGCTCCACCGAAGGCCCCAATGCCAGCGTCCGCATGCGTCCCGCACACCCAATGTGGCATTTTCACCCACCCATTACAACTTTTCGTGGCCCCACAGGGAACTCCACCGAAGGCCCCAATGCCACCGTCCGCATGCGTCGTGGAACACTCATTGTGGCATTTTCACCCACCCAGTCGAGAATTGCGTGGCCCCTTAGTGAGCTCCCCCGAAGGCCCCAGTGCCACCGTCCATGCGTCCCGAAAGCCCAACGTGGCATTTTTACATAGCCAATACAGCTTTTCGTGGCCCCTTAGTGAGCTCCACCGAAGCCCCCAGTGGGACCGTCCGCATGCGTCCCGGAAGCCCAACGTGGCATTTTCGCCCACCCAGTACAGCGTTTCGTGGCCCCATAGGGAGTTCCACCGAAGCCTCCAGTGGGACAGTCCGCATGCGTCCCGGAAATCCACTTTGGCATTTTCACTTACCCGGCAGAGCGCTTCGTGGTCCCATAGGGAGCTCCACCGAAGCCCCCAGTGGGACCGTCCGCATGCGTCCCCGAAACTTTACTTGACACACCACTCACCCAGAACAGCGTTCCCCCCCACCCAGTGCAGCGCTTCGTGGCACCATAGAGAGTTTCACCGAAGAAGATTTTCACAATTGCGGTACCCACAACTGCATATGGTTGGGTCCTTCGCGTTAATTTTTGGAGAAGGCGGAGGAGGAGGAGGAGGAGGAGGAGGAGGACGGGGAGGAGGAGAAGGAGGAGGATGAAAGGGAGGAGGGGGGCGAGGAGGAGGAGGAGGACGAGGAGGAGGAGGAGGAGGAGGAGGTCGAGGAGGAGGAGGGGGACGAGGAGGAGGAGGAGGAGGAGGAGGAGGAGCAGGAGGAGAAGGAGTAGGAGGAGGAGTAGGAGGAGGAGAGGGGGAAGAGGAGGAGGAGGAGGAGAGGAGGAGGCCGAGGAGGAGGAGGAGGAGGAGGAGGAGGAGGAGGAGGAGGAGGAGAGGAGGAGGAGGAGGAGGAGGGAGGAGGAGGAGGAGGAGGAGGAGGAGGAGAGGGAGGAGGACGAGGAGGACGAGGCGGACGAGGAGGATGAGGAGGACGAGGAGGAGGACGAGGAGGAGGAGGAGGAAGAGGAGGAGGAGGAGGAGCAGCAGCAGCGGAAGAGGAACAGCGGAGGAGGAGCAGCTGAGCCGATGGCAGTGGTGACAGCGGCGACGACGACGAGGTGGGGAGGCCGAGGAGGCAGGGCCGTCCCTCTTCGGCGGCGAGCCTTGGAGGGTATAGGGGGGGGGGGGGGGGGCAAATACCCCAAGCGACCATGGCAGGTCGAGATGGCTCGATCGAGCTTCAGCGTTCGCAGCTGGACCTTCGCTTGCAGCAGAGGCTGGGTTAGGCAGAGTCGCGAGAGGATCTCCACGCGCAGCGAGCGACCACTGCAGGTCGTGAGGGGGCGGGGCTTCCCAGAGGGCTCGGGAGTCCTCCTTGCCTCCCGAGAAGTCTTCTGAGCCTTCCCCCAAGGCGCAGACATTTTCTTTTAGAAGGCCATGGAGCTTCGGAGAAGCCCCGCGGCCCTCTGAGAGGGCCTTCTCCTTCCTGCGCAGGTCACCCCCCCCCTCGCTCGCCGCCGACCTCTGCATGTTGCCCGCCGTCGAGCTTCTGGCGGGGCCTCGCGCCCGCGGCGCCCGAGGCGCACGAGGAGGAGTCGGCGCACAGACGGGCTGCCCACATGGAGGCGACCCCGCGCGCGCCTGCTGCTCCTCCGCCGCCGCCTCGCCCTCCCGCTGCGATGTGCCAGCTGCACGCCTCCCACGCCCTGAGGTCCGGGCGTTGCAATTTCTTCACGACGGGCGCTGTCGCTCCATGTCGGGCCCCAGGGCCCTCATAGATCGATCCGGCTCGAGAAATGACGTGGAAAGATGGGGTCGGGGGCTCTCCTGTCATGATTTGTTGCGACGCTTTTGTGTGGCAACATCGGACCTCAGGGGTGCCTTCATGCTGGTTGGTGTCGCAGCTTCGCTCTCCTGCGGCCTGTCCGCATCCCGTGCACCGCCGGCTGTGGGCGGTGGTGGACGGGTCGTCAATGTCTTCGGAGGCATCCGAATGTCCCTGGAGGCCTCCTGGAGGCCCAACAAGGGCCAATGCTCGAGAACGCCGAGAAAACCTGGCGCCTCGATCCCCTATCCCCCTGGCAGCGGTCTTCCCCCCCTTCCTCAGGCACTCACTTTGATGATTTGCTCACGACGTGGACCCCAGGGGCCAGGACCGGCTTTTCAGACCCAGTCGTGTTGTCAACGGCCCCGGGCCCCAGCGAGGGCCCCTGGAGTGCGAAAACGAAGGAGCATGTCGCGTCGTTGCTGTTCTGCGCCGCAAGGGGGTCGGGAGCCCAGGCTGCCCCGCCGAGCCCACCGGAAACGCCCGCCGCGCCGCGGAGGCCACCCGGGAGAGCCGCGCGAGCTGCCGGCCGGGCCGCTTCGTCGGCGACGACTGACGCGGGCGGCGGGCGGCTCCCGGATCTGTCCCTGCCGGGCTTCTCCGACGAGTGCGGCGGTGACTCGCGCAGGAGGAGGAGGAGGAGGAGGAGGAGGAAGAAGGAGAAGAAGAAACGGAGCGCCGCGCGTTGGATCTGCGCGGGGACCCCTGGCGGCGCCTCCGGCGCCGCCCCCTGCGCGCGGAGCGCCCCAGGGTCCAGCGCCGATCTGAGGAGTCGCGCGGACCTTCCGAGAGTTGATGTTCATTCCGTCTTTTGCCTGAAAGGACCCGTTTCGGATTCTCGGGCTGGGCCCACCGAAGGCAGCCCAGGGCGCGCAGAAGCCGTTCGAAACATTGGGCCGAATGCCTCTGGGGACGTCCGAGAGCTCCTGGGGACGTCCGAAAGCCTCGGTGGACGTCCGAGAGCAAGGTGGAGCGCGCGGTATCAGGAACCAGGGCCCACCCGAAGAAGAAAATGCAACATGAACATCAATGTTCGGAGTCCGCCCGCATTTCTTGGATCGGCGCTGGACCCCCGTTTGGCGGCGCCTCAGGCGCCGCCCCTGGCGCGCTCCGCATGCCAGAGAGGAGGATCCAGCGCCGATACAAGAAAACCTCGCGGTTGTCTTTAAAGTGGTGTTTATATTGTGTGGTTTTCCTTTCTACCCACGCTGTCGATGCAGGAAATTCCAGCATCTCCTCCTCGCCGCACTACCAGGCACGTCGATAGGGCGGTCCAGGCACATCGCCACGAGGGCTCCTCACGATTTTCCGAGCGCTTCGTAGTTCCGACAGGCGAACCGCCGAGAATGAGATCAGAATTTAAAATTTTACAATCGAGATCTGGATGTAGCGCGGGTGGCTTTGCGACAATGCAATTAGAACCGTGCAGCATCCTAGAAGTGTTGGGGTGGCCAGTAGCTGGGCTTCAAGACGATGCTAGCTAAAGGGCTCTGGTCACTGTTCGTGTGACCATATATGTTTAGTGAATGTGTCAAGTACTACGCGGATGTAGGGCTGACAATGTTTCATACATGGATTATCGCGTCACACGTTGTGATTTTCAAGCTTGGACTTCACAGAACGTACATGGGCTTGATGCCCTGTTTACCAAGAGAGAGGTCTCGCCTGAGATGTACGATGCTTCTACGAAAGCATGACATGCCCAACTACTGCGCGCATGTTTGGTAGCTTCTTTTCAGAGTCGTGCTGCTATGTATCCAATGCTCCTGTCGTAAGAATTGCGCTCCACATGGACACACGGAGGGGCGATCGGTGTTGAAACATCACAAAGCAGATTTTCGGCGGGGGCGCATGCTGATGGCAATGTTGATCAGAGTGAGGGGTGCCAGGGTTGGGTTGTTTAACGCAGGAAGGATGGTAAGCCCAAGAAGGGCATTTGGCATCCACTCATACGCAGGAATCAGAAACCCGCGCGAACGTCATCGCGCGCGCGTGTGCAGCGTGGGAGGGTCGCGGGCCACAACAAGAAACCACATCCCGCTGAGGGCACCGACTCTTTGAAAGCACGAGGGTCGGGCCACGACGCCACAGGAAATCTTCATCATAGCTCTCACAACGAGTAGTACGAGTGATGTTTGACATCCCGCCGCCAGCTGATTTCTCATTCAACGTGGGCGGATCGTGGGCAGGCCGCAGATTCGGGTCGGGAGCGCGAGCTGAGGGGGTCGCGAGTCGTGAGCGCGGGTCGCAGGGTCGGTCCGCGGGGCCAGGTCACAAACAGGGTGCAACAACAGGGTGATCACACGGATCTGGAACATACCAGCATCGAAAAAAACAAAGAGTCGCACAGCTAATTGAGCACCCTTGGTCCACACGCCCATGGTCCGTATACGGCTGGCCGGCCCCCCTCTTACCAACAAATACAAGTCCAAGCACCCTATGGGAGGTCCCCTCGCACCAGAAAGTGCTTACCTTCGCCAAGGTTCTGTTGGGTGAAGTTTGTGCGACCTCCTATGCATGCGCCCTGAGCCGGCCCAGAGAACAAATAGCTTTTTGAGGGCTGTCTTTACGAGGAGGGGACTTGGGACGGTAGGGAATGATGTTGCGTCAGCGGTATGTGATGGACATTCCGTGATCTTCCTCAGCCTCATCCTCCACCGCTGTTTGGGGCACATTCCCATGTTGCCCAAATCGTTGATTGGAGCCGTTCTGCTGTGGGAAGAAGAAGCCCTCATCCGGGCTGGGCCGCTAGTCATTCGCGAAGCCATCGTTGCGCATGCGGTTGCCAACCAATATTGTTCTTTGTGAGCGAACCATGGGATGCCGCTTTGGCAGCTATGTAGTCGCCGCCGCCGCCTCGTCGCTCGCCGCCCGTTGTCTGGGCCTGTCTGTCGTTCTGGCGGCTATGTCGTCGCCATCGCCGCCACGTCGCCGCCCGTCGCCGCCTCGCATGGATGTTTTTTTAACGAAAAAATATGAGGATCTCTCCCCCAGGAGTTAGCGGTCCCTCTTCGCGTATTGCAATCTACATATGCGGATTCGGAGCATCTTAAATACGGATTCGGAGCATCCCTGCTAAACCAGTATCCCCCCTTTAATCCTCTGCAAAAGATACTATGCGCACACACTCGTTCATCAGAAATCATTAGTTTTCAAACATCCCTTCCCAAAACATTGGACGAAGTGCACACGCGGGCGCCGTCGCGCGCGCGCATGCTGAAATCTTCAAAAAAACGCGGCTTCGTAAGGATTTCAAAATTGAGCGCCTTGGAAACATACGAAGAGAAAAAAAATGGCTTCACGAATTAGCATGACGGAGGACCCAACCATATGCAGGTGTGAGTACCGCAATTGTGATACACTTTGTCGGTGGTGATCCCTATGAGGCAACGAACCGTGCTAGGGGTGTGCCGAAAAGAGTGGCGTGGTACACAACGCGAACGAAAACGATTGATCCGAGTACGTAGGGAGACTGAACGCGGGTGAATATGAGCGCGAGCGCGTTTCACTGTGAATGAATCTGCACGCCAGCGAGTCTACGTGCATGAATGCGAGTATGACAAAACATTGTGTAATACTAAATGAATGTCAATAGTTTGAGAACGACTGCCTCTGAGTACTCGTGGCAGCGGGCGTGGCCGCCGCAAGGAGCTTCCCCGGGACTCCCCGGCGGCATCGCCCGCGCGCCGCGACGCCAATGTCGGCGCGCCCCCCCGCTAGGATCGCGCCCGCTTCCTCCCCTTTTTGTCTCCCTCTTTGCCCGCGCACTCAAAAGTCCCAGGCTGCGGGCGCAGCGCAGCGCGGAGTCCCCGCGACGCGCGCATGTCGCCCCGGAGGGGTCCCAGCGACGCGCGCGGGTCGTCCGCTGCGCGGAGCAAAGAGAGCTAGCTGGCTGGCTGATAGCGGGCAAGGCTCTTGCCGCTGGGCAGAGCGACGACGGGCGAGCGACGCGCTGGGCAGAACGTAGCACCGAGTCCCCGCGACGCGCGCTGGTCGCCCGGAGGGGTCACACGCGGACTGTGCCACGGGGACCTTCGGAAGAGCTCCTATGGGGCCACGAAACGTGTGAGGGGTGTGCCGAAATGAGTGGCCGGGACGCATGCGAACTGTGCCACTCGGACCTTCGGCGAAGCTTTTATGGGGCCGCGAAACGTGTGAGCGGTGCGCCGAAATAAGTGGCGGGGACGCATGCGAATTGTGCCACTCGTTTACGGCGACCACAGCGGGAACGCCGGAAAGACCCCCGCTGGTGGAATGGAACTTCCCGCAATTGCAAAGCTAAATCCAATTTTACTGGGGGAGCGGGCCTCCTCCTCCTCCGCCTCCTCCTCCTCCCCAGAGGTCAGGAGCTGTTCCCTGGAACCTTGAATGTGGCGGACGCATGCTGACGGTGGCACTGGGGCCCTCGGTGGAGCTCCCTATGGGGCCACGAAGCGTGTGAAGGGTGTGCCGAAGTGGGTGAGGGGGACGCATGTGGACGGTGGCACTGGGGCCTTCGGTGGAGCTCCCTATGGGGCCACGAAACGTGTGCGGGGTGTGCCGAAATGGGCGGGGGGGACGCACGTAGACGGTGGCACTGGGACCTTCGGTGGAGCTCCCCATGGGACCACGAAGCGTGTGCGGGGTGTGCCGACATGGGTGTGGCGGACGCATGTGGACGGTGGCACTGGGGCCATCGGTGGAGCTCCTTATTGGGCCACGAAACGTGTGAGGATTGTGCCGACATGGGTGCGGGGACGCATGTGGACGGTGGCATTCGGGCCTTCGGTGGAGCTCCCTATTGGGCCACGAAGCGTGTGAGGGATGTGCCGAAATGGGTGAGGGGGACGCATGTGGACGGTGGCACTGGGGCCTTCGGTGGAGCTCTCTATTGGACAACAAAACGTGTGAGGGGTGTGCCGAAATGGGTGCGGGGGACGCATGTGGACGGTGGCACTGGGGCCTTCGGTGGAGCTCCCTATTGGACCACGAAACGTGTGCGGGTTGTGCCGAAATGGGTGTGGGGGACGCATGTGGACGGTGGCACTGGGGCCTTCGGTGGAGTTCCTTATTGGGCCACGAAGCGTGTGAGGGATGTGCCGAAATGGGTGCGGGGGACGCATGTGGACGGTGGCACTGGGGCCATCGGTGGAGCTCCCCATGGGGCCACGAAGCGTATGAGGGGTGTGCCGAAATGGGTGTGTGTGTGTGTGGGGGACGCATGTGGACAGTGGCATTGGGGCCTTCGGTGGAGTTCCCTATGGGGCCACGAAGCGCTGCACTGGGTGGGTGAAACGCAGGGAAGACGAGGAGAAGGACGAGGAGGAGAGGAGGAGAAGAGGAGGATCGCGTGGACCGTCTCTTCAAAACGAGGACCCAACAACACAGGTTGGTTTGGAAATTATCCTGGCGAAGGACCCAACCATATGCAGTTGTGGGTACCGCAATTGTGAAAATCTTCTTCGGTGAAATTTCTTATGGGGCCACGAAGTGCTGCACTGGGTGGGGGGGAACGCTGCTCTGGGTGAGTGGTGTGTCAAGTAAGGTTTCCGGGACGCATGCGGACGGTCCCACTGGGAGCTTCGGTGGAGCTCCCTATGCGGCCACGAAGCGCTGTACTGGGCAAGTGAAAATGCCAAATTGGGTTTCCGGGACGCATGCGGACGGTCCCACTGGAGGGTTTCGGTGGAACTCCTTATGGGGCCGCGAAACGTTGTACTGGGCGGGCGAAAATACAAAATTGGGTTTCCGGGGCGCCTTACGCTCCCAAAGCAGGAACCTGACGATGTCGAGGACGACGTAATGGCTGTTGTACCGATTGATTCGTCTGAGGAGGAGATCACCGACATCGCCCAATGTACGCAGCAGGGCGGTGAAGAAGATGAGATATCTGGCCTTTCTCCTATTCATGGTATTGATGTGGCGGCCAGCACGGAGTGTTCATTCTCTCAGACTCGCAGGTCTGACGCTCATCCTGTCGAGGACTACCTGTCCCAGCACCCAGCAGCGGTTCTTCAGGGATCGACGGAGGAGGTTGTCCCTTCGTTGCCGGTGGATGGCCCCTCCTCCTCGTCCATGATGGCATCGGACGTTGTTAAGCATGTCATTGATGCGTTCACTGTCTTGAGCCTTGGTCCCAAGGCTCAGTGTGACCATTGGTTACGCTCCCTTGCCATCTACCTCCAGCCCAGCCTTTTCGATAACCCTATCGGCATGATCCAACACATCATTTCCGACAACCCTATGGGCACGATCGAGGAGCTCAACAACAGGCTTGGTGTGTCGTCAGTACGAGCTGCCCCTCAGGATACTCATGTTCATGGGGGACATATAGTTGACTTGACTGGTGATGTGCAGCTCGCAGAGGACACAGTGCTCGTACGCGAGGAAACTTTTCAGTTCAACTGTCCAGCGCTGCATGGGCTTCACGAGCACACCTTCCTCCGATCGGGAAAATACTGCTGTGACTATTGCGGTCAGGACATCAGCGCACATGAGCGTTTCTTGATATGCGAATCATGCGACGTTGGAGTGCGTTCGGAATGTCAAAACAATGCCGCTGCTATGGAAGCCGCCATGGACGTGAGTTGACACTCCTCGTACGTGTCTCGCTTGTTCCTCATGTGCTCTCTCTTTGGCGCCGTGCTTGTGGGGCTCTATGATGCTGTTCCTTAACACGCTGTTATGTTCCCTCTCATCTTGGTCATGTTATATATTTGAGAGTCATTTTGCTCCACCAACCGCCAGGATGCCCCCTGCCCCGCACTGCGGCCGCTTTGCCAAAGTCATTCCGCAATGCAGGCCAGTTTGCTTCATTGACGCTGATGATCTCGTCTCGTCCAGGCAGACATGCTCAAGATTGTTCAGGAAGGCTGCGATCTTCTACACCAAGTTCCGAATCTATGATGCCTGCTATGGGTGCCACATTGCCCATCAGTCCGCGAGGCTGAAGTGGTTCTCAGTCGATCACGAGTCTCAGTTCCCAGACACACGTGTTAAAGTGGGTGGTACACTCATTCCTTGGAGTCCAGTTGTTCCATACTAAAGGCGTTTCGCGTGCGCTTCGCAGTTGGTTCACCACTTCTTGCAAGCTTTGTATCTCAAGGTGCAAATTGGTGATCTCTATAGCATTGGTTCTTCCCTTAGACCTGAGCGCGGTTGGCGCATCCTGTCACGTTTGGTGACATTCGCAAGACGCGCGGATCATTGATTGCGCCCTTGGGGGGGGGGGGAGAAGAAGAAGAAGAAGAAGGAGAGGAAGGAAAAAAAAAAAAAAAAAAAAACCTGGCGAAGGACCCATCCATATGCAGTTGTGAGTATCGCAATTGTGAGTATTTTCTTCGGTGGCGCTCCCTATGGGGCCACGAACCGCGCGAGTGGCGTGCCGAAATGTGGCGGGGTACACAACGCAAAGGAATACGATAGATCTGATTACGAGAGAAAGAACGCGGGTGAGTCAGAGCGCGAGGGGATCTGAGTATGAATGGGTCTGCGCGCGAGTGAATATATATTAGCATGAATGCGATCGTGGAACCGCCTAGTGTAAGTGTCGAGCATGCCTGTCCGAACACACGTGACACTGGGCGTGGCCGCCGCAGGCAGCTTCCGCGGGAACCCCGACGGCAGCGCCCGCGCGTCGCGACGCCCATGTCGGCACGCCTCTTGCGAGGATCGCGCCCGCTTTCGGCTCTTCTTTTCCTTCCTCTTTGCCCGCGCACTCCAAAATCCAAGGCTGCGGGCGCAGCGCAGCGCGGAGTCCCCGCGACGCGCGCTGGTCGCCCCGGGCGGGGTCCCAGCGACGCGCGCGGGTCGTCCGCTGCGCGAAGCAGAGAGAGCTGACTAGCTAACTGGCTGGCTGATAGCGGGCAAGTCTCTGACCGCTGGGCAGAGCGACGACGGGCGAACGAGGCGCCGGGCCCCCCGCAGCACGGAGTTCCCGCGACGCGCGCTGGTCGCCCCGAGAGGGCCCCAGCGACGCGCGCGGGTCGTCCGCGGCGCGAGGCCAAACAATTAGTCGGGCAGTCGAGAGAAGGCGCGGCTCGGGGGAGACGCTCCTCAGGTCAGGCCTCGCGGATGAACTCGGTGAAGCCGAGCTCCCTGGCGAGGGCCGTCGCTTCCCTCCTGCACCGCTTCGCGCGCGCCGCAAACTGCTCCAGCTGCTTCCGCAAGCCCTGCGGCGGCCCTGCCAGGAAGAACTCGATGCGCGGCGCCCGCATGAGCAGGAGGTCCTCGTGGCGCGTGGCGCGCGAGAGCAGCACGTAGAGCTCCAGCCACCAGTCGTCGTCCTCCTTCTTGCCGTTCCCTACCTCGTGGCGGCCGCAATCCAGGATCACGCCTGGGCGACGTCGACCGAGGGAGCAGCGCGCCGGGCAGCCGACGGCCCAGGGCGAGAGTCCACAGGACCGAGAGATGGTCTGGCCGCGGACTGCTCGCGCCCCGGAGGTCTGGCCGCCCCCGGAGCGCCGTTCCCCCGCCCCGTCGCCTTCGCGCATGGTGCGCCCCTGGCACGCCACCGTGGTGATGACCCTGCCGTGCGAGAAATGCGGGGGGTGTGCCGAAATGGGTGGGGGTGACGCATGCGGGCGGCGGCGCTGAGGCCTTCGGTGGAGCTCCCTATGGAGCCACGAAACGTGTGAGGGGTGTGCCGAAATGGGTGTGGGGGACGCATGCGGCCGCGGGCACTGGGGCCTTCGGTGGAGCTCCCTATGGAGCCACGAAACGTGTGAGGGGTGTGCCGAAATGGGTGTGGGGGACGCATGCGGCCGCGGGCACTGGGGCCTTCGGTGGAGCTCCCTATGGAGCCACGAAACGTGTGAGGGGTGTGCCGAAATGGGTGTGGGTGACGCATGCGGCCGCGGGCACTGGGGCCTTCGGTGGAGCTCCCTATGGAGCCACGAAACGTGTGAGGGGTGTGCCGAAATGGGTGTGGGGGACGCATGCGGCCGCGGGCACTGGGGCCTTTTGTGGAGCTCCTTATGGAGCCACGAAACGTGTGAGGGGTGTGCCGAAATTGGTGTGGGGGACGCATGCGGCCGCGGGCACTGGGGCCTTCGGTGGAGCTCCCTATGGAGCCACGAAACATGTGAGGGGTGTGCCGAAATGGGTGTGGGGGGCGCATGCGGCCGCGGGCACTGGGGCCTTCGGTGGAGCTCCCTATGGAGCCACGAAACGTGTGAGGGGTGTGCCGAAATGGGTGTGGGTGACGCATGCGGCCGCGGGCACTGGGGGCTTCGGTGGAGCTCCCTATGGAGCCACGAAACGTGTG
>CAUYUJ010007425.1:37440-46920 GCA_963575745.1 Prorocentrum cordatum | reverse complement strand
CCTTCCCCTTCAACCCTCGAAAGTGGCGACGGCTTCGCAGTTCGCAGCCATTCAAGGATGGTGAGGTCCAATCTGGATTCGCGCCTGGTACCCACTATGCTGGCCCCCCCAGCAGCCCTCGAACATCGCGACCGTTCTGCAGTTCGCAGCCCTCAAAAGGATGGCGAGGTCCAATCTGAGTCCGCGCCTGGTACCCCCCATGCTGGCCCCCCCTTCCCCTTCAACCTTCTCAAAAGTGGCGACGGCTTCGCAGGATGCGGGTTCCAATCTGGGTCTGCAGCTGGTACCCACTACGCTGTCCACCCCCCAGCAGCCCCCGAAAGTGGCGACAGGCTCCCAGATCTCAGCCCACCAGGGGGATGGACCCCCGCCTGGTACCCCCTGATGCCGCCCCCCCAGCAGCCCTCGAATGTCGCGGCAGTTTCGCAGTTCGCAGCCCTCCAAAGATCGGGGAGACGTAAGACCTGGGTACGGGGGACTCGGAAATCCCCGACGAGGTCGTCAAAAAAATGACGAGGCCGAGCCTGCATTTTGACGAGGCCTCCCGCTGCAGACATCCCACAAAACTCCTCCTCGCCAAAACCCGAGTCGCGGTCGTCAAAAAACGATGGCGAACCCGAGTCCTGGCAAACCCGGGTCTTACGCTCCCCCGAAAAGATGGCGAGGTCCAATCTGGCTCTGCAGCCGGTGCCCACCACGTTGCCCCCCCCCCCCCAGCAGCCCTCGCAGTGTGGCGCGTGCTCGCAGCTCGCACCCCCTCCAGCAAGGCCCCGGGGGCAGGACGGCGGGGCAGGAGGCGGAGGGCGGGCAAGAGACGGGAGGAGCGAGGGGGGGGAAGAGGGGAAGGAGGGGAGGAGGGGAGGAGGGGAGGAGGAGGAGGAGGGGAGCGAAGTGAGAAGGGGAGGAGGGGAGGAGGGGAAGGGACGGAGCGAAGTGAGAAGGGGAGGAGGGGAGGAGGAGGAAAGTCGCGACCGCAGTGCTCAACTCAGCACGAGACTCCAGTGCAGGAGGACTGGGAACAAACAGCGACCAGCACGGGCCGCAAAAAACGCTGTCGGAAGGGATGGAGGTGGGGGAGCGTGAAAAAGGGAGGGAGGGAGAACGGTGAATGGATGGAGAAGGGGGGCGAAGTGGGATGCAAGGAGCTAGGGCCCTGGAAGGTAAGTCGACAGCAGCGGACTAGAGCAGGCTGCAAGCACCAACCTCCATTCCTGCAGGCCGAATCACGACAACTCCGAATGAAAACATCGCTGTGAAGTTGTCGAAGCTGACCTACCATCGTCCACTTTCCCAGTCCAGGGGGCGTGGGTTTGCCACTCACAACAGAAACACGTTTCATGTGTCTGAAGGTGTCCAAATTTGTTTGGGCATCTCTTGCGTGAGCAATTGAAGCTGCGTCGCTTGGAATACTGTTGGTTGATGGTGCTGTCTTTGACTGAACATGACATTACTTGCACGCACATGTATTTCACATCGTAACGTCCCTCTCAACCTTTGACCGCACACTCTAGTGCACGAACTTCGAAAAATCCGCACGATCGGATTCTCACCACGACGACCACGAAGAGTGTCAAAATGCGACTGATACCTGACCAGCCCCCAAGAGACATCGAACGCCTGGCACGATTCGACCGTGCCAGTGAAGCGCAAGCCTTCTTCCTCTCCAGGAACTTCACGTAGTGGTACTTTGTACTGTTTCGGCGCTCCAACTCCCTTAGCACCGGGTCAACTGAGATAAAGAAACGAAGTCGGATTCAAATAACGCAGGTCACATACAAACGCAAAATAACATGAACATGCTCACGCAGTGGCAAGGCTCGATAATCTCAAACCACTTAGACGATTCAGCACTCAAGTGATACCCAGAATTCGAGAATGTTGAGAAAGGTCGCGCCCACCTGCTTCTAAAACCAGCAAATCTTCATCTGTCAAAGCCAAACGGCGGGTATCCACTGATGGGAGGCGAGGTACGATCTCGCGTGACCAAAACATGCGAAGAGGCACCCACATGGACACACCCGGGTACCAGAGCTCGATGATGCCAATGACACGACCCCCGGGACCAACACACTCGCAAAATGCAGCGAAACCCTGCAACACGCGACATTACACGGATATTCACTCACTCCCTGGGGCACGACCCACAATGGCACCCATTCCAGGCACAACGAAAGCTCTGTTTGCTGTCGTTGGCGCCTACCGTTTGCTGTTTGGTGTTGGTTGCTGTTGTTAGCTGGAGATCGTTTTTCCCCACATCCAAAGTGGGGTTCTTGTTTTCTCTGGACACCCCGCGCAGGAACAGGAACCCACCATCATCATCATCACTCATTCCCCGCTCACTCACGCACTCATCATGCCTCACACACTCACTCCCTCACTCACTCACTCACTCACTCACTCACTCACTCACTGACTCTTCAGCACTCACATATGATGATGATGATGATGATGAGTGTGCGCGTGACAGTGTGATGATCATCATCATCACCAGTCAGTCAGTCAGTCATTCACTCACTCACTCACTCGCCTTGGGCCTCGTCTGTGAGTGAATTGCGAAGAAGTCTCAGGCGGGAATGGGGCCCGCGGATCATGTTACTAATCCGAGCGGGTCTTCCAATTCCTGTAACTGTCCCCACTTTTGGGCTCTCGCGCTGCCAGAACGCCATTCCCAGCCCACATCTGTGAGTGAATTGCGAGGAAGTCTCAAACGGGAGCCCCCTCCCTTTGGGGCCCGCGGATCATGTTACTAATCCGAGCGGGTCATCCAATTCCTGTAACTGTCCCCACTTTTGGGCTCTCGCGCTGCCAGAACCCCATTCCCAGCCCACATCTGTGAGTGAATTGCGAGGAGTCTCAAGCGGGAGCCCCCTCCCTATGGGGCCCGCGGATCATGTTACTAATCCGAGCGGGTCATCCAATTCCTTTAACTGTCGCCACTTTTGGGATCTCGCGCTGCCAGAACACCATTCCCAGCCCACATCTGTGAGTGAATTGCGAGGAAATCTCAAGCGGGAGCCCCCTCCCTTTGGGGCCCGCGGATCATGTTACTAATCCGAGCGGGTCATCCAATTCCTTTAACTGTCGCCACTTTTGGGCTCTCGCGCTGCCAGAACGCCATTCCCAGGCCACATTTTGAATGCCCAGAGCCAACTGTAGGCCACTACTTATTCCCGGGCCACATTTTGAATGCCCGGAGCCAACTGTAGGCCACTTCGTGTTCTTCGTGTTCCCAGAACACCACTCCCGGGCCATTTCCTGAATGTCCGGAGCCAAAACAGGAGGGCGAGGTCGGGGGCAACGTAGGGAGCGGGGGGAGGGCCCGCGCCAGGGCGAGAAGAAATATACGCAGAAGACACAGCCAGGACGCCTCACCAACCACGAGGACGACGGGGAGGGTTTTTTTCCAGATTCGCCCCGAGGATTCTCATGTGGGGTCCTTCCGTCGGAGTAATTCCTCGGGGGGTAACACATGTTACGTGGGGGGGCAAGGGGGGAAGTGGCGGTAACGGCGGACGCCGCGGCGAGTACGAGTACCAATGCGAACACTAGTACAAGCATTGTAGTACGAGTAGTACGACCAGCACTCGCGAACTAGTACTAGTAACTACAATAGTGCTGGTACGACTGATACTACTAGTTGGGCGAGTAGTATTAGTACTACGACTAGAGCGCATGGAAGTAGCGGTCATAGTAGAAATTGAAACAATAGCATTAGTAATGGAAGAGGAAGAAGAAGAAGTAGTAGTAGT
Source organism: Prorocentrum cordatum (assembly GCA_963575745.1). Lineage (NCBI taxonomy): Eukaryota > Dinophyceae > Prorocentrales > Prorocentraceae > Prorocentrum > Prorocentrum cordatum. The sequence goes on along the minus strand of CAUYUJ010007425.1, from coordinate 43,171 downwards.
AGTAGTAGTAGAAATAGTCGTAGTAGTAGTAGTAGTAGTAGTAGTAGTAGTAGTAGTAGTAGTAGTAGCACTAGTAGTAGTAGTAGTAGTAGTAGTAGTAGTAGTAGTAGTAGTAGTGGTAGTAGTAGTAGTAATAGTAGTAGTAGTAATTGTCGCAATGGTCATACGAGTAGTAGTCGCCGTAGTAGTAGCAGTAGTCGGAGTAGTAATACTAGTGGTAGTAAGTGTAAAATAAACGTAGTAGTAGTCGTCGTAGTTGTAGTAGTAGTAGTAATAGTAGTAGTAGTAGTAGTAGTAGTAGTAGTAGTAGTAGTAGTGGTAATAGTTTAGTTTCCCGAGTAAAGTAGTATAGTAGTAGTAGTAGTGTTAGTATGAATTAGTAGTAGTATTAAGAAGTAGTATTATAGTAAGATAGTAGTATAGTAGTAAGTAGTATTGGAGGTGCGCGGAAGTTTGGTAGTCCCCACGTCCCCACCAGCCCCTTGGGCAGTGAGTGGTTTAGAGAGCCCGCTCTGACCTCCCCCCATCTTCCCCTTCGGGGAGGTTTACCCCCTACTCCTCACCCCCTCCCCCTGGGCCTGGAGAGGGCGGGTCCGAACGTCGTCAGGGTGTCTTTTTGCCGACTCCATGGGAGGGCCAAAAAAACGACGACCCTCATGAGGATTCTGGCCCCGACGGGGGGACGGAGTTTGGCCCCTCTGCTCTTCTTTGAAGCAAAAATCATTGATTTTACGACGGTGTCGGCCCCATTTTGGCCTTCTGAGGGGGCCGCGATCATCTTCCTTCATGGCAAAATCATTGATTTTACAAAAGTGTTGGGCTCATTTTGTCCTTATCAGGGGGCAGCGCTCACTTGCGCTTCTGAGGAGGTCGCAAGAGGCCCCAAGATGGCCCCAAGAGGCCCCCAGGGGGCTCCCAAGAGGCCTCCAAGAGGCCCCCAAGAGGCCCCCAAGAGGCCCCAAGAGGCCCCCAAGAGGCCCCCAAGAGGCCCACAAGAGGCCCCAAGAGGCCCCAAGAGGCCCCCAAGAGGCCCCCAAGAGGCCCCCAAGAGGCCCCCAAGAGGCCCCAAGAGGCTCCAAGAGGCCCCCAATAGGCCCCACGAGGAGCCCGAACGACTCACACCAGGACGAGGGGCCCGAACGACTCACACCACGAAGAGCCCGAACGACTCACACCAGGAGGAGGGGCCCGAACGACTCACAACAGGACGAGGCGCCCGAACGACTCACAAAACATGACGAGGCGCCCGAACGACTCACACCACGAGGAGCCCGAACGACTCACACCACGACGCGGGCCCCGAACGACTCACACCACGAGGAGCCCGAACGAGTCACACCAGGAGGAGGGGCCCGAACGTCTCACACCAGGATGAGGGGCCCGAACAACTCACACCACGAGAAGCCCGAACGACTCACACCAGGACGAAGAGCCCGAACGACTCACACCACGAAGAGCCCGAACGACTCACACCAGGAAGAAGGGCCCGAACGACTCACACCAAGACGAGAAACCCCAAACGACTCAAACCACGAGGAGCGCTTTCTCTCCCTCCTCCTCCGCCTCGTCCTTCTCCCGCTCCCCTCACAAGGAGGATGTACACGGAGGCGGGAGGAAGGAGGAACAGGGGAGATATGCGGGGCCAAGCTGACACACGCCTGAAAAAAAACACGACTGTCGGCATGCTTCGCGAGAGTTGCTGCTGTGAGATGGGTGGGTGGGACACGCGAAGCTGCAGAATAGTAGAGTAAGTAATCGTAAGTGAGTAGTATTAGTAGTAGTAGTAGTAGTAGTAGTAGTAGGTAGTAGTAGTAGTGTAATAAGTAGTAGTTATATAGTAAGTAGTATAAGTAAGTAGTAGAGTAGTAGTAGTAGAAGTAAATAAAGTATAATAGTAAGTAAGTAAGTAGTAGAGTAGTAGTATAAAGTAGTAAGTAGTAGAAGTATTAGTAAAGTATAGCAGTATGTAAGTAGTAGTAGTAATAGTAAGTAGTAAGTAGTAATCGTAGTCGTAGTATATAACAAAAATATCCCGGCAAAGCAACCTAACAGCGATGTGTAGAAGCATATCTGGAAGCATTCCCCTTAAGATTTAGGTGAGAATCCATGTAGAATTCTGCTGTTCTTGCAGTCGTCGTCCATTCGCGATGACAGTCGCAGTGGCACGGCAGTCGCAGTCACAGCCTCAGCCTGCCTCAGCCTCAGCCTCAATCAGCCTCAGCCTCAGCCTCAGCCTGCCTCAGCATCAGCCTGCCTCAGCCTCAGCCTCAGCCTGCCTCAGCCTCAGCCTCAGCCTCAGCCTCAGCCTGCTTCAGCCTCAGCCTCAGTCTGCCTTCAGCCTCGGCCTCAGCCTCAGCCTTCCTCAGCCTCAGCCTGCATCAGCCTCAGCCTCAGCCTCAGCCTGCCTCAGCATCAGCCTGCCTCAGCCTCAGCCTCAGCCTGCCTCTGCCTCAGCCTCAGCCTGCTTCAACCTCAGCCTCAGTCTGCCGTCGGCCTCGGCCTCAGCCTCAGCCTGCCTCAGCCTCAGCCTGCATCAGCCTCAGCCTCAGCACGAAGCGACCCAGCTAGAAGGACAAAGCGCTGAATGTACACCGATGTGTTCGACGACTGCGTATGTAATGATGTGACGATATACAGACTGAGCCCTTCGTGAATGTCTACATGTTTTTCTGACGCCTACAAACGGCGCTGACGTGTGTGAGAAAATTGTCCGCGCAGCAAAAGCCGGCGAAGCGTGCGGGAGCTCGCATGCTGAGACAGACTACGTCTGCAGACAGCCAGCTGCAAAAGGTTGCGAGCGGCTCTTGGAAGATGTTTACGGAACGGAGCTACGGTGTCTGAAAACATTGGCATCGAAGCGAAGAGCCTCGGAGCCCTGCAACCTGAGAAACACCGCAGGAACTCGCATACTGAAAAGGAATGCATTGCAAACCGCACGCTGCGAACCCTGCAGGCTGAGAAGCACCGCAGGATGTCGCATGCTGAAAAGCACTTGTACTGCAGAGCGCTAGCACTCCATCTCGGGCTCGGACCCCCCCGTCCTGATCCAGAACGCGTCCCGCCACGGCCTGAAAATGCCGTTCCAACTCCCGAGGATCAGCTGGCACTCCGGCTCTGGGACACTCCAGTACGTCTTGAGCACCTTGAGCCAGGCCCCATCTCGGGATCCCCACAGCACGCTGTACTTGACCGAGACCGTGCCGAACTCATAACAATTGACCTCCGAAGGACCTGCGATGCGGTGGTTCTGAGCCAGGACGAGGTCCGCATGGTCGAGCGTCGGCACCGTACGCCCATGCCCAGACGGACCATCCACGGCGAGCCACATCATCTGAGACAGCGTCTGGAGGGCGGTCGACAGGCGACTGGCGACTGGCGACGACGAGCTGGTCTTGGACTGTCAGGAACGCTACACGACCAAAAGAAAACGAAGCACGACCGAGGAAACACCAGAGCTCCTAGCTGGGAGGCGAGATCAAGGGGGACGAGGAAGAAGGGAAGAGGAGGAGGAGGAAGAGTCAGAGCAAGAGTAACGGTGAGAGTAAGAGTCAGAGTAAGAGTAAGGCGAACTGCACGAGTCGGAGTAAGAGTCAGGGCAAGAGGCCCCCCAAGCGGCCCCAAGAGGCCCCCAAGAGGCCCCCAAGAGGCCCCCAAGAGGCCCTAAGAGGCCCCAAGAGGCCCCCAAGAGGCCCCCAAGAGGCCCCCAAGAGGCCCCCAAGAGGCCCCACGAGGCTCCAAGAGGCCCTCCAAGGGCTGGTGGTACTCGGCTTTTAATCATGTGGTGGGAGGGCGGAACGCGAGGGCTTACGGCCGCCCTTCGGGTTTGATCACTGCTCCTTATCAATCCCACCAGCCCATTGGGCGTGAGTGGTTTAGGGAGCCCGCTCTGTTCTCAACCCCCCTTCTTCCCCTTCGGGGAGGGGTTTACCCCTCCCCCTACCCCCTCCCCCTGGGCCTGGAGAGGGCGCCCCGCGGGTCGTTTGAGGGGTCTTTTTCGACTCCTGGGAGTGCTAAAAAAACGACGACCCTCACGAGGATTCTGGCCCCGACGGGGGGGCACCGTCTGGTCCCCCTCCTCTTCTTTAAAGCCAGAATCATTGATTGTACTACGGTTTTGGCCCCATTTTGGCGCCCTGAGGGGGCCGCGCTCATCTTCCTTCACGGCAAAATCATTGATTTTACGAAGGTTTTCGGCTCATTTTGTCCTTCTCAGGGGGCAGCTCTCATTTGCGCTTTTGAGGAGGTCGCAAGAGGCCCCAAGATGGCCCCAAGAGGCCCCCAGGAGGCTCCCAAGAGGCCTCCAAGAGGCCCCCAAGAGGCCCCCAAGCGGCCCCAAGAGGCCCCCAAGAGGCCCCCAAGAGGCCCCCAAGAGGCCCCAAGAGGCCCCAAGAGGCCCCCAAGAGGCCCCAAGAGGCTGAGAAGCACCGCAGGAACTCGCATGCTTTCGAACACTACTGCTCGAGACCGCAGCTGGAGAGCGGCAGACCGCAGGCTGAGAAGCACCGCGGGCAGAGAGACTTGCAAAACTCAGATGTCCTGATCGTCTTGGAGGAAGTCACGCCAGTCCGGCGGCTGCCAAGAATCGATGATGCGCCTGGAGCCACCGCCCGTGCTGCCGCCGATGTCCAGGTAGTCGCCATCGGCCCTGAACAGACGGCCGTGCCCCAACGCCAGAATCGCTTGGTTGCGGATTTGAAGCAGCTCTCCGCTCTCAAACATCTGCAACACGTCCAGCTGCCTGCGCGTGAAGTTCGGCTTTGGCTGGCCAGCCTGGGCAGACAGATGGCGGGAAAGCCGCCCCCCCTCGTTGTAGCGCGCGATGGCCTCGGCCTTCTGGTGGTGCAGCCGGCGCCGCTGTTGCCGCAGAGCTTCCTCGGGAACTGCTGCATCACGGCCCTCACTGTGATCAGCTTGCAACGCTTGCGTTAGCCAATCAACGTCGAAGCGCCCTGAGAAGGCCAGCACCTCCCAGATCTGTTTGGTACCGGCCACACGTTGCAAATGGCGATGCCACCGCTTACGCTTCTGGTCTTTCACAAACTTGGCGACGCTACCCAGACCTGCACCCTTGGCCTGGCCACCTTTTCCCGCAGGCTGAGAAGCACCGTGAGAACCTTTCTTACCGCCTGGCCCTTTGTTAGGACCCTGCGGAACCGCATGGCCCCCTTGTGGCGCAGACTTGCCTCTCGCTTTTCCCTTTTCGACATCCCGTTCCTGAAGCGCACGCTGCTGCCGCGACTGCTCGTACTGGTCGCGAGCTACTCTGACCAATTCCTGGCGCTCAGGCTCCGTGAGAACGTAGCGCATGTCGTCGATGTTCTTGCTCCGCAGAAAGTCATGTCGAAGCTTAAGGACAGAGAGAATGGCTCGGCCAGTCTCCTCCTGAGACGCAAAGGCCGCGTCATATTCCGAGCCAGGCTGAGGAGCGCCAGCTGGATCAGTGTCCGCTGGCTCCGTGGACTTCCTCTTTTTGAAAAGCAAGAGACTGAGATGATGGAGGACATTCGGATCGTACTCCTCGTCGTACCTGTCGTCCCAAAGCTGCCTCAGCTCCCTGTGCAAGTCGTTCGCGCGATTCTGAACGACATCCTCGACGTAGTCGGGATCACCCGGTGAAGTCGGTGAAAGCGGAGGAGTAGAACTCGGCGACCGATCCCAATGCACAGAAGACTCGGCGTCCGCCTGTACGCTGACGTCGGCGTCGGAGACGTTTTCGACGACAATCTTCCGC